>OY992894.1:28457985-28852985 GCA_963921405.1 Cepaea hortensis | reverse complement strand
TCATTCATACATCACTTATGAAGCTAGTCTTAGACAACAATAGAACAATATGCATTATAACGTATGCGCATAACGAGACACAGCGGAATATACTAGGCAATAAACCGCGCAATTTTGTGTTTGCATCTTCATAAATCAGATTTTACCAACCTGCTCCCCTTTCAGCTGTTGAGCGCTTGGTGCAACGGATGAACCTTATTTGCATTATGAGCTGTTCAAAAGGTTGACAACAGCACAATAACCCTAGGAAAGATCCTGATTACAAAGGCGATGCCATTTGAAGCTTTACAACAGATTCCCAAAGCAAGAACCTGTATGGGTCTGTGAGGCGTTGGGCAATTCCCATTTTGTAGGCCTGAATTCTCGAAGGGGTAGATGGTCAAGTCTCTCTCTCACTCTCTCTCTCTCTCTCTCTCTCTCTCTCTCTCTCTCTCTCTCTCTCTCTATCTCTCTCTCTTGCTCTCACTCTCTCTCTTGCTCTCTCGCACTTGCTCTCTCTCTCTTGCTCTCTCGCTCGCTCTCGCTGTCTCTCTCTCGCTTTCTCCCTCTCGCTCTCTCTCGCTCTCGCGCACTCTCGCTCTCGCGCACTCTCTATCTAGATCACTGCCTATCCCCCCTCTATGTCTCTCTCGCTCGCTCTCTATCTAGCTAGCTGCCTATCCCTCTCTCTCTCCAGCTCTCTTTCTCTCTCTCTCTCTCGTTCTCTATAGCTTGCTCTCTCTCTCTCTCTAGTTCTTTCTCTACAGATCTCTTTCCGTCCTGCTTTCTCTGTTCTATTTATCCCCGCCTCCTCTTTCTCCGCTCCTCTTCCTCCGAGCTAGCTCTCTCTCTCGCTCTCTCTCTCTCGCTCTCTCTCTCTAGCTTGCTCTCTCTCGCTCTCACTTTCTCTCTCTAGCTCGCTTTCTCTCTAGCTCTCTCCTCTCTCTCTCTCTCTCTCTCTCTCTCTCTCTCTCTCTCTCTCTCTCTCTCTCTCTCTCTCTCTCTCTCTCTCTGTGTTTCTCTTAGCGGACAGCGAATGCAGGCGTGAAATCTCGTCCGACCGCGCTCATGGTATATTTAGCGTAGTCTCCAAACAATTACGCTAACATGCCTGCTTGAAGCTTTTACACGCGTTTCTAATTCCGTTATTATTTGTAAATCTCCCAACGACACCTATCACTTTCGAGCGCCGAACCAATGTGACGCGTTACACTCTCTGTTAATCTTCGTATTAACGGAATCGAGAATGTTTGTTTGATAATGGCCATTGGTTAATAGCTGCAATATTGACAAGACAGGGTGTTATTTTTGTCCAAGACTAGAATTTAGAGATTTTAGGAGCGAGCAGGAATTGTTAGAATGGTTTGTTCACAGAGAGGATACAATAGCAAAATTGAGAATTGGGAATTATGAACGACTGGGAAACTTTTAGTATTAATAATAGTAAAGCAGGAGGGGTTAATATTGGTGTCTCGAGTGCTTAAATGGTAAATGCATTGTAATATTTGTTGCTGTCAATATCGATTGAGAGAGTACAATAGAGTGACTGTCAGACAAATACAGAGAGAGAGAGAGAGAGAGAGAGAGAGAGAGAGAGAGAGAGAGAGAGAGAGACCGAACGACAGACAGACACAAACACACACACACAGAGCAAGAAAAAGACAGACAGACAGACAGACAGACAGACAGACAGACAGACAGACAGACAGACAGACAGACAGACAGACAGAGCTGGTGTGATTGCGATGAAATACTGGGGTGTGCAGGGGCGGCGATGGGGGGGGTGGGGGGGGGGATTTCCGAGTATAGCACATTCAGGACTTAATTTGATGAAAACGATTAGAAGGCACCGAGTGTTGATGCTTGGCACAATTTTCATTAGCGTACAAACCTACCAGTCTGTCTCTCTACCAGACCTGATCTATCATTTCGACATTTATAGATTCACGTAGCCAGAAACGTCGAACTTCTTCAGCAAGTATACACTAGAGGCAAAATAACAAATATTCTGTGATACCCCGATGGCAGTTTCAATAGCAGTCTGGAAATAATCTACAAACCATTCTAGACCAGATGATGGGGACTAGTGTGGGGACGGGATGATTATTATACTGACACCTGTCGGTCTTGATAGACCAGTGGTTCTCAACCGGTAAGGAATCCCCCCCCCTCCCCCCAGGGGGGAATTTTAGGGTTTCCATGGGGTGGGGAGGGTGGAATTAAGATTATTTCAAGATCGCATTAATACAAGAACCAGTTACTTGATATTGTTTTTCCCTCTAAATTTTACGGTTCTGTACTTCTTGCCCTAATGAAATTCGTTTCATAAAGTAAGTAGATCCACAAATCATGTTTTATGTAGATGTCTAGACTTGTTCTAGTATGTGTTAATAAATTTAGCTTCCAGTTTTATGCATACTGTGTAAGGGTGGGGAGATTTATGAGGCGGAAATTCGAAAGGGGGGGGGGGAATGACGTTCTGAACATATGGTAAAAGGGGGCATGGGCCAAAAAAGGTTGATAACCACTGTGATAGACGATAGTTTGTTACATGGTGCTTTAAAAAACAGGTATAATGGCTTCTACATAGCACACAGCCTGGGCTGAATTGTAGAGGCCATGTGATGCCCATGCAGCATGATCCCTCTCTCAGCCTGTTTAGTTTACTCCAGAGGAAAGGAAACACCAATACGTCTGGAACAAGACAAACTACAGAAGCTGTCGGGTCAGCAAATCAATGCTCTAAATGGTCACCTGTCGGAGCTTCGATCGTAGACAAGTTGCCGACCAAGGCTTAGGGTCTGGTTTGCCCTACCACGACATTTAGTCTTTAGGTTGCATTTCCTTGCACCAGTATAAGGCTTGCACCCTTCCAATTGTGCTCCTCCGCCGGAAGCCGTTGGTACAATGTGGAGTGTCGGGTTTGGTGAACGCCGCCCAACATTCGGCGCTAACAGAAAGCAGGTAGTACCGCCTACTGTCAAACAGTAGCTGAGTCATATCTGACTAAGACCTAACTTATCATTATAAAGACAGGATAATTATTATTTTAAAAAGGGATGATTATTATACGTTAACAAAGTTGAATTTTCATTTCTTGTAATGTTAACATGTAAAAATAGAACTCTTACTTCAGAAGCCTGGATAAAGGAAGGTAAACAGTTGCACCTTACCCACAAGTGGTCATTCTAGAATTGCCCATCATATTATGACGCGTTGACTTTATTCCATCAAGCAAGTATGTTAAGCAGAGTTCCCTGGGTAACAGACTACGAACGCGACATTTAAAATTAATTAATTACTGCGGCAAAAATCCACACAAAAGCATGGCTGGGATGAGAATGAAAAAGCTTAATGTAAACTACGAACACAACATCAATATGTTTCCTGGTCCCTCATAAACGTTTTAATTTTTTTTTTTTTACCGCTAATTATCGTATTATCGTCATATAGCAGTTCATCTCTGCGTCTAGCAATAACTGCCGTACGTAATTTACCCTTAATATAAAGAATTATGCTGCGTGTTTTAAATGATCCATAACCTGATCGTGGATTGTCGAGGTCCTCGATATGAAAACATAGAAACTAATTGTAAGATAATCTTCATAGTATTTCACTTACGGGTACGAAGACGGAATTATCAACACTAAGTATAAGCACATATCGGAGTATTCACATAGAAGTACCTCGATGATACCATCAACATTCAGTCTCTGCTAATCTTCATAGCTTTTCACATATGGGTGCCAAGATGGAAGTATCAACTGCAGTTGCCTTCTAATCGTCATAGCATTTCACATATGGGTGCCAAGATGGAAGTATCAACTGCAGTTGCCTTCTAATCGTCATAGCATTTCACATATGGGTGCCAAGATGGAAGTATTAACCGCAGTTGCCTTCTAATCGTCATAGCATTTCACATATGGGTGCCAAGATGGAAGTATCAACCGCAGTTGCCTTCTAATCGTCATAGCATGTCACATATGGGTGCCAAGATGGAAGTATCAACCGCAGTTGCCTTCTAATCGTCATAGCATTTCACATATGGGTGCCAAGATGGAAGTATCAACCGCAGTTGCCTTCTAATCGTCATAGCATTTCACATATGGGTGCCAAGATGGAAGCATCAACACTGGGTATAATCAAATATCAGAGTATTCACATAGGATTACATATTGGTCCCATTAACACTCACTGTGCGCTGATCATTATAGTACTGTATTGCACGAAATAATAGATCTTGATCTCCTCTTCAAGTTAACTTAGTCGCATGTCCTTTACAGGACGTCGCAGTCAACTGCAGCATTGTTTGGCTGTTTGTGATTTACTAGGCAATTTTTACATGCAGTAGTTTCCATTGCTTTCTGAACGACCGATGCCCATACCATCGAAATCAACGCAAGGCGTTCGCTTCCAAATCGTCTGGAGATAATTACAAACTCTCAGCATGGTGTGTCGGGGAAATGTGAAACACTTTCACTGTTCCCAAGACACATCGCTGGCTCCTCAACAAGTACAGTAATATATTCTCGTCTGGGTCTTCATCATCATCATCATTATCATCATCATCATCAGCATCATCATCAGCATCATCATCATCATCATCATCATCATCATCATCATCATCATCATAGACAACATTGCAGTTAGAGACACCTCTCAAGCCAACGAAAGTAGAAAAAGAAATCATCATCATGAAGCAAGCCGTTTGCTTATCGTCGCTTACATCACAGTCCTCTGGGAAGACTCATTAATTCGTCATTTCTCTTGCCTCGCGCGTTTACATGCCTGAGTGCAGTTAAAGTTCTGTGTCCATTGCCGTGTTGGCCGGTTCTTGCCTAAACCGACCCTTCTATTGTTGTCCTTTCTAAACAACTGTGACATTCGATGTGGCCAAGTAGTTTAGTTTTCCGGAAATTATGCTGTTTATGAGCTTGTGTGGGTAGGTTTTTCTAATTGTCTTTTCTTTAACTTAAAACTCACATTAAGGACAACCCTCAAATATATAAAAACGTCAGGACAGAAAATCGTCATCTGTAGACACCATTCAGGTTGGCATTAGGACAAAACGTCATTCATGACTGAAAATCTTTATCTGTAGGTGCCATTCAGACTGACATTAAGACAAAACGTCAAAACAAAATCTTCATCTGTAGGCGCCATTCAGACCGGCATTATGACAAAACGTCAAAACATAAAATCTTCATCTGTAGGCGCCATTCAGACCGGCATTGGGACAAAATGTCAAAATAGAAAATCTTCATCTGTAGACGCCATTCAGAATAGCATTAGGACAAAATGTCAAAACAGAAAATCCACATCTGTAGACGCCATTCAGACCGGCATTAAAACAAAACGTCAGGACTTAAAATCTTCATCGTAGACGTCATTCAAAAAGCATTGAGTCCATCAGCTGGCAGCAGAAACAATCAACATCGACAGCATTGGGTCTCTCCTTGAAGACACTGAACGCATATGGACTCCAAGTAACGCTGAATTTTCACCATACATAATAAATCATACCAGCTTATGCGATAAAATCGGACTCGATATAATATTTCACAGATTTTCAAATAATTCCAGCAACAATTTCTGAACAAACGTACAAACAAACATAAAACAAGAGCAGAACCAACTAAAACATTATTATGCAGAATGGTACGACATAGTAATTATGTCCATTGTTCCGGAGAATTTATCAAAACCCAAAATCAATCATATTTGATCGCCTCTGTCTATCATAGTTTGTTTCCCCCCAATGCACCTGCTCCCTTAAATATCACGCTATTGCGTGCTTCTAGTGGGTTCTGAGCGGCTAACCAATATCTAACCTTGGACTATTGCCAACACCAAACCGTCTGGACAGTCCACAATGACAACATATATTACTGCTGCTATTTAATAGCCAGAATTTACACTGTCACAATACAGGTTTAATTGTGAAGAATGTATACTATCATAATACAGGTTTAATGGCCAGAATGTATGCTATTACAATACAGGTTTATTAGCCATAATTTAAGTTCAATGCGTGTTTGATAGCCAGAACTTATAATGTTACAACATAGGTTTTATAGCCATAATTTATGCTACCATAATACAGTGTCATTGTTCAGTATGTAAATAAGAGCCATGATGCTCTTTTAACAAGAATCACCTTCAAATTAATATCCTATTCATGACTGACTCGGTCAGGGGTTTATTAATCTGAGTCAGGAGATTCCACCCTAATATAACTTCTCTCTGACAGGTCTATCTAACCGGTAGGGAACCGAACGACGTAGCCCGGAATCGAACCCACAAACTGCTTCAGTAACACATTCTCTTAATTCCGTGTGCTCCATGTAGTTGCTTCAGTAACACATCTCCTTACCTCCGTGAGCTCCATGTAGTTGCTTCAGTAACACATCTCCTTGCCTCCGTGTGCTCCATGTAGTTGCTTCAGTAACACATCTCCTTACCTCCGTGTGCTCCATGTAGTTGCTTCAGTAACACATCTCCTTACCTCCGTGTGCTCCATGTAGTTGCTTCAGTAACATATCTCCTTACCTCCGTGTGCTCCATGTAGTTGCTTCAGTAACACATCTCCTTACCTCCGTGTGCTCCATGTAGTTGCTTCAGTAACACATCTCCTTACCTCCGTGTGCTCCATGTAGTTGCTTCAGTAACATATCTCCTTACCTCCGTGTGCTCCATGTAGTTGCTTCAGTAACACATCTCCTTACCTCCGTGTGCTCCATGTAGTTGCTTCAGTAACACATCTACTTACCTCCGTGTGCTCCATGTAGTTGCTCCAGTAACATATCTACTTACCTCCGTGTGCTCCATGTAGTTGCTTCAGTAACACATCTCCTTACCTCCGTGTGCTCCATGTAGTTGCTTCAGTAACACATCTACTTACCTCCGTGTGCTCCATGTAGTTGCTTCAGTAACACATCTCCTTACCTCCGTGTGCTCCATGTTGTTGCTTCAGTAACACATCTCCTTACCTCCGTGTGCTCCATATGGTTGCTTCAGTAACATATCTCCTTACCTCCGTGTGCTCCATATGGTTGCTCCAGTAACATATCTCCTTACCTCCGTGTGCTCCATGTAGTTGCTCCAGTAACACATCTCCTTACCTCCGTGTGCTCCATGTAGTTGCTCCAGTAACACATCTCCTTACCTCCGTGTGCTCCATGTAGTTGCTTCAGTAACATATCTCCTTACCTCCGTGTGCTCCATGTAGTTGCTCCAGTAAAACAAATTGTATTCTATTACTCAATCAATCAATCATGTGCCATGCCAGAAAGCGTGGGAAGTCATAACTCGCCATTTCACTCGATCACCAGAGTCGTAGATCAGCTCAGTGTTCCTGTCCCGTCCATGCCATGTGGCCAAGCCATCCAGATATTTTCCTCTCGGTCTTCCTCTTGGTCTGTTCCCTTCGACCTTGCCAGTTATCACTAAGTTCTCCAATCCATTTCTTCTCATAACATGTCCAAAAAATGTTGACTGTCTACGTCTCTAATCAGTTTACGATGTTCATTTGTCTCCTGGTTGGTCATTGGTTTTTCTGTCTTTCCATGGTATTCTTTGCATTCTCCTCAAAAACCACATTTCTGCAGCCATCAGATGTTCTATTACTCACTGCACTAATTTCACTCTCATTAGACAGGCATTCGGATAGAATCTGTTGATAATTAAATATCTGGGGATGGGGGTATAAATAAGAGACCTCTCCCTCCACAACAAATGGTATTAGGGTGAAATATGTTGATAATGAAATACTTGGGGCAGGAGTACATCAGAACAAACCTCTACCCTCAAGAAAAGGCACTGGGGGGGGGGGGGGGGTTTCCTGTTGATCAGGAGTAAATAAGAGGATATGGCATCAGCTTCTGGCTCGAGCAGGCCAGCTTCATCTCACGGTGTTGAATGTTTGGGGTTTCACAAAATGGGATAAAAGAATGGAACTCTTCTTGGTAAAATGTCCGAATTACCCAGGAAAACATGTATTGCATGTGTAATTCTGCTGAATACACATGAGAATCCTCGTCGGCGCTACAGAATTCGTGCACTGTGTTGAGATTATCCTTGTAATGATTTATGGGAGGAAACTGGGTCACTTATAAAGATATCCGTTTGCAACAAAAGCGATTATATACGACCTGAAACTAATATAAATAACCTAACACCTGCGAGGGGAAACATGCCCACACTAGAACTAATCCGGCTCAGTCTACGTATTTGTTTAGTTTAGTTTAGTTTAGTCGATGGATCAACATCACGGCACACGGGTGTAACCCATAAGTGCTCCGTTCTTCTCCTAACTCAAACCTGAGTCTGGAGAAACTCAGCTCAGTGCACGAACTCCGTAGCACCGGCGAGGGTCCTGAAATACTTTGGGTAGATTTTTAACTCGAAATTTTGCCCGAGCAGCGACGTTAGGCTACTCTTTTTTCGATTTTCAACTGCCAAGGGATTTTTTACGTGCGCAACAATACACACGGGCGTCCGATCTCACTACCCAGAGACCAAGGGAAATTTTTACTAGAAGTCCATGTGAAAAAATCCCGATCCTCGCCGGGGTTTGAACCCCGGACCTCCAGCACTCGAGGCGGACACAATACCTCGAGACCACGCAGCACCGCTGCGTTGAATCGTGACTCAGTTACGTCATGATATGCCTTTCCGCAGATGTTACGTTTCAGTTCCGGTTTTGCATACCCCACTGGTTACTGCGCTCAGGCCGGGGTAGAACAGATATGCAAGATAGTCCCGTGGACATGATACTTTCATAATGGATCGGGAAAAATGTTCGTAATGGATCGGGGGAAATGTTCGTAATGGATCGGGGAAAATGTTCGTCATGGATTGGGAAAAATGTTCGTAATGGATCAGGGAAAATGTTCGTAATGGGCTGGAAAATAATGTTCGTAATGGTTCGGGGAAAATGTTCGTAATGGATCGGGGAAAATGTCTGTAAACGAATCTCACTCCACATTGTTTTCGGAGTCAGGCGACCTGAACACCGGTACATCGGAATTAAGAGGTTTTTTGTTTGTTTTTGTTTTCGCTGACCTTGTACTCAAGCGAATTACTACTTAGGGTGCACTGGTCTGATTTTTGTGTGTGGATTAGCTTTCCCTATTACCAGTGTCGCTCGCCATCAGGCGTACCCACTCCGACTTCTGAGATACTTGTAATTTACGTCCCCAAGTCGAGTACGAGAGGTCAACATTTTAGTCCAACTATCAGGTGTAGGAGTTGAACCCGCTATCTCGACATCAGTACACAGGAAGTTTAAGACCATCATCATCTTGTGTCATAACGATAAGCGTGATTGGTCATGTTTCGCCATCTCATACTATCACCAGAGTCGTGGATCAGCTCCGTGTTTTTGTCTCGTTATGCCGCGTAATCGAGCCATAAAGATATTTACCTCCCTGTCATTCCCGTCGCGTTTCGTCAATTCATAGAGAACAACAACAAACACCAGCTGTTAATTTAACTTCAAACTCAAATATTTATTAGTGTATAGTAACAACTGATTAGGATTGAACGCGGTACATTAAAGTAACACTTGTCTGGGTTTGGAAGAGTTAACCAAGCATTTGTCAAATAAACACAGACATTGGAAAGTTGACAGGGGAGCTTGGGCGTGACAGCACTTAATGAACAGAAATATTGTGTCTCCCGCTGGTGTATTACCGCCAGCCACATGGTAATACCCAGAGCAGTCACCCTGTAGCCTACCATCATGTCGTCAGATGCGACTGTGGAAGATTGGAGTGACATTGGCTACGTCATCCCATAGAAAGCTGAAAACTTTAGCTGCAAAATCCTACCGGTCGATTCTACAAAGGGCTTGACTGGGTTGATTCGGGGGAGGGGCCTCTATGCTCCATTGGGTCATAAACGGCAGAAGATAATGAAGAAGAAGAAGAAGAAGAAGAAGAAGAAGAAGAAGAAGAAGAAGAAGAAGAAGAAGAAGAAGAAGAAGAAGAAGAAGAAGAAGAAGAAGAAGAAGAAGAAGAAGAAGAGGGGACGATAAGGAGGAGGTGGCGGTTGAGGACAACATGAAGAATAACAATATCAAGAATGTATTTGCATATGTATACTTCCTGCCTGCGTCTTATATGAAAGCTAATCAATATATGTGCAATTATTTCTCATATTGCTTCGGTGGTCTCAAAAGTGGATAATCCTGGCCAATACAGGCCAAAGTTCAGACAGTTACTTGTGTCATATGGAATAACTAAGGAGACAGAGCCAGCAGTTATCGACCGCGCCTGGTTCATTTACTCATCTTCACTTGTGAGTTGACTGCATTTGTTGTCGGGAGTTTTTGTTGGCACGGGTTCAAGCAAGGAAGTCCAGGTTGTGTGTTTTCCCATTGCCAATTAGGGTTTGTTAGAGACAAGGGGCGGAGATAGGATGAAAGAAACGCAGGGTCAAGGGTATACAAGGAGGGAAGGGACAATGATTACAGAAAGGGAGAGACGGTATAAGAAATGAAGAAAGAGATAAATGCAAAACAACTCGCAGACAAGAAGACAGCTCCAGTCGCAATAATATAGAAAAATAGACATAACCATTTGCAGTCAAGTAGACAGACGGGCAAAACCGCTCACAGGAAAGCAGACAGACAGATGAATAGATAGATGTGGTGAGACTAAATCAGCAGGAAGGAAGAAAGAAAGAAAGAAAGAAAGAAAGAAAGAAAGAAAGAAAGAAAGAAAGAAAGAAAGAAAGAAAGAAACCATTACAAATATACTTCCTGTCGCCTGCTATTACTTCACAGAATTAATTTCTCACAAAAATCGCGACATTATTCTTGCACGAACTGCTCTATACAAACATCCAACTGTTTGTGATTGCAAAATGGACGACTGTTTGTCGGGGTTTTCCCCCATGCTGGCCGTATTGTTTTCGACGTTACATTGTTCCACCGTTTAGTATATATTACTTGACCCTTTCATTATATATGCATCTATTTGCTTGATGCACTTGCCATTAAACTTTAATAACTTGGAAATCGTTAAGTTTTGTTTCTGCATCAGGTATTTCCGAGATTTATTGGCGAACATATCGATTAGCCCTTTGCCAACCGACCCGCTGGTGGTTGGTTCAATTTCGAAAAGAGGCGGGATTTTGTATTAAAGTTAATCAGGGCTCTCGTTTCGGTCCAGCCTAAAATGGACACCAGGAAATACCTTGGGAAGTAAAAGCGGCCTCTGTGATACTGACCACATCGTCATGACCTTTACCAAATGGCACACGCGCTCTTGTCTCTCCGCAAATCTCGGGTCTTGCTGTTCTGAATCATTTCTATATGTTGAGAACCATTTTGTGAGATATTAACTGGCACAGAAATTATGCATAATGGGGCGACCCTTTGCCGTGAAGTTGGAACCGCGACTAATAAACTAACTTCTATATGTTGAACAGCCAGTATCTACAACTACATGCTGTAACCTTTTCTTGAATTTCTCCCAACAGCTTTTCAGATAGACTATAGATGACATTCTCCTAGCCACTATCTAAGACTCCAAACCATCGTTTCTCTCGCTCTGTCTGTCTCTTCTACCGCTGATCTGTCCAGTCGTCACGATGTTCTCCAACGTCTCTCTTCTCATTACATGACCAATGCATGCTGTTTGTCTCTTTCTTAAAGTTGTCTATATTGTTCTACTTTCATTAGGCTCTTCCAGGCGTTCGTTGTTAGTTACACTGGCTGCGCAAGATATTCGTAGCATTCGTCTCAGAAAGCACATCTGCTCCGCCTGCAAACTTGATCTAGTTTGTTAGTTCATTCTCCAAGAGCAGCATGCAGCAGACAGCGGCTATGCGTATTTGAATTCTTAGGATTACCACACTTTATAGCAATATGGACATTGTGAGGAAAGCCAAGTCGCAAAGACAACTTACCACAAACATCAGAAAGAGGCAGTCATCGTTTTCAGCCACGTTATGAGAAGACAAAACTGGAACATGTGTGACAACCAGAAAGATTTTCGAAAAGAGAGATAGAGGAAGACAGCGGGAGAAGATTCTTGAGAGCCTTGTGTCATAGTATGGAAGGGAGTCAACACACGAATTGATCCATGGCGTCGAAGATCGTAATTTGTGGAGAGTTATGATCACCCACGCCAGCCGACAAGGCACTTGATGATGATGATGATGATGATGATGATGATGATGATGATGATGATGATGATGATGATGATGATGATAGGACTGAGTGCACTGAAAAAGGTGGTCATACTTTAACTCCTGTAGCAAACGATGATAGCTTGCATCGAACCACCCGCGCTAATGGCATTTTCAGCGGAACGCCCTAGCCGTCACACCAACGCACCTGGAAGGGTCTTTCATATCGGACACAACAACAACAACTGGCATCCTGTCATGCGACACACGATGGCTACAGGGAAATGACACTTGTCACGGGCGACATCATCCTCTCAGCTATATTGATTCACGAGCAGCACAACAAACCGAGTGGCATACACCGCCTGGGAATCCCTGGAGCGACAGCCATATAAAATTGTTCTAAAATGACAGGACAGTTACAACAAGAAATGCATTTATCCAAACACTGAAGCTTTAATGTGCGTCTCTGGAGAGAAATTACACTTACATACTGATTTATATCCACACATATATGAACAGAGACACGGAGAGCGACAGACAGATAGACAAACTGAGACAGTCACGGAGAGAGATATCGATAGATAAGATAGATGAGACAGAGGGGGACGGAGGGGGACGGACGGACGGTCGGACGGAGAGAGACAGAGAGGAGGTAGAAGGTGGGAATGTCTTGAAATGGAGCGCTTCTATTTTTTTTTTCCTTTGAACTATTACGAACAAGTGACACACACTGTATTATTTCTGCAAGTGTCACAATTACCAAGACTCACCAAAGTGCTTGACGGCGCATGTGTAAACTATAATTCTCTGGACATGCAAGCATTTCCTCATATCGTCTCTTTGAGTGGTCAGTGGGTAACTTTTGGCTGAGTCTGGTGAGAGTGTAAAAAGGGTGTTTATTTTCCTTTTACTGCTGGCTTTAGTCACTAGTACTGGGGAATTGAACCTGCCTCTACCAATGAAGACTAGAGTTATGGTAGGAAGTTATTAAGTCAAACTTATAGTTAATTAGGATTTCAAAACAGCAAGTAGAGTCAGTTTTCGGAGTTGAAACCAATATGAACTCGAAAGAAAGCACAGAGTACAGATGCGTGCTACTAACACGCACGACGAATTACTCGTTATTTATGCCACTGTGTGTGAATCAATATAATTATTAATATAACCCGAGTTGGTTGATGACAACACCGGCTGTTGTCTTGTTGTGATACTTGTATTATTTCATCAAGAATAGTCTTCTTGTGTCTGTCTGCCTGTATGTGCATACGTAGGTATGGTGGATAGGCGGGCAGGCAGGCAGGCGGGCGGGCGGGCGGGCGGGTAGGTAGGTAGGTAGGTAGGTAGGTAGGTAGGTAGGTAGGTAGGTAGGTAGGTAGGTAGGTAGGTAGGTAGGTATGTATGTATGTATGTATGTATGTATGTATGTATGTATGTTCTTCTGCCATTTCTGAAACGTTTCTGTACTTCTACAACACAGCGTCACTACCCTCTGTACAACACAGCGTCACTACCTTCTGTACAACACAGCGTCACTACCTTCTGTACAACACAGCGTCCATAACCTCTGTACAACACATCGTCTGGGTTTAACTTCTGTACAACACAACGTCTTTAGCTTCCGCACAACACAGCGTCTTTAGCTTCCGTACAACACAGTGTCTTGATATAACTTCTATACAACACATCTCTCTTTAACAACTGTAATAAATGTTCATCATCATCATAATTATCATCGTGTATCTGGTCCTTTCCAAAAAGTCGCCCTGGTGACAGCCTGAGTGTTCTACTGGCTCGGCCACCTTCATGTCCAAGATATCTGCAATATCTTGTATCCACATTAGTTGTTGACCCCAGCCGCTTCTTTCACAAACCTTTTTTTTTTCCTTTCATCATTTTTCTTTTCAAGCCACTGTGACTTTTAATATGACTAAAGTATTTCAGTTTCTGTTTCCCCGAGACATAATGCTTTTTATGAGTCAGTTTTCTTAGTTGTTATCTTGTTGCATGTCTTGGTCCACGATATTCTCTAAAATCTGCTGTAACATTTAAGCCCAAAAAGCCAAAATGTTCTTCTTTAGTTATTGCGAAATGTACAATGCCTCATATCCGTATGCTGTGGTAAGATGCGTGATCCCTAATATTACATTGTATCTTGTTTGCCGGTGTTGTGTCAGTTGTTCTTAGCTAAGTACATTTTTTTCCGTTTTATACAGCAGTCGGCCGGACATTATGTTCTGCAACTCTAGTTATTAGGTACAGAACCACGCCTATTCCCACCCCAGCAATAAAATAATCTACCCCACTGTACGCCATATCTAATTTCATTTACCAATTCACATCAGGTGCGAGTCTACCTACATCGGCAGTAAAGAGCGGCAGTTACACAGCAGGGTTGTTGAACACATACCAAACTGGATTAACAAGAAACTACACACAAGCGATGGGATCATGGGAAGGCTGACACACCACAATTATAAACTTCCGGCGTCGTCCATTGCACGTCAGGTTTAGGAAACCGGTCATGTAATTGATAGAGACAGCGCATTTCGCGTGTTGTGTCATACACAAAATAATCGTTCGTTAAAGTTTGCAGAAGCGATAATTATCCATCTGCATAAGCCAATTTTGTGAAAACAAAAAGATATGATAGTCAATTTAAAATTACCATGGTAAACAATTGATATTACTGTGCGAACATGTGTATATTTCAGCTTGAACGATGTACCTAATTATTTTACTCCATGTTGTGTGACTTCTGTATGTACCTGACGAGATGCAGCAAAATATGCCATGTAATAAATCGTACAATCTATGGTTTGTGTCTTCGTTATTCAAATATAATTATTGTCTTTGTTTAGTTCTAATATTCACAAATTGTTATATTCAGATCTAATAATACTAGTATCTTGATAAATGTCTAGGTGTAGCACCTGTACTCAAAATGTACCTGATGCCTAGCTAAATGCGTTATGTATGACTTAATGGTTTTCATTTCCGTTATCTGTATAGATGTTGTTATATTCAGATGTTGTTATTTTTGTTCTTTTAAAACGGGGGTAATATATATATGTTGCATGTGTTGTTGTTGTTGTTTTTTTAATACACGATGCTCATGTGATATATATATATATATATATATATATATATATATATATATATATATATATATATATATATATATATATATATCTTCTTCTTCTTCTTCAGCGTTCCGAGCCATTGAGGTTCTTTGCTGCAGATACAATCCGTCTCCATTCGTCTCTCTGGTGGACCCTCTCTTGCCAGTCGTTGATTCCAAGTGCTTGTAAGTCTGTATATGTATTATCTTTCCACCGCCTTCTTGGTCTATATATATATATATATATATATATATATATATATATATATATATATATATATATATATATATAGAAATCACTTGGAAGCTACATATATTAACCCGAGATTAGAACCTCGCCACTCCAAATGAAAAATATAGCGTTTTCATACTGATAAAACTAAATTAATACGATATATATATCGTATTAATTTAGTTTTATCAGTCTGAAAACGCTATATTTTTCATTTGGAGTGGCGAAGTTCTAATCTCGGGTTAATATATGTAGCTTCCAAGTGTTTATATTGTCTGGTGATTTCTCTAACGTCAGCGTTGTTATTCTTATCGTCTGCCCGTTATTCTCCTGCCCCCTCTCCCCACCCCTCTTTTCTGCCATTTGTCTGAGAACCATTGAAGAGACATCACTGAATGCATCCGTCTGTGGACGTAAATACTTGCGACTAAGGAGGCTTGATGGTTCCGTCGCCCTGCTACTGAGTGAGTGCGTGGCGCGACACTGTGAGCTGTGAGTTTCGTGTGAAATGCTTTTGAATCTGCCCTAGGTCTATTGGAACGTGACTGCATGTTCGGAGCGATGGCAGATGGCTATGTCCCAGAGTTGACCGGTTTTTGCCTTATGCTGAAATGCGTGGCTGCTGGGCTTCTGGTTGACTGCCACTGCCATTGACGATGAACTGTATTTCGTGGACTGTGTGGGTGAACATCTAGGAAACATCCAGATGGGAAAATGACTGCCGATTCCATCAGAAATGAACTGGGTGCTTTGTGGGGGACTATTGTGTTGACATTCTGGTGGCGGCATTATGCACAGTGTATCTGTGCGGGCTGTTATTTGTCGAGACTCCTGTCTTTTCCACTTTTCACATTGGGCAGTGGGGAGCGTTTTGTGTGATATTCACTGGAACAGGAATGGAGCATAATGGGGACGACCCGTTGCTGTGAAGTTGGAACTGCGACTAACTAACTAACTAACTAACTTGCCATCTGTTAGCATAGATAGATTGGACAAGTTCATTTTAATTTACAATTTACATGAGACACGATATAAGAAAAAAAACACGCGCAAAAAATGTTTGCTCGTCCAACCTGCTTTCTCAGCCTTGGTTATAACTGGAATGGTTTCAAAATACGATTGTAATAATTTGTTAGGAATATAATGTTATTTTCATATACAGAACGGAGGAATGTTTATATAGAGGTGCGGAAAACGTTTCAGCAATAGCAGAAGTGAATGAAAGTATATTATTTATTTATATAGCAATAGCAGATATGTGAGTGAAAGTATATTATTTATTTAAATAACAATAGCAGAAACGTGAGTGAAAGTATATTATTTATTTATATACCATTATAGCAGGGGTTTCCGGTTTTAGGTCAAGATGGCGAGACGTGTTTCTTTCTAGCTCGGCTTAGAACGGTTGATCGGCGGTCCGACAAACCACCATCGTAAAACTTCCCGTTGTTTCAGAATCAGATTTCTGGCTCTAAATGTTATGTTGCTTCGCTGAAATTTGTTGAATTCCAGTAGAACCATCATTAGAGAGAAGGCTCATTCAATGGCCAAGTAAATATTCAAGATCAACAACAGGTAGCAGCGAACCGCCAAGCATGGAGAGTCATGACTTCTGCCCTAGCCCTATGCGCCGCCTTAGGCTCAAGAGGAAAGACTAACTAAGACTAACTAACTATAGCAGAAACGTGAGTGAAAGTATATTATTTATTTATATAGCATTAGCAGAAACGTGAATGAAAGTATATTATTTATTTATATCCTACTGGTCTGCCGGCTCTGGGGCGAAGGGGTAGGGAATACAATTCATAATCCCGCATAACGCGTTCGAAACACAGCTGCGGGTAATTTGTAAGCAGACCGCCTTGCGTTGGTATTTCCATGCAGTATTATGAGCCCCAGTCGTTCAGAAAGGAATGGCAAACTACTGAACATAAACTTGCCCAGGAATCACAAACAGCCAAAAAAATGCTGAGGTTGACTGATTACGTTCTGTAAAGTGTGTAAATTCTAACTTATCCTACTGTCGTGAGGCAGTTTCCTGCTATGATTCTGTCATGTGATAGCGCCTTCACATTCTGTAGGGCTGACTGCGCCGAGGAATAAGTGGCCAATCTCTACTTCACTTTAGCAGACGACGAGCGCCAACCCGCGCCCGACCGTGCACAGATATGACCAGCACAGTTCGCTATCAACTTCGTCATGAAAGCCCACTGTGAGAAAGTATACTTGAATAAAATATGTCAGGCGCACTTTTTTCCTGTAATACCATCAGTGCTAGAATCATTAGCGTAAGACTGGAAGAAACACCAAGGAATATCACACCGTTTCAAGCATAATAAGCTCTGTCAAGAATGGCGAAAGATGAAGACATTTACGAATGTTATAACAGCCTCCGTTGTATTGTAGAAAATATTAGTAAACATGTCATCATAGTAATAATAAAAGTTTTCAATACCAAAGTGGAGACAGAAAATAGGAAAAGTAAAAAGAGTGGTGAGAAAACACAAGATTGGAAATCGAAATGGAATTAAGGATAAACTAATAACTGTCTGCATGGAAAGTGAGCTGATGAAAGCAAAACCAATGTTTCTACAACATTCTAGAAGGTCTTGTACTTGGACAATAATCCACAAAAACATAATAGAAACTGTCTTTGGACAAAACAGAATACATCATCATCATCAAGTGCCGTGACGGCTGGCGTAGGCGTTCATGGCTCTCCACAGATCGCGGTCTTTGGTTTTCTGGATCAACTCTGCTGATGATATTCCTCCATGCCACCGTCTCAATCCGTCCAGCATCATTTCTCTTGGTCGGCCTCTGCCTCTCTTCCCCTCGATCTTTCCAATTGTCACGATGTTCTCCAATGCCTCTCTTCTCATCACATGACCAAAGAAAGTTGTTTGTCTCTTTCTTATTGTTGTATATAGTGTTCTACAACAGAATACACGTATCGATATATTTCACATGATAGCAATTATTTCTTTCAAGCAGAGTACAGTGTGGATCTGTACTCTGGCTTTATAGGCTACAGTATTTGACTGTGTAGAACATGAATAAACATAGAACATAATGAAAGAAATGGGCTTCCAATCAAACTTAATACAGATCGTGAGAACACTCTACACTGAGCAAAAAGCAGCCGTGAGAATATGCGATGATACAACAGATTGGTTTGATTTTTTTTTAAGGGTTTAAAAGATAAGACTATCGACTTCATTGCATAGGGTTCTATCTCATATGGCTCTGTCTCTTTCAGCAAGACGTCCTGCCGAAATCATCGCACTAAGCACGAACTTCGAAGCTCCAGCAAGAAAATTACACTCGTGAACCGAACGACGTGGCCCGGAATCGAACCCACAACGCGAAGCAGACGCCGTAATCAGTTCGCAACTGAGACTCCCTGATGTGATATAGATGAGGAAGTCAGAGATGGTTGTATCTTTATCTGTTTAACTTGTGTATTACAAAACTTCATTAGGAATGTTGCAAAAAATATTGCTTACGAACAAAATGATCGCTTTGTAATCGGTGGAATAAAAATACCTGAACTACTGTCACGAGCTCGCCATGAGTTAACCAGATAATAATACCGACGTTTGCTTGGCGTATATTTTCTAGGCCACAACAGTCGTACTAACAGAGTAAACACAGCTGCACAGGTTACATCGTGTCAGCCCATAAACACATTTGGTGGTGAGTGAGAAGGAAGGGATACAATGCGTTGGCAGTTTATAAACATTTAGAATCACATAGCCTTGCCCGGCTCAGTACATGGAACAGCCCTGTCTGTCAGTTATAGTTCCGGACATCAGGCGAAATGGCTGCTGGGATTGTCACCACTGAACAGAAGCTTGACAGTTTGTCAACAGTCAGAGACAAACCGGAATTGGCAGCGAGAGACAGGAAACAGTACATCTGTCAAGTCTTGTTTCCGGAACATCGAGAAGATTGACAGCGTGTTGGGAAAAACTCTTTGTTGGAACTGTACAGTAACTCTCTAGATTGTTTTGGATGTCAAAACCAGTGATGACAAATCTAACATTAATGGAGCCAGGGAGGATGGATCCCTGACAGGGGATGATCTGCCACTGTGCCACCTGTGTGGGGGCATAAAGGAGAACGTCACGTGACCAATTTTAGGGGTTTGCCAGAAAACCATGATTGGAGATGGGGAGTTGACCAAGAACCGTGGATTATGATGGACGTGTTTGTGGGAGAGCTCTACAGTGTTAGATTAATTTAAGATTAACTAGCATGTGCCGTTATGGCAAAGTGTAGTAGCCATCCCGGGAATGAGGCGGTTTTTACATAAGGTAGTCAATATAGTCTATTAGTTCTAATTAATATAGACTGTAGCCTTGTTAAACTATAGTGTGATGATTAGCACTGTTAGTGGAAACTAGTTAGAGTAAGAATAGTGATATTAACTCTGCTAGTTAAGAATAGATTAGTGAAGTGTTGATAAGCTTTACTAGTTGAGAATTGAGTAATGAAGGATAATTGGGATCTTCCCGTAGGTGTCCCTGGTGGGCGGGGTTCCGCATTCTGTTTGCTGATATTTTTTCTTTGTCATAGCCTGATTCGACTCTAGGTGGGTAGCTAATCTGCTCTGTGACTAAGTCTAGTTAGCTAAAGATCATTAAGCAAGGTGATAGGCTTACACTCAGCCGAAGGGATCAGTGACTAGTACTATCACCAGATGTGTTGTTTCTATCCTAGGTTCCCTACCAGATCCAAGGAAACTCTACCAGTTTTGGGAAAGAATTAAAAAACCCATTCTGAAGAACACCAGTTCAAGAGTCAATAAAGTTGCATACAGAAACATAACTTACGCTAGAAGGAAATTGATTCATCAAAGAGAGTGATGCATACTGATGCACCACACAGCATCATACAGTAGTAACGAACCGAGAACCGGCTAAGAGTACCTAGTGTTAGTACAGCAACAATTAACATTAGAAATTAGCACTTATGGACTGAATGGTTCGATGTGCAACGAGGATGATCTGTCGACTAACTAACTAACTAACTAACTGCGTACACACTACAAAAGACTTGTGCAGTTTGTTAAGGAACATTAGGAACGGACATTGTGTAGAGTGCAACCGGTCCATGATTAACTGTTAATACCACCGGTGTCTATTTCGGATGTTCATGAAATTGGATTACCAGAGGTCTACAGAGGCAAAGCAGTATCCGGCAAGATGGTTTCGGCAACGGGTGAGAAGTACATGTTCTGACGTAACGTGCTGTGGTCTATCTTTGCTGGGATCAGCTGACTGGGTTGCTGTCTGAGAGTCAGAGTCTACACACTTTATAGAACACGTCACACATTTTCTTCACATACACGTCTCATATACGTTACACTTTTATTTTAATAAATTACTCTTTATTAATTTCTAGAAGCAAGAGTTGTTGAGTATGTTGCGTTGGGGAAGTATGAGAAGGGGGCATAGTACGACAGTGTGAGAGTGATAGGAAAAGGTGTCCATAGGCTGATGGAGTGTGTTGGACGGAAGCGGGTGGATTCTCCAGAATATTGAGGGGGGAAAAAAATAATATTATAATGTGGGTGTCGGATCTCCTCACTCCAGGGACGACACTTTAAAGGAGGACACGACATTATTGGGGGCTCGTAAACGGGATCTTTGGACAGCGGGATCTCTCGTAAACGTGATCTTTGGACAGCGGGATCTCTCGTAAACGTGATCTTTGGACAGCGGGATCTCTCGATAACGGGATCTTAGGACAGCGGGATCTCTCGTTAACGGGATCTTTGGACAGCGGGATCTCTCGTAAACGGAATCCTTGGACAGCGGGATCTCCCGTAAACGGAATCCTTGGACAGCGAGATCTCCTGCAAGCAGGAACCTTTGACAGTGGGATCTTCTGACAACGGGGTTTTTTGACACGGGATCCCTAGTTATAAGAGGGAGATATCATTTTGGAGAATCCAGCTAGAGTGAATGTGGATAGGGGTTAGGACTAACATCTTACCTGTTCACACTTCACACGTCTGCATAGGTCTGTGGTCCTGATTCTACTCTTGTCACTGAGTGAATGTGCTGTGTGTAGTAATATCTAGATTTATAGTACTTGTTCATAAATCTGTATAGTAATTTGCAGTTATATTGTACTAGACCTGCTAGCTTACCTCTCTGTATAATGGCCACCCCTAAACTAACCACGTTAGAATTAAAGGCAAAGGGGGAAGAAATGGGATTGGGGGGTTCTGCTCTAACGGATTACATACAAGAAGTGGAGAGAGAGTATCGTCAAGCAGAAAGGGAAGATCGAAAGGCCGAGCTGGAATTGAGAAGGATGGAGTTGGAACAAGCAGCTAAGAAATTGGAAGCTGAGCAAGCAGCTAAGAAATTGGAAGCTGAGCAAGCAGCTAAGAAATTTGAAGCTGAGCAAGCAGCTAGGAAATTTGAAGCTGAGCAAGCAGCTAAGAAATTGGAAGCGGAGCAAGCAGCTAAGAAATTTGAAGCTGAGCAAGCCACTAGGAAATTAGAAGCTGAACAGGAAGCACAGAAAAGGGAGCACGAGTACCGGATGAGGGAACTCGAGTTGAAGAGTCAATCTAATGGAGAAACTGAGGGAGCAGTTGGAGGTTCCTCCATCCCAGGCTCAACACCAGTAGGTGGACATGGGTACCAGGCCATGAAGTTTCCTTTGGCGGTCTACGAGGAGGACAAAGAGAAGATTGACCAGTACCTTCAACGCTTCGAGGCTATGTCGGTTGCTATGGGTCTGGAGCGTAACAAATGGAATCTTAAGCTATCCCAGGGATTACGCGGGACGGGATACGAGGTTTATACTCGCCTGCCACCAGGACATGAGAACAATTATGATGAGTTAAAGACGGCTCTGCTGAAACGATTCGAGGTTACGTCACATACCTACCGGAAAAAATTTCGAGCAGCGAAACGAGAACCGGGGGAGTTGTTTGCCGCCTACAGTTTGCGTCTTAAATCTTATCTCCATAAGTGGATGGATTTGGCTGGGTTCGCACATGACTATGAGAGTCTGGAAGAGCTCATGGTGGTCGACCAGCTGAAGAAGCAAATGTCTAAACCTCTGTGGGATGTGGATTTTAATTCCTGAGAATAATTCGTTAAAATGTCTAGGGGGTATTATTGATTCTCTGTCACTGGTAAGAATGCAGGGTGATCAGGGATATTTACCACAAATCCCAGGAGGAAAGAGTTCCATCCTTGAAACAATGGCATCTGTGTGTAGGTTTCCCTTCCCACTTCATCACCCTTTAAATTAACTATAGATGCTAGAAGGATATTGATTGCTCACAATATATAAACAACCACTTATTGGACACCACATTTACTTGATGTACACAACACTTTTGGACAAACAGTTCAGGTATTAACTCAAGATCTGCAATTACATATATAGATGTGTAATAAACACTATGCATTTTCAGACAGGCATGGGAATGATATGCAGTATTACAACATAGTACCCAGTGACCCCAGAAAAAAACAAGGTTATTACAAACAACACAACAACCACAAATTGGTTCTGCTAACTTGACTCATTGTACCTAGATAAAATCACATTGGTCTAGGTGCAGAAACCCAACATACATACATTTATTTCTGACACCATGTACAATTCTCATATTTAAAAATAATGAGTGGGTGTCAAATTATTATACATATATGTCATAACATAACCCTTTAGGTGTACACCATTACCATGTAAAACAATCTTTACCCTTTTCCTGTCATTGAAGAAAACCACACTCATGAAAACAGTTGATACTAATAATTAAATTAATTAATTATAGTGTTCATTTAGGCGTTGCGGATGGGCATTCTTCTCCAGTGCACAGCAGTTAATGTCCATAATTATCCGTGCAGAATTATACTCACAGTCATTTTCTACTCACAGTATGTCCACCGAAGTTGGCTGGCGAATGTTTCTAATCCATAATCCAAGAATAGAATTATACCTAAGCACATATTCTCTCCATGAGACTGAATTTAAGAATACTCGGTTGCCATTTGGGTTGTGTTCCAATTGAAATTGATGCCTAGGTCTGTCATACTTTCAGGAGATGCAACTTAAGCTCTGCAGAAGGTTCTTCCCTATATCATCTTATCGATGAAAAGATGACGACTGTCCAACAGCTCGGTTTATGTTAACCGTTTCCCAATTTAGTTCAAAAGGCTTTGTCACACACCCGGTTCATGTTGATAGGCCATCCCACACTTGATGATGGGCAGTTAGGCTGACATGGGACCAGCATAGAGTTCTCATTCATTCCATTTCTGTGTAGAACATACAGTGGTGAATCATTCATTTGGTTTCATCTGAAGATTCTGCTGCAGGCATGTAACTGAAGAATATTACTCCACCACAT
This sequence comes from Cepaea hortensis, assembly GCA_963921405.1. NCBI lineage: Eukaryota > Metazoa > Mollusca > Gastropoda > Stylommatophora > Helicidae > Cepaea > Cepaea hortensis. The sequence continues at coordinate 28,829,132 of OY992894.1, read as the reverse complement.
ATCCAGGTTTGCAAGCCATCAGGTGATTCCTTTGGTTGCAGGCGTAAAGGCATTTACTCATCTAGCTGCTTTCATATGGTTCTTTTGATGGTGTTCAGGTTTTGGACCTTGAGGTAATCTGGTGTAGTTATGGTTCAGATGTTCTGAAGTTGGTACATTTGTTTGTATTGGCTATAATGTTGTTTCAGTGTCTCTTCCCATTTGTTTGAGTTGGTGTTCATAGCTAGAACTTGGTGTTGCATGGCTGGAACCTTATGTTTGACTTTTGCAGCTGTGAGATGTTCTTTCGAAGACTTATCCATTGTGGATATTAACTTGGTAATCCAACCAACAGTTGAAGGTTACTCACTGTTGTTAGTTTTAGTAACTTGAAGAAGGATTGTCCCAGTTTCACTGACTTGGTTGAATGATGAGGCCATTGGTGATACTTCTCAGAAGTAACGCAAACGATACACTGTTGTCAGTACTCTGATGATCTTCATCTTTGTAGATTATTAGATCTTGAAGTCCATCCTGGATATTCCTACTAAAATAGGACTTAATCACTCACCCAGTCAGTTGTCTTCTAATTTATCTGTTGCTCGCTATGGAGCTATTGAGTGCCGCAGTAAACATTGAGGTATTGCTAGATCCAGACTATGGTTTGGACATTCACTTTATGGCTGTTGACCCAGGATCCAGTGTTAGTGATATAGTCCCACCAAATTCAACCACCACCTGCTTCTCTTCTATAGAAAAGGGATGACAAAGAATACAACACTAGCATTAACCTACTGTGTTATGATAAAAGGTTTACAACACAATTACAAACACAAATACAAAACAACAAGGGGAGAAGGGGAAAGGAGTGGGTGTCCATGTTCCACTGTCCCTCATTGCTGAGTTGAGCCATTCTGACTCTTCATAGTGAGTAAGATATTTTCTCACTTATATTTTGTTCTGTTGTTACTGGGACTATTAGATGGGTGAAGTCATTCTGTCCATCCAACATGTTGATATTGTCTCTCTCATTACTTGAAGAGAATAGCCTATACAGAATCCCTGTGGTTTCTAATGCCGCGTCTTCCTTTCGGCACTATAATCATCATTAGGTCAAGACTATTCAACCTTGGCTTCTTAAAGTACTGACAAACACATGGATTCTTACATCAACATCCTCTAATCCCAAGGTGCAACATTAAAATGTATCTTCCCACAGTAAAAAGTAACAATCAGAACAGAGAAAATTCTCATACCAAAAAAAAACATACATGTACATTTCTCTGATATTAAGTACATGATAATCATACATAATAATCATAATGATGATGCAGGGAGCCTAGGTTTTTGAATTATCTTCATGAACTAAAACATCCATTGTTTTCCCCCACTGCGTACAGCACATGAGGATAGTAATCGCTGTGATATGCTTTGCCAATGACTGCTATTATTCGGAGGGTATTTATAAGAATAACTTATGCCGCATGGTCCAGTCTTCTGAATATTGCAAGCAATTTATTCACATCAATCTTCGCTTCTGTTTCTACTACGGTGAGGCGATGCGGAGTGAATCCTATCCGAACATGCACTTACATCACGCGTTTAATTGTTCATGAATTTATATTCAACCATGGCCTGTCCCTAACACTATTTTATGAAATGATTATATGTTCACCCTCATATGGAGTGGTTACTAATCTGTTAACAAAAGAATGGTACTAAAATTTAGCACTATATTTCCAAGTTACAGATTATAATGTGGCAAAATATTTTATCCCCTGACTAAGTAAGAGTCAGGAATATGCGTAATCATTTGTATGTCCCCGCATGGATAAAACAAGTTCAGAGACATCCTTACCAGTGCATTTACACTACATAGGATATTTGAAGGTGGCAGACACCAGTTCTCTACTTGTGCAGTATGAAATCAAGAGTCTGCTCCTACATTGAGAAAATGTTTCTTTAAAGTCCAATCTCTACAGTACATAAATTATTTGCAGATTTCTAAGCATTGATAGGGATATATAGTTCCATTGCATAGAAGTTATTTTTCATAGGACTATGAAATTGGCAGAAACGAGTTTTCTTCTCTGAAGTATGAATCAGGAGTCTTTCCTAAATTGAAAAGAGTTTCTGACATGAGAGTTGATACTCTATGTACTACAGTACACATACTATTCATAGGTTATAAACACTATTTAGTTAGATATAAGTTCATAATGCCTATAAAAGATATTAACATAGGGATTTGAAGACATAGGAAAAATTACAGCGTGGCGCCCACCTGTGTTTCCTTAGTAAACATCATCCAGCCTGGTTTAAGAGAATTGTAACTAATTCTTAATTAAACATACTGGTCAATGTAATACATAAATATATCTTAATAATGTAGATAACATACCAATAGCTTGAAGAGAATCATGTTTTTAAGGCAAAATACCTTCTCCCCGAAGGGAAAGGTCGACTTTCTTGCGTGGTGTCTTGACTAGAAATGGCCGCTTCAGTCTTTGTTTTCCCCTTCGCCAGGATTGGCCAGATAAGGGAGAGAAAACAAGCCAAAATAAATTTAGCTGTGCCACGGTCAGTCTATCGCTGTTTTATTTTCTCCTACATTAAGTAAGTTACTTAAACAGTAATTGTAAGGGTTTGTTTATTTTTAAGGGAGTCCATAAATAGGAAAGGGTAAGGACGTTTTATTATACCACACGCCTCCCCAATTTAAGACATTTATTTCTTTCAGAAATTAAATGGTCGAGTAGTACTCTACAATTTCCGTCTTTACATTGACTCCCCTAGTATCCATTCCTTATTAATTTCTTGCATTACTTCCCTATGTTATATAATCAGAGCCACGTCCATTTTCTTTTAGTCACGACAACTGGCATAACCTTAAAGGATTATTTCTCTTTTAGTGAAAGAGTGTAGCACCCTCTCCACTGTTGTCAGCTATTGTTTGAAATATGAGTGTTTATCTGATAATTTGTTACTTTCCACTACCGGTTTGTCTGCATCAAACCGACTTTTTGAAGCAATTGAGATATCATCATTAAGCTTGATTTCTCTCTCATTAGATTATCAATCTTGAGATTATGTTAAAACCGACGGTTAATTCTGCGTCTACTGATAGCATATTAAACTCGCCCGTCTCCCTGTAAGTTAGACGTTTGTTTTAACTATAGATCTGATATTTAAAGGAAGCTAAAGATGGTTCCTGTTGAAATACATTTTCATCCAACACATCATGTGTTTGGGTTATAAGTCGAGTTATGGGATTTTCCGATCAATTTTGATAACTACTGATTAGAGTGGTGTCCCTTTCTCTTGTGGGTTTTCCCGGAGAATCTCGTCTAACATGTAAACAAGGTCCAACTTTTCTAGATTTCCGTTCTGAACCGACTATTCCCCGGCGAACCTGAATCTATCAGAAATGAAGTAATTCTTAGCTTACTTTCTCTGCTTTTCCTTCTAAACTAGATCTATTTTACGCTAGAATCCTTATTAGTAATTCTAACTGATGTGTTTGAGTTTCGCTCTGTATTTGTTGCTTTGGTGTTTAATTACGAGCAATTTTGCATCGCTTGGCGTACATTGATCGTCGTCTGCCTCCCTCCAGGTTTTAGACTATTTTCAACTTAGCAACATACATTGTTATGTAGGTTCAGACGTATTGTCTCCTACCATATATAATCAGTTCAGTGAGAAGTTAAAAGCCCTTTTTTTGTGATTCCTTTGATAGTCTTCCAGACAATCAAGTTGCTGGTTCACTTTCCAGTTATGGATGTGGGTTACTAGTTTTTGTAAAATTACTATTACATCTGTATATCCCTCTCATACTGGCGTCTCCTGAGTTGTGTCCTCAAGATAACAGGTAAGGTACTCTTAATGTTTCTCTCCAGTTTTGTTTTCATCCGTTTAATACGTGGAAACTCTGGATTTATTTAGATTGACTAAGGTCTATCTTTGAACTGTTATATAATTTACTAGCTGGATTCCTGATTGAAATTCCTAATCTAGTACATATCAAGCAATTCTTCAGCTATATGCTCCACTTTGCTTGGTTTTTACACAGCTATATTCCATTTTTCTAGCATGGGTTCACTGTATAAGTTTTAGGCGTTTCCTCTGTCTTTACGTCAAAGGGTTCGTCCTATCTATAAACAGCATCTGTTTTAAGAGTTGTTTATTTAATTGTTGCTTTTACTGATTCGTATCAGTTATTTAAGCTAATCTCTGTTAGTCTGGATCTGCTTTCACATATTTAATGCTGGCATATAATCCTAGTCAGAACTGAGATGTAGAAATCTGTTTCGTCTTGCGACTGATTTCTGATTAATCTACCTTCGAGCATTATCTAGAATTTAGTTACTCGGTTAGTTTTAAAGAAAATACAATTGAGTCGCGCGCCTCTATTGTACCACTTATTTTTGCCCTTCTTAATTCTTCCCTTATGAGAATATTAATGTTAGTTAGGCAATTATTGAAATAACTTTACGTAAGCTAATCGCTAACTAAAAGCTGTTTCACTCCTCTTTTTGATGAGGACTACTCATAGTGAACATTTCACTTAATGAGATTAAACTGTAAATTTCAAAGCTAAGGAGCCAATTTTCTGAAATGTTTAGTCTCTTACTAGAGACTAGCACAGATTTTTTCCGGTATCTCCTGAAGTTCATTTGAAATTCCAATTTATATAGTTAATTCTTTAATTATACCTTTTACATACCTATACGGTCTGTTTCCTCTACCATTAATAATGGAATCGGGGTGGATAATTTAAAGAAATACCTTATATTCTGTTGGGTCAGTAAGTGAGTTGATCAGTTTCACTTACATCACCAGGTGAATATTTTGGTTTTGACCCTCATTAACATATGGGCCATCTGAGTTAGTTATTAATAACTACTCATATCACCGATGGAGTAGAATAAGTGTCGGTATGGCTTTTCTTCCTAAGTATCCATCATTTATTCACTTTACTTTACTACCGGTGTTGTAGAACATGTTATGTCATATGAAAAAAAGGATTAAATTAGGGTGCCCCTAAATACTGCAAATTCTTACAATATTCCTTCCCTTCCATTAACTATGTCTACATTTTTGCAAGTGGTGGTTTTGGCCTTACCATTAGTTCATTTACTTTAGTTACTGCTATTTTCCCCTGGTTTAATTTATCTCTCAGGTATTATTTCCTTTCCTACTGAATCATCATTTGTTGATTAAATTTTTCCCTTAAAAAACATTTATTGGATTTCCAACTTATCTGTCCTAATTATCTATAAAATTGTCTATCACTCTCTGCTGCCTTGGTAATTTTTCAATATTACATGACTTATACAAGCAGATCAAGCATGAAAATACAATGATAATCAATGACAAAATAGTTAATTAACACATGATTCATATGTAGGAACATAAACCTTATGGATACATAATATAGTAGTGTGTTCATGAGTACACCACTTTTGAACCATTTAAAGAGAATATCAGAGTAGCAGAACCATACCTCAAACATCAAATGGGAATGACTATGAATTCTAAACATTCACTGAATTACCTATCTTATGTGAGTTTACCATCCCAAAGACCTTACTACTGGAGGTTCATTACTGGACTTAGTTTCCCATCAATAAGATATAAAATATGAGTTTTTAAAAAAAAATCTCATATCCAACAACCAACTACCTGATGCATCTGCTAGAATCAAGATATTACCTGTGAACAGTTTTGTACCAAAAAAACCTTATATTTATCTGAGCCATTATGGGTTCACATAAAACTTGACTCAGCTCATACTAATGAGTGATTAGGTCTGTTACTAACACTATAACATTCTGAAGTGACTTGGTTTACCTGCGAGAGGTTTTCCCTGAATTCATATACTCACCATAATACACCAATTGTGATGTTTACCATGAGTTTTAAATTCACGGACTACTCCACTACTAGGTGAAGTCCGTACCGGGCGGGACCACACATGTGGGATGTGGATTTTAATTCCTGAGAATAATTCGTTAAAATGTCTAGGGGGTATTATTGATTCTCTGTCACTGGTAAGAATGCAGGGTGATCAGGGATATTTACCACAAATCCCAGGAGGAAAGAGTTCCATCCTTGAAACAATGGCATCTGTGTGTAGGTTTCCCTTCCCACTTCATCACCCTTTAAATTAACTATAGATGCTAGAAGGATATTGATTGCTCACAATATATAAACAACCACTTATTGGACACCACATTTACTTGATGTACACAACACTTTTGGACAAACAGTTCAGGTATTAACTCAAGATCTGCAATTACATATATAGATGTGTAATAAACACTATGCATTTTCAGACAGGCATGGGAATGATATGCAGTATTACAACATAGTACCCAGTGACCCCAGAAAAAAACAAGGTTATTACAAACAACACAACAACCACAAATTGGTTCTGCTAACTTGACTCATTGTACCTAGATAAAATCACATTGGTCTAGGTGCAGAAACCCAACATACATACATTTATTTCTGACACCATGTACAATTCTCATATTTAAAAATAATGAGTGGGTGTCAAATTATTATACATATATGTCATAACATAACCCTTTAGGTGTACACCATTACCATGTAAAACAATCTTTACCCTTTTCCTGTCATTGAAGAAAACCACACCCATGAAAACAGTTGATACTAATAATTAAATTAATTAATTATAGTGTTCATTTAGGCGTTGCGGATGGGCATTCTTCTCCAGTGCACAGCAGTTAATGTCCATAATTATCCGTGCAGAATTATACTCACAGTCATTTTCTACTCACAGTATGTCCACCGAAGTTGGCTGGCGAATGTTTCTAATCCATAATCCAAGAATAGAATTATACCTAAGCACATATTCTCTCCATGAGACTGAATTTAAGAATACTCGGTTGCCATTTGGGTTGTGTTCCAATTGAAATTGATGCCTAGGTCTGTCATACTTTCAGGAGATGCAACTTAAGCTCTGCAGAAGGTTCTTCCCTATATCATCTTATCGATGAAAAGATGACGACTGTCCAACAGCTCGGTTTATGTTAACCGTTTCCCAATTTAGTTCAAAAGGCTTTGTCACACACCCGGTTCATGTTGATAGGCCATCCCACACTTGATGATGGGCAGTTAGGCTGACATGGGACCAGCATAGAGTTCTCATTCATTCCATTTCTGTGTAGAACATACAGTGGTGAATCATTCATTTGGTTTCATCTGAAGATTCTGCTGCAGGCATGTAACTGAAGAATATTACTCCACCACATATCCAGGTTTGCAAGCCATCAGGTGATTCCTTTGGTTGCAGGCGTAAAGGCATTTACTCATCTAGCTGCTTTCATATGGTTCTTTTGATGGTGTTCAGGTTTTGGACCTTGAGGTAATCTGGTGTAGTTATGGTTCAGATGTTCTGAAGTTGGTACATTTGTTTGTATTGGCTATAATGTTGTTTCAGTGTCTCTTCCCATTTGTTTGAGTTGGTGTTCATAGCTAGAACTTGGTGTTGCATGGCTGGAACCTTATGTTTGACTTTTGCAGCTGTGAGATGTTCTTTCGAAGACTTATCCATTGTGGATATTAACTTGGTAATCCAACCAACAGTTGAAGGTTACTCACTGTTGTTAGTTTTAGTAACTTGAAGAAGGATTGTCCCAGTTTCACTGACTTGGTTGAATGATGAGGCCATTGGTGATACTTCTCAGAAGTAACGCAAACGATACACTGTTGTCAGTACTCTGATGATCTTCATCTTTGTAGATTATTAGATCTTGAAGTCCATCCTGGATATTCCTACTAAAATAGGACTTAATCACTCACCCAGTCAGTTGTCTTCTAATTTATCTGTTGCTCGCTATGGAGCTATTGAGTGCCGCAGTAAACATTGAGGTATTGCTAGATCCAGACTATGGTTTGGACATTCACTTTATGGCTGTTGACCCAGGATCCAGTGTTAGTGATATAGTCCCACCAAATTCAACCACCACCTGCTTCTCTTCTATAGAAAAGGGATGACAAAGAATACAACACTAGCATTAACCTACTGTGTTATGATAAAAGGTTTACAACACAATTACAAACACAAATACAAAACAACAAGGGGAGAAGGGGAAAGGAGTGGGTGTCCATGTTCCACTGTCCCTCATTGCTGAGTTGAGCCATTCTGACTCTTCATAGTGAGTAAGATATTTTCTCACTTATATTTTGTTCTGTTGTTACTGGGACTATTAGATGGGTGAAGTCATTCTGTCCATCCAACATGTTGATATTGTCTCTCTCATTACTTGAAGAGAATAGCCTATACAGAATCCCTGTGGTTTCTAATGCCGCGTCTTCCTTTCGGCACTATAATCATCATTAGGTCAAGACTATTCAACCTTGGCTTCTTAAAGTACTGACAAACACATGGATTCTTACATCAACATCCTCTAATCCCAAGGTGCAACATTAAAATGTATCTTCCCACAGTAAAAAGTAACAATCAGAACAGAGAAAATTCTCATACCAAAAAAAAACATACATGTACATTTCTCTGATATTAAGTACATGATAATCATACATAATAATCATAATGATGATGCAGGGAGCCTAGGTTTTTGAATTATCTTCATGAACTAAAACATCCATTGTTTTCCCCCACTGCGTACAGCACATGAGGATAGTAATCGCTGTGATATGTTTTGCCAATGACTGCTATTATTCGGAGGGTATTTATAAGAATAACTTATGCCGCATGGTCCAGTCTTCTGAATATTGCAAGCAATTTATTCACATCAATCTTCGCTTCTGTTTCTACTACGGTGAGGCGATGCGGAGTGAATCCTATCCGAACATGCACTTACATCACGCGTTTAATTGTTCATGAATTTATATTCAACCATGGCCTGTCCCTAACACTATTTTATGAAATGATTATATGTTCACCCTCATATGGAGTGGTTACTAATCTGTTAACAAAAGAATGGTACTAAAATTTAGCACTATATTTCCAAGTTACAGATTATAATGTGGCAAAATATTTTATCCCCTGACTAAGTAAGAGTCAGGAATATGCGTAATCATTTGTATGTCCCCGCATGGATAAAACAAGTTCAGAGACATCCTTACCAGTGCATTTACACTACATAGGATATTTGAAGGTGGCAGACACCAGTTCTCTACTTGTGCAGTATGAAATCAAGAGTCTGCTCCTACATTGAGAAAATGTTTCTTTAAAGTCCAATCTCTACAGTACATAAATTATTTGCAGATTTCTAAGCATTGATATGGATATATAGTTCCATTGCATAGAAGTTATTTTTCATAGGACTATGAAATTGGCAGAAACGAGTTTTCTTCTCTGAAGTATGAATCAGGAGTCTTTCCTAAATTGAAAAGAGTTTCTGACATGAGAGTTGATACTCTATGTACTACAGTACACATACTATTCATAGGTTATAAACACTATTTAGTTAGATATAAGTTCATAATGCCTATAAAAGATATTAACATAGGGATTTGAAGACATAGGAAAAATTACAGCGTGGCGCCCACCTGTGTTTCCTTAGTAAACATCATCCAGCCTGGTTTAAGAGAATTGTAACTAATTCTTAATTAAACATACTGGTCAATGTAATACATAAATATATCTTAATAATGTAGATAACATACCAATAGCTTGAAGAGAATCATGTTTTTAAGGCAAAATACCTTCTCCCCGAAGGGAAAGGTCGACTTTCTTGCGTGGTGTCTTGACTAGAAATGGCCGCTTCAGTCTTTGTTTTCCCCTTCGCCAGGATTGGCCAGATAAGGGAGAGAAAACAAGCCAAAATAAATTTAGCTGTGCCACGGTCAGTCTATCGCTGTTTTATTTTCTCCTACATTAAGTTACTTAAACAGTAATTGTAAGGGTTTGTTTATTTTTAAGGGAGTCCATAAATAGGAAAGGGTAAGGACGTTTTATTATACCACACGCCTCCCCAATTTAAGACATTTATTTCTTTCAGAAATTAAATGGTCGAGTAGTACTCTACAATTTCCGTCTTTACATTGACTCCCCTAGTATCCATTCCTTATTAATTTCTTGCATTACTTCCCTATGTTATATAATCAGAGCCACGTCCATTTTCTTTTAGTCACGACAACTGGCATAACCTTAAAGGATTATTTCTCTTTTAGTGAAAGAGTGTAGCACCCTCTCCACTGTTGTCAGCTATTGTTTGAAATATGAGTGTTTATCTGATAATTTGTTACTTTCCACTACCGGTTTGTCTGCATCAAACCGACTTTTTGAAGCAATTGAGATATCATCATTAAGCTTGATTTCTCTCTCATTAGATTATCAATCTTGAGATTATGTTAAAACCGACGGTTAATTCTGCGTCTACTGATAGCATATTAAACTCGCCCGTCTCCCTGTAAGTTAGACGTTTGTTTTAACTATAGATCTGATATTTAAAGGAAGCTAAAGATGGTTCCTGTTGAAATACATTTTCATCCAACACATCATGTGTTTGGGTTATAAGTCGAGTTATGGGATTTTCCGATCAATTTTGATAACTACTGATTAGAGTGGTGTCCCTTTCTCTTGTGGGTTTTCCCGGAGAATCTCGTCTAACATGTAAACAAGGTCCAACTTTTCTAGATTTCCGTTCTGAACCGACTATTCCCCGGCGAACCTGAATCTATCAGAAATGAAGTAATTCTTAGCTTACTTTCTCTGCTTTTCCTTCTAAACTAGATCTATTTTACGCTAGAATCCTTATTAGTAATTCTAACTGATGTGTTTGAGTTTCGCTCTGTATTTGTTGCTTTGGTGTTTAATTACGAGCAATTTTGCATCGCTTGGCGTACATTGATCGTCGTCTGCCTCCCTCCAGGTTTTAGACTATTTTCAACTTAGCAACATACATTGTTATGTAGGTTCAGACGTATTGTCTCCTACCATATATAATCAGTTCAGTGAGAAGTTAAAAGCCCTTTTTTTGTGATTCCTTTGATAGTCTTCCAGACAATCAAGTTGCTGGTTCACTTTCCAGTTATGGATGTGGGTTACTAGTTTTTGTAAAATTACTATTACATCTGTATATCCCTCTCATACTGGCGTCTCCTGAGTTGTGTCCTCAAGATAACAGGTAAGGTACTCTTAATGTTTCTCTCCAGTTTTGTTTTCATCCGTTTAATACGTGGAAACTCTGGATTTATTTAGATTGACTAAGGTCTATCTTTGAACTGTTATATAATTTACTAGCTGGATTCCTGATTGAAATTCCTAATCTAGTACATATCAAGCAATTCTTCAGCTATATGCTCCACTTTGCTTGGTTTTTACACAGCTATATTCCATTTTTCTAGCATGGGTTCACTGTATAAGTTTTAGGCGTTTCCTCTGTCTTTACGTCAAAGGGTTCGTCCTATCTATAAACAGCATCTGTTTTAAGAGTTGTTTATTTAATTGTTGCTTTTACTGATTCGTATCAGTTATTTAAGCTAATCTCTGTTAGTCTGGATCTGCTTTCACATATTTAATGCTGGCATATAATCCTAGTCAGAACTGAGATGTAGAAATCTGTTTCGTCTTGCGACTGATTTCTGATTAATCTACCTTCGAGCATTATCTAGAATTTAGTTACTCGGTTAGTTTTAAAGAAAATACAATTGAGTCGCGCGCCTCTATTGTACCACTTATTTTTGCCCTTCTTAATTCTTCCCTTATGAGAATATTAATTTTAGTTAGGCAATTATTGAAATAACTTTACGTAAGCTAATCGCTAACTAAAAGCTGTTTCACTCCTCTTTTTGATGAGGACTACTCATAGTGAACATTTCACTTAATGAGATTAAACTGTAAATTTCAAAGCTAAGGAGCCAATTTTCTGAAATGTTTAGTCTCTTACTAGAGACTAGCACAGATTTTTTCCGGTATCTCCTGAAGTTCATTTGAAATTCCAATTTATATAGTTAATTCTTTAATTATACCTTTTACATACCTATACGGTCTGTTTCCTCTACCATTAATAATGGAATCGGGGTGGATAATTTAAAGAAATACCTTATATTCTGTTGGGTCAGTAAGTGAGTTGATCAGTTTCACTTACATCACCAGGTGAATATTTTGGTTTTGACCCTCATTAACATATGGGCCATCTGAGTTAGTTATTAATAACTACTCATATCACCGATGGAGTAGAATAAGTGTCGGTATGGCTTTTCTTCCTAAGTATCCATCATTTATTCACTTTACTTTACTACCGGTGTTGTAGAACATGTTATGTCATATGAAAAAAAGGATTAAATTAGGGTGCCCCTAAATACTGCAAATTCTTACAATATTCCTTCCCTTCCATTAACTATGTCTACATTTTTGCAAGTGGTGGTTTTGGCCTTACCATTAGTTCATTTACTTTAGTTACTGCTATTTTCCCCTGGTTTAATTTATCTCTCAGGTATTATTTCCTTTCCTACTGAATCATCATTTGTTGATTAAATTTTTCCCTTAAAAAACATTTATTGGATTTCCAACTTATCTGTCCTAATTATCTATAAAATTGTCTATCACTCTCTGCTGCCTTGGTAATTTTTCAATATTACATGACTTATACAAGCAGATCAAGCATGAAAATACAATGATAATCAATGACAAAATAGTTAATTAACACATGATTCATATGTAGGAACATAAACCTTATGGATACATAATATAGTAGTGTGTTCATGAGTACACCACTTTTGAACCATTTAAAGAGAATATCAGAGTAGCAGAACCATACCTCAAACATCAAATGGGAATGACTATGAATTCTAAACATTCACTGAATTACCTATCTTATGTGAGTTTACCATCCCAAAGACCTTACTACTGGAGGTTCATTACTGGACTTAGTTTCCCATCAATAAGATATAAAATATGAGTTTTTAAAAAAAAATCTCATATCCAACAACCAACTACCTGATGCATCTGCTAGAATCAAGATATTACCTGTGAACAGTTTTGTACCAAAAAAACCTTATATTTATCTGAGCCATTATGGGTTCACATAAAACTTGACTCAGCTCATACTAATGAGTGATTAGGTCTGTTACTAACACTATAACATTCTGAAGTGACTTGGTTTACCTGCGAGAGGTTTTCCCTGAATTCATATACTCACCATAATACACCAATTGTGATGTTTACCATGAGTTTTAAATTCACGGACTACTCCACTACTAGGTGAAGTCCGTACCGGGCGGGACCACACATGTGGGATGTGGATTTTAATTCCTGAGAATAATTCGTTAAAATGTCTAGGGGGTATTATTGATTCTCTGTCACTGGTAAGAATGCAGGGTGATCAGGGATATTTACCACAAATCCCAGGAGGAAAGAGTTCCATCCTTGAAACAATGGCATCTGTGTGTAGGTTTCCCTTCCCACTTCATCACCCTTTAAATTAACTATAGATGCTAGAAGGATATTGATTGCTCACAATATATAAACAACCACTTATTGGACACCACATTTACTTGATGTACACAACACTTTTGGACAAACAGTTCAGGTATTAACTCAAGATCTGCAATTACATATATAGATGTGTAATAAACACTATGCATTTTCAGACAGGCATGGGAATGATATGCAGTATTACAACATAGTACCCAGTGACCCCAGAAAAAAACAAGGTTATTACAAACAACACAACAACCACAAATTGGTTCTGCTAACTTGACTCATTGTACCTAGATAAAATCCCATTGGTCTAGGTGCAGAAACCCAACATACATACATTTATTTCTGACACCATGTACAATTCTCATATTTAAAAATAATGAGTGGGTGTCAAATTATTATACATATATGTCATAACATAACCCTTTAGGTGTACACCATTACCATGTAAAACAATCTTTACCCTTTTCCTGTCATTGAAGAAAACCACACTCATGAAAACAGTTGATACTAATAATTAAATTAATTAATTATAGTGTTCATTTAGGCGTTGCGGATGGGCATTCTTCTCCAGTGCACAGCAGTTAATGTCCATAATTATCCGTGCAGAATTATACTCACAGTCATTTTCTACTCACAGTATGTCCACCGAAGTTGGCTGGCGAATGTTTCTAATCCATAATCCAAGAATAGAATTATACCTAAGCACATATTCTCTCCATGAGACTGAATTTAAGAATACTCGGTTGCCATTTGGGTTGTGTTCCAATTGAAATTGATGCCTAGGTCTGTCATACTTTCAGGAGATGCAACTTAAGCTCTGCAGAAGGTTCTTCCCTATATCATCTTATCGATGAAAAGATGACGACTGTCCAACAGCTCGGTTTATGTTAACCGTTTCCCAATTTAGTTCAAAAGGCTTTGTCACACACCCGGTTCATGTTGATAGGCCATCCCACACTTGATGATGGGCAGTTAGGCTGACATGGGACCAGCATAGAGTTCTCATTCATTCCATTTCTGTGTAGAACATACAGTGGTGAATCATTCATTTGGTTTCATCTGAAGATTCTGCTGCAGGCATGTAACTGAAGAATATTACTCCACCACATATCCAGGTTTGCAAGCCATCAGGTGATTCCTTTGGTTGCAGGCGTAAAGGCATTTACTCATCTAGCTGCTTTCATATGGTTCTTTTGATGGTGTTCAGGTTTTGGACCTTGAGGTAATCTGGTGTAGTTATGGTTCAGATGTTCTGAAGTTGGTACATTTGTTTGTATTGGCTATAATGTTGTTTCAGTGTCTCTTCCCATTTGTTTGAGTTGGTGTTCATAGCTAGAACTTGGTGTTGCATGGCTGGAACCTTATGTTTGACTTTTGCAGCTGTGAGATGTTCTTTCGAAGACTTATCCATTGTGGATATTAACTTGGTAATCCAACCAACAGTTGAAGGTTACTCACTGTTGTTAGTTTTAGTAACTTGAAGAAGGATTGTCCCAGTTTCACTGACTTGGTTGAATGATGAGGCCATTGGTGATACTTCTCAGAAGTAACGCAAACGATACACTGTTGTCAGTACTCTGATGATCTTCATCTTTGTAGATTATTAGATCTTGAAGTCCCTCCTGGATATTCCTACTAAAATAGGACTTAATCACTCACCCAGTCAGTTGTCTTCTAATTTATCTGTTGCTCGCTATGGAGCTATTGAGTGCCGCAGTAAACATTGAGGTATTGCTAGATCCAGACTATGGTTTGGACATTCACTTTATGGCTGTTGACCCAGGATCCAGTGTTAGTGATATAGTCCCACCAAATTCAACCACCACCTGCTTCTCTTCTATAGAAAAGGGATGACAAAGAATACAACACTAGCATTAACCTACTGTGTTATGATAAAAGGTTTACAACACAATTACAAACACAAATACAAAACAACAAGGGGAGAAGGGGAAAGGAGTGGGTGTCCATGTTCCACTGTCCCTCATTGCTGAGTTGAGCCATTCTGACTCTTCATAGTGAGTAAGATATTTTCTCACTTATATTTTGTTCTGTTGTTACTGGGACTATTAGATGGGTGAAGTCATTCTGTCCATCCAACATGTTGATATTGTCTCTCTCATTACTTGAAGAGAATAGCCTATACAGAATCCCTGTGGTTTCTAATGCCGCGTCTTCCTTTCGGCACTATAATCATCATTAGGTCAAGACTATTCAACCTTGGCTTCTTAAAGTACTGACAAACACATGGATTCTTACATCAACATCCTCTAATCCCAAGGTGCAACATTAAAATGTATCTTCCCACAGTAAAAAGTAACAATCAGAACAGAGAAAATTCTCATACCAAAAAAAAACATACATGTACATTTCTCTGATATTAAGTACATGATAATCATACATAATAATCATAATGATGATGCAGGGAGCCTAGGTTTTTGAATTATCTTCATGAACTAAAACATCCATTGTTTTCCCCCACTGCGTACAGCACATGAGGATAGTAATCGCTGTGATATGTTTTGCCAATGACTGCTATTATTCGGAGGGTATTTATAAGAATAACTTATGCCGCATGGTCCAGTCTTCTGAATATTGCAAGCAATTTATTCACATCAATCTTCGCTTCTGTTTCTACTACGGTGAGGCGATGCGGAGTGAATCCTATCCGAACATGCACTTACATCACGCGTTTAATTGTTCATGAATTTATATTCAACCATGGCCTGTCCCTAACACTATTTTATGAAATGATTATATGTTCACCCTCATATGGAGTGGTTACTAATCTGTTAACAAAAGAATGGTACTAAAATTTAGCACTATATTTCCAAGTTACAGATTATAATGTGGCAAAATATTTTATCCCCTGACTAAGTAAGAGTCAGGAATATGCGTAATCATTTGTATGTCCCCGCATGGATAAAACAAGTTCAGAGACATCCTTACCAGTGCATTTACACTACATAGGATATTTGAAGGTGGCAGACACCAGTTCTCTACTTGTGCAGTATGAAATCAAGAGTCTGCTCCTACATTGAGAAAATGTTTCTTTAAAGTCCAATCTCTACAGTACATAAATTATTTGCAGATTTCTAAGCATTGATAGGGATATATAGTTCCATTGCATAGAAGTTATTTTTCATAGGACTATGAAATTGGCAGAAACGAGTTTTCTTCTCTGAAGTATGAATCAGGAGTCTTTCCTAAATTGAAAAGAGTTTCTGACATGAGAGTTGATACTCTATGTACTACAGTACACATACTATTCATAGGTTATAAACACTATTTAGTTAGATATAAGTTCATAATGCCTATAAAAGATATTAACATAGGGATTTGAAGACATAGGAAAAATTACAGCGTGGCGCCCACCTGTGTTTCCTTAGTAAACATCATCCAGCCTGGTTTAAGAGAATTGTAACTAATTCTTAATTAAACATACTGGTCAATGTAATACATAAATATATCTTAATAATGTAGATAACATACCAATAGCTTGAAGAGAATCATGTTTTTAAGGCAAAATACCTTCTCCCCGAAGGGAAAGGTCGACTTTCTTGCGTGGTGTCTTGACTAGAAATGGCCGCTTCAGTCTTTGTTTTCCCCTTCGCCAGGATTGGCCAGATAAGGGAGAGAAAACAAGCCAAAATAAATTTAGCTGTGCCACGGTCAGTATATCGCTGTTTTATTTTCTCCTACATTAAGTAAGTTACTTAAACAGTAATTGTAAGGGTTTGTTTATTTTTAAGGGAGTCCATAAATAGGAAAGGGTAAGGACGTTTTATTATACCACAACCTCTCAGGACGTTCCTGGGAGAACAAGGAGCGGAACGTATTGACCTCGTGAATAAATTAGCAGAACGGTTCGTCGAGGTACATGGGGAGGCAGGGGAGAACCTTTCCACCAACTCCAAAAGTCAAGAGAAACATGACAAGAAGAAAGCCAAAAACACAGGAACAAAAAAGTGGGAACCTTATGTGCAAAAATCAGAGGATAGTTCAGAGAAGAAGAAGGAGGGAAGCAAGATCACTTCAAGCTCTACACCAAAACGACCATGGTCGGAGAAGTGGTGTTCAATTTGTAAGTCACCCTCTCACAATACGAGGGACTGCAAATCGAAGGCTAAGAACCCTCACTTTGCAGCATGTCAAGTGACTTCCAAGGAGGTTGTCACGGAAAATGCCAAGGTCAACAAGGAAGCTCGCCACCAGGAGAGCTCACTCAAGTCCAACAATAGAAAATCTAGGACAGGGAAATGGTGCAACCAATGCAAGTCAAACACGCACAATGCTATTGACTGCAGAGGAGAGTCAGGAGACACTCAATTCGTCGTGTGCCCCGGGAAACCTAAGGTGGAGCCCACCGAGCAGGTCGAGGCCGAGGAAGAGACTCCAGACCAGGAAAAACCACCTGTAGTGGAATTGGTAGAGGTTAACGGTCGTCAAGTGGAGTGTTTATACGACACAGGACTGGACGGGGAGGCCGTGATTTCTGCGGATCTGGTACATCCAGAACAATTCACAGGTGAAACCTTGGATATACAGCCTGCACAGAAGAGTGCTGTAACCATGAAGTTGCCTATTGCTAATGTGGAGATTCGGTCAAGGTACGTCACCGGCACCATCAAGGCCGCTGTATTGACCGATCCCATTTTTCCAGTCATCCTAGGTTGCCGGTATGTCTTTCTGGGAATGCCCAGGGAGCCAATCCATATGGGAGCAATGCAGACTCGCTCTCAGACGAAAACGGAAGAGGCAGACGCAATTGTGACTAACCCAATGCCGGGGGAGCTACAAATTGCCCAGAGTGAGGATGATACTTTACGTCCTTGCTACAAAAAGCTGCAGAAAAGTGCTGATCCACCAGGACGGGGGCAGTACTACATGAAGAATAGGATACTCTACAGGAGAGCAGGAAGGGGAGACAACCTATACGGTCAGTTGGTCGTCCCGAAAGCTCATCGGTCCCAGATTCTTCATATGGGGCATACCATCTCCTTTAGTGGACACATGGGTATAGCCGCCACCATGCAGCGAATTTCCTGCCATTACTATTGGCCGGGAATGACAGATGATGTGCGTCGGTATGTGAAGTCATGCCCTGAGTGCCAGAGGGTGGCACCGAAACACTGGACAGCACCGGTGATGTTGGGTGAGATGCCCAGCATGAACTCTCCTTTCGAGAGGGTAGCCATCGATATCGTGGGTCCACTTCCCAGGACTAGGAAGAGGAACATGTATATACTCACAATGGTGGATTGCTGTACAATGTGGGGTGAGGCGATACCGTTGACCACGATTGACTCGAAAAGAGTGGCGGACGCACTGATGGAGGCCTTTACCAGATTAGGCTTTCCGGATCAAATTCTGACGGACAATGGATCTCAGTTTTGTGGAAAACTCATGGAGGAGGTATTTAGGGTGTTTCACTCTAACCACATACATACCAGCCCTTACCACCCTCAAGCCAATGGACAAGTAGAGCGTTTCAACGGCACGTTGATGACAATGCTCAGGAAACTAGCGCAGGAAAAACCTGATAGGTGGGATGAATATATCCCAGCAGCACTCTTTGCCTATCGGGAGGTTCCTCATGGCTCAACAGGACTACCACCCGCTACGTTGCTGTTTGGTCGTCCAATCAAAGGACCGTTGGAAGCCATGTTGAGGAGTTGGACTGAAGAGGGGACGTCAGAAGAAGTGATCTCATCCTATCAATACGTGGAGGAACTGAAAGAAAAACTCCACAAGGGATGGACTCTGGCAAATCAAAACTTGAAAAAGGCCAGGAAAAGACATGCGGCTTACTACAACCGTAGGTCTAAAGAAAGATCTCTAGAGGTGGGAGATAAAGTCTTGTTGCTACTCCCAACGGGAAACAACAAACTGGAGATAGGTTGGCAAGGACCATTTCCCGTGGAAAGGGTGATATCCAGAACCAACTATCAAATCCGGATCCGGGGAAAGTCGAAGATTTTCCATATCAATCTCTTGCGGAAATACGAAGAGAGACCCGGAGACAAGGCAGCTCACCTCATGGCAATGGCTGTTGCAGTGGAGACAGAAGTGGGAACCAACGAGGGCAGGGAATATCCCTTGGTACACCAGGAAACCTATAGGGATGTACAAGTGAACCCTGATCTGACCTCACAGGAGAGGGAAAAGATAACCCAGGTTCTCAAGTCTCATAAGGAGATACTGACTGATAAACCAGGACGAACGAGGTTGGTTGAGTTCGAGATGACTTTGACCACACAGGAGCCTGTTCGCCAAAAGGTTTACCCAGTGCCATTCTCTAAAGAAAAGGCCCTGGAGGAGGAAATACACAAATTGTTGGAGGATGATGTGATTGCACCATCCACATCCCCATACAATGCGGGGGTAGTTTTGTTACGCAAACCAAGTGGAGAACACAGGTTGTGTATAGACTACCGACTGCTGAACAGTCACACACAATTTCAGGTGGAACCTTTGCCGAATCCAACTCAGCTATTCGCTAGGCTCCATAAGGCTCGGTACTTTTCAAAGGTGGATCTGAGTCGGGGGTACTATCAGATACCAGTCAAACCGGAGATTCGACCACTGTTAGCTTTCAGTACACCCAGGGGACACTACGAATTCAAGGTCATGCCCTTTGGACTCAGCAATGCACCCAGTGTGTTTACACGCATGATGAGGACTTTACTAGATCCGTTACAGGATCCATCCATCATCTCATTCATGGATGATATTCTGATTTCCAGTGACAGCTTGGATGACCACTTACAATCCTTGGAGAGAGTGTTTAAGAGGCTCAAGGAAGCAGGGCTTACTGCTCGTCCAACCAAGTGCATGATTGGTTACCAGACTCTGGAATTTCTAGGCCACACCATCACTACAGGACACATTGTTCCAGAAGAGAAGAACCTGGAGAAAATCAGAAATGCACCAAGGCCAAAAACGAAGAAGGATGTGCGATCTTTTCTCTCGTTGTGTGGGTTCTACCACAAATTTATCCCACATTTCACTGAACTGGGAGCTCCGTTGACGGAAACCTTGAAAAAGGGATTCCCGGACCAAATCATTTGGACACCAGAATGTGAGAATGCCTATAGTCAGTTAAAGGAGGCCTTGGTCAGCAAACCTGTATTACAGCTCCCTGACCTTTCCAAACAATTTGTGTTGAGAACAGATGCGAGTGCGATTGGAATTGGAGCCGCTTTGTTACAGGAAGGAAAAGACGATGCTTCGGTTTTGAAACCTGTGGCATACGCAAGTAAGAAACTTCTACAGGCGGAGAGGAATTATTCAACCGTCGAGAGAGAATGCTTGTCCCTCGTATGGGCAGTGCAAAAATTTCAGCCATATTTGTATGGAGTTAAGTTTCGGGTCCAGTCGGATCATCAGCCCCTGATGTTCCTGGCTACTTCTCAGAAGCTCAACGCACGTTTGATGCGGTGGTCGTTGTTACTTCAACCGTATAATTTCACAGTAAAGTACATTCCGGGGAAGGAGAATGTTGGAGCGGATTTCTTGTCAAGACACCCAGCTCCTGAAGAAGAGGAATGAATCATCTGGATTTAACTCATGGTGGAGAAGAGTGAGATGGACTACTCTCTTAAGAGGGGGCCTATGTCACGAGCTCGCCATGAGTTAACCAGATAATAATACCGACGTTTGCTTGGCGTATATTTTCTAGGCCACAACAGTCGTACTAACAGAGTAAACACAGCTGCACAGGTTACATCGTGTCAGCCCATAAACACATTTGGTGGTGAGTGAGAAGGAAGGGATACAATGCGTTGGCAGTTTATAAACATTTAGAATCACATAGCCTTGCCCGGCTCAGTACATGGAACAGCCCTGTCTGTCAGTTATAGTTCCGGACATCAGGCGAAATGGCTGCTGGGATTGTCACCACTGAACAGAAGCTTGACAGTTTGTCAACAGTCAGAGACAAACCGGAATTGGCAGCGAGAGACAGGAAACAGTACATCTGTCAAGTCTTGTTTCCGGAACATCGAGAAGATTGACAGCGTGTTGGGAAAAACTCTTTGTTGGAACTGTACGGTAACTCTCTAGATTGTTTTGGATGTCAAAACCAGTGATGACAAATCTAACATTAATGGAGCCAGGGAGGATGGATCCCTGACAGGGGATGATCTGCCACTGTGCCACCTGTGTGGGGGCATAAAGGAGAACGTCACGTGACCAATTTTAGGGGTTTGCCAGAAAACCATGATTGGAGATGGGGAGTTGACCAAGAACCGTGGATTATGATGGACGTGTTTGTGGGAGAGCTCTACAGTGTTAGATTAATTTAAGATTAACTAGCATGTGCCGTTATGGCAAAGTGTAGTAGCCATCCCGGGAATGAGGCGGTTTTTACATAAGGTAGTCAATATAGTCTATTAGTTCTAATTAATATAGACTGTAGCCTTGTTAAACTATAGTGTGATGATTAGCACTGTTAGTGGAAACTAGTTAGAGTAAGAATAGTGATATTAACTCTGCTAGTTAAGAATAGATTAGTGAAGTGTTGATAAGCTTTACTAGTTGAGAATTGAGTAATGAAGGATAATTGGGATCTTCCCGTAGGTGTCCCTGGTGGGCGGGGTTCCGCATTCTGTTTGCTGATATTTTTTCTTTGTCATAGCCTGATTCGACTCTAGGTGGGTAGCTAATCTGCTCTGTGACTAAGTCTAGTTAGCTAAAGATCATTAAGCAAGGTGATAGGCTTACACTCAGCCGAAGGGATCAGTGACTAGTACTATCACCAGATGTGTTGTTTCTATCCTAGGTTCCCTACCAGATCCAAGGAAACTCTACCAGTTTTGGGAAAGAATTAAAAAACCCATTCTGAAGAACACCAGTTCAAGAGTCAATAAAGTTGCATACAGAAACATAACTTACGCTAGAAGGAAATTGATTCATCAAAGAGAGTGATGCATACTGATGCACCACACAGCATCATACAGTAGTAACGAACCGAGAACCGGCTAAGAGTACCTAGTGTTAGTACAGCAACAATTAACATTAGAAATTAGCACTTATGGACTGAATGGTTCGATGTGCAACGAGGATGATCTGTCGACTAACTAACTAACTAACTAACTGCGTACACACTACAAAAGACTTGTGCAGTTTGTTAAGGAACATTAGGAACGGACATTGTGTAGAGTGCAACCGGTCCATGATTAACTGTTAATACCACCGGTGTCTATTTCGGATGTTCATGAAATTGGATTACCAGAGATCTACAGAGGCAAAGCAGTATCCGGCAAGATGGTTTCGGCAACGGGTGAGAAGTACATGTTCTGACGTAACGTGCTGTGGTCTATCTTTGCTGGGATCAGCTGACTGGGTTGCTGTCTGAGAGTCAGAGCCTACACACTTTATAGAACACGTCACACATTTTCTTCACATACACGTCTCATATACGTTACACTTTTATTTTAATAAATTACTCTTTATTAATTTCTAGAAGCAAGAGTTGTTGAGTATGTTGCGTTGGGGAAGTATGAGAAGGGGGCATAGTACGACAGTGTGAGAGTGATAGGAAAAGGTGTCCATAGGCTGATGGAGTGTGTTGGACGGAAGCGGGTGGATTCTCCAGAATATTGAGGGGGAAAAAAATAATATTATAATGTGGGTGTCGGATCTCCTCACTCCAGGGACGACACTTTAAAGGAGGACACGACAACTACCGATATGCTGACGACACAGTTTTACTATCACAAGTGGGAATTTAGAAACTAATGAACTTAGTGCACGAGCTAAGCTTTAAACAAAATGTAAATCTGAATGCAATAACAACAATCATGATAACTGATAGAAGAAATATTCCAACAGATTTATCAATGGAGAGAGATTACAGGAAGTGAGCAGTTTCTATTATCTAAGTTCATAGTTGAAGGACGATGGAAATCCATGCCAGAAACTACAAGAACAAGAATTGCACTGGAAAAACTAAAGCAGTTATTAATAAAAAAAAAAAAAACTGTATCAGTAGGAGCAGATAGAGTAACAAAAGTTAAGTTTTCATCAGGATAGTTCATTGAGATTTCGTCAACAAAGAGTTAAACATCACGATCAGCCTCACAAAGTGGATCAGGCCACGCCCACGCGCCATGTCTGTGTTAGTAATAAATAATAAACCCCACTGACGTCATAGTAAACAGGAAGCCATCATGTCTTCGGGGGCGACAAGTCTCGTTACAGTAAATCACATAACAAATGAACAAATACAAATATAGACAGCCCTAGAGACGGTACAGCAGGATTCAGCGATATATTACTAGAACATGAGCTCATGTTAATTATCAAGTGTCATCTCCGCATTGTGCGTCAAACAAAGTAAAGGTCCCAGTTTACACGCCCGGGTGCGATTTTGGGGGTAAATTGTGCTAACCGTATGTTTCATAGACCAATCGGCATTCGAGGGCTGATGTGGTCAATATCATGCCAACCGCCTTTACTTTCCAACACATTATTGGTACCTATTATAGGTTGGGTCGACCCGGGAGAACAGATCAATTTTCGAAATTCTCCTCGATACAAATATGAACCAGTTAATCGTCTGGCTCATTTATTCATTCATTCAGTAGCATGTCCTTTACAGAACCTCGTTCCCATAACAACCTTCTGGAAAACTTCTCGGTCATAAGCAAGATGTCCCGCGTGCGATACACCCATCTGGAGATCATCTGCCACATCCTGCACCCATCTTCTCTTTAGCCTTCCTCTCTTCTCGGGCATATACCCCTCCATTATTGTTCTCTCCAAACTATCAAGACATTTCCAGCGACCAGAATAGTTCAATTTTCTTTGTTTTATCGTCTTTAGTATCCAACCTTCTTCAATATACAGATCTTATCGTATGGGTGCATCTGTTCTTTTCCGTATCCAATATATTCTTAGAACTCGTCTATAACATTCATATTCAAAGGCATTTATGCGCTGTTCAGCTTGTTTAGTAACTCAACGTCTGGCTAGAAAAAGAATTGAAGACAAGTCACTTGTGTGGGCAGAGTGTACAGAGATCTTCGTTGCCTGTGCTACTCCACACATCCGTATTCTTGCACTACGTCTGCTGAAGCCGAATATCACTGTTGTTTGTGGCGTGTTGTAGGCGGACAGCCTTGTTACATGACCGAGCCACCGGAATCGCTGTCAGAGTTATAGTAACAATAGAGCCGTGATAGTCTAGCGGTTAGGGCTCTCGCTGGCTAACACAGTCATCAATAGTTCAGTGTTAGCAGTGTAATCAGGGGTTCAAAATCAACAAATGGTCAGGTAGTCAACGCTAACAAAGTAAGCAGAAGCACCAGTGAGTCAAGAGATGAAGAAAATACCCTGACGCTGGACAGAACATTATATTGAGAAAAGTTGAGAATAATATAATTAGAAACGCCTTTTACTGGAGCCCGCAGAGTAAAGGAAATATAGGAAAATCTAGAGCCACACTGGGAAGAGAAGTTTAGAGGAAAATGAATCATATGGGGATTGCATGGATGGAGCTGCATGAGATAGTTAAGGGTAGGAGGGCTTGGGGTGAGTTGGTTGAGGACCTATGGCCTAGTGGAAAATAAATGACGAAAGAAGAAGGCAGTAATCAGGGATTCAATGCTAACATGGTAATCAGAGACTCAATGCAAACACAGTCATCAGAGATTCAATGCCAACAACAGTAATCAGGGGTTCGTGCTAACACAGTGGTTAGAAATTAATTGCTAATCGGGGATTTAATGCTTACACAGTAGTAAGGATTCAATGCTAACACGGTAATCAAAGATGCATGCTAACACAGGGGTTAGAAATTAATTGCTAACACTGTAATCGGGGATTCAATGCTTACAGAGTGGTAGCGATTTAATGCTAACACAGTAATCATAGATTTAATGTTAATACAGTAATCCGGCACTCCAAGCAAGCACAGTGCTACTTGAACTTCGACGACACAAGCCACAAGCAAACTTACATCACTTCCAAAGTAAATTAGAAAATTGTTTGAACATTCGCCACGATCATTAACACCTCACACAACTAAAGTTTCCTTAGCAGAATTAGTCAGCAAAACAGGAGTTAAATAATCCGGGAACTTGTTGAAGCTGCCTGTTTATCGATCATTACATTCTACAGCAGCCGGATATTTGAGATTACCACTCTGTTGTCTGATTCAAAGTCGCTCGGGCAGGAATATCAACGTAAAATATCGATTTTTATAATGGGGGTTGCCATTGTTGTGTTACATTATGCAAATTTCAACATTTTAAATACAATACAAACCAAAGCCACTAGTTGTCCATTACATGTCCGTAATCGAAGAGAATTAACAACAGTGTTTATATTAAGGCTTACAGCGTTCTTGTCTTTTGTTGTCCTTGCTGCATTTTAATATTACTCAAATTGGTTTGCATGTTTTCTTCACAATGAAGCTTGGCTGCAGTATGTGTGTGGTATACTGTGTGCCTTGCTACGATGGTGCAGTCTGATATTCTCTTGATGTCTGAGTCTTGATGTTATCCTCCAACTGGAGTCCTTATCTTGCTACGATGGTGCAGTCTGATATTCTCTTGATGTCTGAGTCTTGATGTTATCCTCCAACTGGAGTCCTTATCTTGCTACGATGGTGCAGTCTGATATTCTCTTGATGTCTGAGTCTTGATGTTATCCTCCAACTGGAGTCCTTGTCTTGCTACGATGGTGCAGTCTGATATTCTCTTGATGTCTGAGTCTTGATGTTATCCTCCAACTGGAGTCCTTGTCTTGCTACGATGGTGCAGTCTGATATTCTCTTGATGTCTAAGTCTTGATGTTATCCTCCAACTGGAGTCCTTGTCTTGCTACGATGGTGCAGTCTGATATTCTCTTGATGTCTGAGTCTTGATGTTATCCTCCAACTGGAGTCCTTGTCTTGCTACGATGGTGCAGTCTGATATTCTCTTGATGTCTGAGTCTTGATGTTATCCTCCAACTGGAGTCCTTGTCTTGCTACGATGGTGCAGTCTGATATTCTCTTGATGTCTAAGTCTTGATGTTATCCTCCAACTGGAGTCCTTGTCTTGCTACGATGGTGCAGTCTGATATTCTCTTGATGTCTGAGTCTTGATGTTATCCTCCAACTGGAGTCCTTATCTTGCTACGATGGTGCAGTCTGATATTCTCTTGATGTCTGAGTCTTGATGTTATCCTCCAACTGGAGTCCTTGTCTTGCTACGATGGTGCAGTCTGATATTCTCTTGATGTCTGAGTCTTGATGTTATCCTCCAACTGGAGTCCTTGTCTTGCTACGATGGTGCAGTCTGATATTCTCTTGATGTCTAAGTCTTGATGTTATCCTCCAACTGGAGTCCTTGTTTTGCTACGATGGTGCAGTCTGATATTCTCTTGATGTCTGAGTCTTCATGTTATCCTCCAACTGGAGTCCTTATCTTGCTACGATGGTGCAGTCTGATATTCTCTTGATGTCTGAGTCTTGATGTTATCCTCCAACTGGAGTCCTTGTCTTGCTACGATGGTGCAGTCTGATATTCTCTTGATGTCTGAGTCTTGATGTTATCCTCCAACTGGAGTCCTTATCTTGCTACGATGGTGCAGTCTGATATTCTCTTGATGTCTGAGTCTTGATGTTATCCTCCAACTGGAGTCCTTGTCTTCATCTTGCACGCTTCCTTTCAACAGTTGCCTCCTTTTTGACTTTTAGCAGGTTTTATTTTTGGCCAAAACCTTTCATCATATTAGTTTGACCTAGGTCAATAATTCTTTTGGGACCAGGCACGCATCAGAGGAGACAGAAGTTTGAAGTTTCTAAATTAGCTGATGGTTTCAGAGGACTATAGTCGACGATGACCCTCCCCCCACCTCAGTGGCAGAAACTCCGCCGGGGAG
The DNA here is from genome assembly GCA_963921405.1 of Cepaea hortensis. Taxonomy (NCBI): domain Eukaryota; kingdom Metazoa; phylum Mollusca; class Gastropoda; order Stylommatophora; family Helicidae; genus Cepaea; species Cepaea hortensis. The sequence continues at coordinate 28,801,864 of OY992894.1, read as the reverse complement.
CAAGCACGACAGGAGATTTCTAATTATCAGAGGAAGTCCCCCCTCGCCGAATGTTTTAGTCCCTGTACCTTCTTTACACTCGGGGGGGGGGGGGGGGGGGGCGTGCCCGTCCAGGTCATGACTCCCAGACGTTTTTCTCCTGTCGTACGTATTCACCATCGAGACGTTCGTTACCGCGCATTTCCCATATCGAAATCGCTAAATGCGCCTGCCCAAACCATTCCACCCTTGGAGGAAGAACAGTGGGCACCCGGTGGATCTGCCACTCTACCACACTTTGGTCTTGGAACATGACATCTGCCAACTTCATTCCAGCAGTAGCTGTATGGGAATATCGTGAACATATATGGTCTTGGAATATGGCATAAAGCAACTTCATTCCACGAGTAGCTCTATGGAAATATCGTGAACCTGTATGGTCTTGGAATATGGCATCAGTCAACTTCATTTTACCAGTAGCTCTATGGAAATGTCGTGAAACTGTATGGTCGTGGAATATGGCATCAGTCAACTTCATTCCACCAGTACCTTTGTGGGAATGTCGTAAACATGTATGGTCTTGGAATATGGCATCTGTCAACTTCATTCCACCAGTAGCTGTAGGGAATGTCGTGAACCTAAAACCACCTGCTGCTTTTGTTATAGACACTGACGAGGAGGTCCAGGTGTCGATGAGAAATAAGAACACGTACCATTAGCACTTACTGGTGGCTAGACGAATCACTATTAGCACTTACTGATGGCTAGACAAAACACTAGCACTTACTGAAATCTAGCAGAATCACTTGCACTTCCTGAAATCTGGAAGAATCATTCCGTTCAACAGTTGCCTCCAAAGTATCATACAATACGGCACTTACTGAAAGCTAGCTGAGATCATTGGAAATTATATAAAGCTAAACGAATCATTAGCGCTTACTGAAAGCTAGAAGAATCTTTCGCATTTACTGAAAGATGTGCAAACTAGACCAATCTTTAGCACTTATTGTAAACTAGACGAATAATCAACATTTACTTAAGCTAGATCAATCATCAACAATTAGTTTAAGCTAGATCAATCAGCCGGTTTCTCTGGTCAAGGAGTTAACGACATTGTTCATAATCCCGTATATCCACGTGGGGAAAACAGTAGCTGCGAAAATCGGCAGCGGTTCGCGCCGCGCTGGTAACTGACGGGGGTGGGTATGTGAGCCGGTCGTTCAGAAATCAATGGCAAACTACTGAACGTAAAACGTGCCTAGTATATCAACAGCAGCTGAAAAATGCTGGTGTTGACTGCAACGTCCTGTAAGGGATATGCAACCTTTAAAAATAAAAAAGACCAATCTACAACACTTACTTTAAGCTATACCAATTAACAGCACTTACTGTAAGCTAATAGAACATTATAGAATTTCACGGGACCTGATATCTAATAGGCTGTGCTCATCTCTTCTCCACCTATACTATAGATATTCTGTAAGTGTGAAGATTCTCCTAATGTTTTAGATTTTGTCTTATCCGGGCTTATTCTTTGCGATGAGTAACCGCTGGAGGATTTTTAACGTGCGAACAGTGCATACAAGTCCTGCTATATACTTGGCATTAATCCGAGAAGATTGGACGTCTGATCCATTCCCGAAGAATCAAGTGACAGCGTGACACAGTCGCAATTTTCAACAGCATTGACTTCCATCGAGATATGTATTCGGTATGTTTAGGTTCTTATTCGTCCCCATCTTCTCCCATCATTCCCTCCTTTTTTCCCTTCAGCCATCCCCTTCTCTTCCCCATCTTCTTTTCTGCATCCACATCGCCGGCAGCTGATTGCAGTGAGGTATCATTATCATCATGTTCCATGCTGGTAAGCGTGTGAGGTAATGTTTTGCCATCTCATTTGATCACTAGAGTCGTGAATTAGCTCAGTGTTCTTGTCTTGACCACACAAAGTGGCCAAGCCATACAGGTATTTACTTTTCCGACCTCCCCTTGCTCTCTTTCCATCGATCTTGCTAGTTGTCACTAATCGAATTGCGTTCGCTACTCCTTCGCGATAGATGCCGACTGGGGCTCAATTCAATTTTTTTTTTTTATCGCCTGGGTGGAGATTCGAACACATGACCCCCAGAGCAGACATGCAAGCGTGCTAGCCACTGCACCATCACGACTCCCAACATGTTGATGTAATGAATAAAACTCTATGACAATAACGTGCACAAGATCAAGAGAGCAAACTGTTCTCGGCTCAACATTCAGCTTCAATGAACACAAGTACAAGGTGGCATAACTATGGCAGGCTACGAAGTCCGTACGTTGATCCATGCATTTTTTTATTCGTTCTGAATGTCATAATCACTGAAGATGAAGAAAATCGATACTTGTGAACTTCAACACTACATATAAAGTATCAGACTATCGCTGATCAAGAAGAAAACGACTACTGACATTCTACAAGATTTAAACATAGAAGAAACTCACCCACAAACAGTATCAAGTCTCAGAAACTAGTTTCTTCGCTATCATCCGATACGGCTAGACGTCTGGTTCACTGCCCAAGGATCAAGGGATTAAGTAACACAGTCGCAATTTTGTACAGTATTGACTTCTATCGGAATGTGTGTGTAATTTTGTACAGTACTGACTTCTATCGGAATGTGTGGGTAATTTTGTACAGTATTGACTTCTATTGGAATGTGTGGGTAATTTTGTACAGTATTGACTTCTATCGGAATGTGTGGGTAATTTTGTACATTATTGACTTCTATCGGAATGTGTGGGTAATTTTGTACAGTACTGACTTCTATCGGAATGTGTGGGTAATTTTGTACAGTATTGACTTCTATCGGAATGTGTGGGTAATTTTGTACAGTATTGACTTCTATCGGAATGTGTGGGTAATTTTGTACAGTATTGACTTCTATCAGAATGTGTGGGTAATTTTGTACAGTATTGACTTCTATCGGAATGTGTGGGTAATTTTGTACAGTATTGACTTCTATCGGAATGTGTGGGTAATTTTGTACAGTATTGACTTCTATCGGAATGTGTGGGTAATTGTGTACAGTATTGACTTCTATCGGAATGTGTGGGTAATTTTGTACAGTATTGACTTCTATCGGAATATGTATTCGGTATGATTACGGTCTTACCCTTCCTCATTATCTCCCTTCGTTCCTTACTGTTTACGTCCCCCTCACACTCTCCTCACCCTCGTCTTCTTTTCTGTTACGTCTTCTTTTCTGTTACGTCTTCTTTTCTGTTACGTCTTCTTTTCTGTTACGTCTTTTTTTCTGTTATGTCTTCTTTTCTGTTATGTCTTCTTTTCTGTTATGTCTTCTCCTTTTCCTCCTCATTTCACTCGGTCTCCCCCACCCCCTTTCTTTTTTCTTTCTTCTCCTCGTCTTCTTATAGCCCCTCTCCTTCTCTCCCTCCTCATCTTCTTACACTTCTGTACTCTACCTCCTTCTCTCTTTCCTCCAAATTATTCTCGTTCTTCTCCTTTTCCTCCATGTCTCCTTCCACCTTATTCTCTTTCTCTTCCTCCTCTTCTATTTTTCCAAATTCTCCCTCCTGTACTTCCTGTTCTTCCTCCTCATTTTCTCCTCTTCTTCTCCCCTCTTTCCTGCTCCTCTTTACAGCCTTCTCTTCCACCATCACCTTTTCTTTTTTCTTCCCCTCTTTGCCCCTTCCGGTTCATTTTCCTTTCCCCCTCCACTTCTTTTTCCTCAGCCTACTGCCCCTTTTCTTCTGATTAATATTATTTATTACAATTTATTATTATTTCTATGATTATTTTCGGTTTGATTTGCTAGTATTACCTTTATTATTTTACGTAAATGACCGTTACAAATACGACAAAACAAAAATGTCTTACAAATATTGTCGCGAAACGCAAGTGCGTCTCAGACGGGACAACACAGTACCGACTCTACCCCACCCGGTCTCGGCGGCTAGGCCACATTTTATGGCGTGTGCGGGGGGATTTCCGAGTAAAAAGCTTCAGGACCGTCTTCTGTGTCCTTGAGATGTTGTGTATCGGGATTGTCATGAACTTCACGGGGGTCCCAAGAATCATAACTCAACTCTTTGAGTGTGCGTAGATCTGTTCTGTTGTAATTCGCACACTCTGCTAAAACTCGGGGAATGCTGGGTTGCCTTCACTTTCGTGAGGTAATGCTCGGAAGTTTTCGGCAGACTCCGGAGAGTGTGTTCTTCGGGAGTTGACACGAAGAGGCCATTCGGTAACCAGTAATCAAGAAGGGAGGTCGCTTCTGTAGCCAGCTGTATAATTGACATCACGAGGATCCGGAGAATGCTCTACAGAGGTTGTTAAAGCCATCCTTTCACGGCCGTGTCCGCCAGCTGTATTCTATGCAATTCATATGGAATTATAGATTGATCTAGGGTGGTGGCAGTGTTGTCCTTGAGACGAGGGGTCGCGTCTTTGACCAGCTGTATCAAGTTGTACTTTTGGGGCTCCAGAGGGAACCTACAGCCCAGAGCTTGATGAACCTACCGGGTCGATGTCTGTTGCATAGTTGTTCCTAAACTTTAAAGGTAACAAATGTGAAAAGTGGTTTAATTGGGGCTGTATCCTGAGGGCGGCTGCCTATTTGCAGGGACCTGTGTGTAGTGACTTTCGATTGTGTTAAAAGCCAAGGGACTAGTGGCTGTTGAACTTTAATTGGCGTCGCTTTACTATAGTTGGTATTTCAGTGGTGAGTCAATTCTTGACCAGGCCGGCTAGTTGCGCCGTATCCTGTGCTCTGACCGATATTTACACGTTGACCTAGCGTCAGCGGACACCAGCTGTTGGTTAAACAGACATGCTAACTGTGTAGTAAGCCTGTGTCTGTACTGGGACCTAGATTAAGCTGAGAACGGTGTTCAACAGGCAAGGCGGAATGTATTTTGCTAGCCAGTAGTGGATCAGTCTGGTTGAAGCAAATTAACAATGAATTCGATGCCCTATCTCAATAATGGAGTACCTGAGGGAATCATTGTTCTGGCAGAAGAACTCCTCTTGAACAGAGCTTTAATTTGATTCCCTTAATGAATATGTTGACATTGGTATGTTTCAATCATCATCTGGTGGCGTGGTTGAAACCAGTACTTGTCAAGCATTCATGTGACGAGCGAGAACCACTTGCAGTTCTCATTACGGTAAAACCCAACTATGTAGGAGGTTATAAGCTGGGAAGTTATCATCGCCCATAGGCCTGTTGTTATTTAACTGGGCATAGTCAGAAGGGGGAAAGATATCTTCACACCTACTAGGGATTGAACCGTGGGCCAGTATAGCGGTGGGGGAAACACCCACTCTCGTATCGCGTGGATATTTCATCAGTGTTGTCTGACTCTACAGTTCCCTTACTGAGAAGGGAATACTTTGTCATGCGGGTCTATCTTTCTATTGTCTCTATACTTTCATCGGAACCGGATTGTTTGGGATGTTTGATTCGACACAATTCCTAGGCAGCCAAAGGAATTTATTCAGGTGATGAGTGTCTATATATTCATACACTCACACACAACAGAAATCCAGTTATCCGATGCAGAAGGGTGGAAAGGGACAAACACAAGAACATCAAATTCTTCTGTTGTTTGTCTGGTCTTTAATTCAGTATTTCAGGTTAGTTATCAATTAGCTTGAGTATCTTCCATTAACCTTGGAGGTGTAATGGAGTACTGACCTGAGGTATCCCGATGGGCTTATCTACTTTCCTGATGGGACAAAATGGTGATTAGGAGAGATGATCCAGGCCATAACACTTGATGATTTTCATAGGAGATATGAATTTCTGCCATCCTCATGAATGGAACCTTTAATCATATCTACTATCAATTAGGTATGAGACTTGTGGCTGGAAAGCTACTGACTTACGTTGGGATTACCAGGAGTCGTAACTTAACCCGTTGGTGAGACATGTCTGGAAAGTCAGACATAATACTATTGTGGTCTGAGTTGGAGGAATTGACCACAAGGACTAGTGTAGATGTTGTTGATATAGTGTGTATTGTGCAAGGGTGTGATGGATGGGTACACCTGGCTTGTTCTTGCTTTCAGAAACCCCTTTGATGTTCCTGTGGGCGAGTGCCCTTTGCTGTGTGCTGTGTCCGGGGCTGTATCCTGAGGGCGGCTGCCTATTTTCAGGGACCTGTGTGCAGTGACTTTCGATTGTGTTAAAAGCCAAGTGACTAGTGGCTGTTGAACTTTAATTGGAAAAATTACGAGGCTCCAGGAGGCATCATACATGATCAGGTGAATGTGTCTTACCACCTAGTTCTACACACTGACACTCGCTAATACACTGACATACCTATGTGGGATGATGAGAATGTCAAGCAGACTTCTCTCACCCAATTGACTGTTCATTGCTGTATGTCTGTCTGTTGGTTTGTTTATCTGTGTGTTCGAGTCAGAATCTCCAATAAAGATTTATAAGGTTGTTCTATTATAGTCAGTTAGGTGTCTTCTTGTGTCCAGTCATATGGGTAGTGTCATCCGTGAACCGTCCTGGGGACAATTGATGTAAAGGGTAGACAGAGGTTAATTTAGAACCCAAATGAAAATATATGGACAAGCACCGAGAACCAGGCCGGTGTTGTCCCACGATAAATATCACACGTGCAACAGATGGGTCTCTTAACACTAACACGAGGTCACATTATTTCGTTGACATACGCCTAGTTTATCGATCACTTTTCACGTTTAAAATAAACTCCATGAACCCGATGATGTTGTTTGCCGTGGCACGGACAGATGCCAGACACGAAGGCAAATGTCCTGGTCTGGTAATTGTAATCAATCTCGCTATGCCAATACTATGTTCCAACATGCACGCATGTTGACCAACATTGAAATTAGTTTCACAGAGATACGGCTGAAAAATAGTAAACAGTAAAAGCAAACAGCAACAAAAATGTATTTTCAAACACTCAGAATGCGAATACCTGCAGAAACAACCAGTTCTAACATACGACTGTGCATCCGAGACAAGAAGTAAACAGAAGATGTGGTTTTATAGAAGAATACTGAAAATTCATTTTTTTCCGCATATCCTTTATATGACTCTGCAGTCAACACCAGCATTTTTCAGCTGCTGTTGATGTCTTGGCAAGTTTTACGTTCAGTAGTTTGCCATTGCTTTCTGAACGACCGGCTTACACACCATCCGTAAGTAACCAACTCGACGCGATCCGCTGCCGAATCTCGCGCAGCTGTGTTTCTTACGAGAGTATACGGGATTACGAACAGCGTCATAAACCCCTTCACCAGGGAAACCGGCTGAAAATTCACTGGACAGCGAATAATAAGTAATCTGGACATTTTGAGAGAGGCTAAGTCACCAAGACAACTTATCACAAACATCAGAAAGAGGCGGTCATAATTTTTTGGCTCCATTATGAGAATGCAAAAACGGGAACATGCTATGACAACCGGAAAGAGTAGTGAAAATAGAGATAGAGGAAGACAGAATGTGAACATTCTTGATAGTCATGTGTCATGGCACGGAAGGGAGTCAGCACATGAATTGATCCATGACGTCGGAGATCGTAATTTGTGGAGATGCATGATTGCCCACGCCAGCCGGCAAGGCACTGGATGATGATGATGATGATGATGATGATGATGATGATGATGATGATGATGATGATGATGATGATGATGATGATGATGATGATGATGATGACGATGATGATATAAAGGCTGATAATTACCTATATAATAAAACATATACCTCGACACACAAAAGAGGTATATTACAAGTGTATCTCAAATGACGGTGATAATCTACAGCGATAAAGGTATGTGAATTTTAAAACAAAATAATGAAAGTAAATTAACAGCTAACCAGCAAGGATATATGAAAAGTTAGGTAAATTACCTTTTCATAAATAATAACAGGATCAACGCACGGACTTCGTGGCCTGTCAATGTTATGTCACCTTGTACTTGTGTTCTTTGAAACTCAATGTTGAGTCAAGTACACTATACTCTCTTGATCTTGCTCCATGTTATTGTTACCGAGTTTCCTTCGTTACATCAGCATGTTGGGAGTCGTGGTGGCGCAGTGGCCAGCATGCTCGCCTGTCCGCTCTGAGGTCATGTGTTCGAATCTCCACCAAGGCAATATTTGTTTTTAATTGACCTGAGCTATCTATCGGCATTTGTGCCAAAGGGTAGCGAACGCGATACGTAATTCTGTATACCGCATTGAAATCAGCTACCGGCGATTTGGAAGCAAAATATGTGTTGATTTTTAACAATGGTATGAGAGTCGGTCATTCAGAAATCAATGGTAAACTACTGAACGTAAGGTTCCATCGACGATAAACTGTATTTTTCGTGGTGGACTTTTGTGTTGGCATTCTGGCAGCAGCATTATGCATAGTATACCTGTAAGGGCTGTTGGTTTGTCGAGGCTCCACTATCTAGTCCACTTTTCACATGGAGCATTTTGTGTGATATCCATTGGCACAGGAACGGAGTTTAATGGGGTGACCCTTTGCCGTGAAATTGGAACCGCGACTAACTAGCTAATTGACTAACTATTAAATCACATACAGTAAACAAAATGATGGAGTTAATTGCAACGTCGTGTAAAGAACGTGTAGCTAACTTTTTTTAAATATGCCATTAGCAACTTAATCCGCCAAAAAAAGTACGGGAATATCGTAAACCTTAAACTAACTGCTGTTGTTATCACAGGCATCAACACTGAGACGTGAGTGTGAGAGAGAATTTGATTTCAGTGAGACAGGTTTAAGCAGCGTCAGTCTCACTCTGTCGACCTGATTTGAGTGAAGATAAACCATAGCTGTCTGTCTAAAAACTGATCTGGAGTCGTACTGGAAAAACGTATCCACTTATTGTATATAAAGTAAGTAAATGGTCATGTTTACACTCCTTGTGGTATATTGGACGCAAGCTGCTAACCATATTTGTTTAGACCAATCGGCACTCGAGGGATGACATGGTCAATATCACGTGGGCTGTCTTTACTTCCCGAGGCAGTTTCTGGTAGCCTTTTCAGGCTGGATCGATCTGGGAGGCCTGGTCGATGTATAAAATATGTCTCGATGTGAAACCGAACCCACGACCACCGGGGCGGCAGACGAGTGTACTTGGCAGCCCGCTACCTTAACTTGTAGGTTAGATAATTAAATATAGCGGATGGCCTTGTCTGAGTTACATTCTAACAGCCTCAAAATGTTATACCATCTGTAGTCAAGTTCATTACATATAGATGCCACTATATTCTAAGACAGACCGAAAGGTGTATAGACATTAGAAAGATGACGAAACCGAAGGCTCAGCAAAAGAAATAAATATAATCAGCAACTCATAGCTTGGCTGAACCGAGTTCAGGGAACTAGACATGACCAAGATCCTACTCCATCCCTACGTGGTGGTCCTGGAAGCATCCATCATCAAAAGGCTGGCAGCAACATATACGCTCCTTTCGTGAACATATTTAGGTCTACGTCGAAGTGAAGGGGAGGGTTAGAACTTTAAATCTTCACTATTCGCACCATCAACATAGTAAACTCTCTGTCCATGGAGACTGAGACACGGTCAGATGACAAGGATGAACTTAACACATCAACATTTATACTCTCTATCTATGTAGACTAGGACCCGGTCAGATGAGACAAATGAACTCAAACCATCAACATTTATACTCGGTCTATGAACATTTGGACCATGTCAGATAAGGGCTAAAGACCAAGTGCCGAAGCAGGAACCGATTATGAGCCGAGGCAATAATGTGCTAGTACCATCACACTCTGTTGGCCTGAGAGCCTGGATGTATAGATAGCCAGTCTGTCCCCCATATGTAGATTTTGACCCAGTCAGGTGAGAAAGATGAATTCAAAATAGCAACATTACAGACTCTTAAGATTGCCAGAAGACCGGTTTTCAGAGACATTTCCAGATTTGTATGAAATAATTCATTGTCCATAAAAATGCTATCGGGTGCCCATTTGCCCGGTGTTTTACATGTCAAATGAAAGATTTAATTAAATCGAACAGTTTCCTGATTTTCATTTGGTAGATCTAAAGAATATCTTGGATACAGAAAAGAACAAATGCATCCATACTTCAAGAGCTGAATACTGAAGAGGGTTGGCTATTAAAGACGATAAATCAAAGAAAATTGAAATATTCTGTTCACTTGACACGCCACGAAAGTGTGGAGAGAACAATAATGGAGGGCTACATGCCTGGGAAGAGAGGAAGAGGAAGGCCAAAGAGAAGATGGGTGCAGGAGTGACGGATGATCTCCAGATGGGTGTATGGGACGCGGGACATCTTGCTTATGATCGAAAGGTTTTCTGGAAGGTTGTTATGGAAGCGAGGTTCTGCAAAGAACATTCTACTGAATGAATGAATGAATGAATGAATGAATGAATGAATGAATGAATGAATGAATGAATGAATGAATGAATGAATGAATGAATGAATGAATGAATGAATGAATGAATTAGAACTAAAGACGATAAAATAAAGAAAATTGAAATATTTTGGTCACTTGAAACGTGATGAAAGTTTGGAGAGAACAATAATGGACGGGTATATGCCCGGGAGCCGGTCTCCCTGGAAGATGTTACACGACTTTCTCCGTAATATCGCATACTCTTGTAAGTAACGTGACGTTGCGCGAGAATCGGTAGCGATTCTCTCCGCGTTGGTAACTTACGGGGTATGTGAGCCGGTCGCTCAGAAAGCAATGGCAAACTACTGAGCGTAATCTTGCCTAGAAATCAAAAATCAGCTGAAAGATGCTGATGTTGACAGCGATGTCCTGTAAAGGATATGCGAATACAATAAATATGCCCGGGAAGAGAGAAAGAGGGCGGCCAAAGAGAAGATGGATACAGAATGTGGCAGATGATCTCCAGATGGATGTATCGGACGCGGGACATCTTGCTCATGATCGAGAAGTTTTCCGTAAGGTTGTTATGGGTGCGAGGTTCTGCACAGGACTTGCTACTGAATGAATGAATGAAGAACTGCTTAACTTGTAACAGAGCTTAGGAGCAGAATGTGTCATGCAATAGCTGCATTTCAGAAAATGAAATATATCTTTTTCGGTAAGTCGGGCCACTATCATTAAATGTCAGAAAGACAGTACTGATATATTATACAGAACCAGATTTGCTGGATGGCATTGAACCTGGGAAGATTAGGAAGAGTTTGGTAGCAACGATTAGTGGTTCCTGAGACGAATGAAAGAGACAAATAACTTTCTTTAATCATATAATAAGCAGAGACGCTGGAAGCCCGACTGGAAAGATCAGTAGGAGAAGAGGCAGAGGTATACCGATAGGAATGATTCTGGGTGGACTAAGATGGTGTCGTGGAGGAATATCATCAACAAAGGTGATACAGAACACCGAGGTTTCTGTAGAGACATGAACGCCTACACCAGCCGACAGGACACATGATGATGAATGACAATACTAATTTGTGTCACATCTGTGATTCCAAGAGAAACATCCCCGTATATCAGTTACAAGATCTGGCAACCATATAACTGACTGCCACCTTGCCGTATTGACAGACGATAGTTTGTAAAAATGGACTTATGCCCCTCCATAGAACATAGCCTGGACAGAATTTAGAGACAATGTGTTGCCCATACAGCATGATCCCTCTCTAGGCCTGCTCCAGAGGAAAGGTAAACCAGTACGTCTGAAACAATACAAGCTGCAGAAGCTGCCGGATCAGCAAAGCAATGCTCTAACTGTCCGCCTGTCGGAGCTTCGATCCAAGACCAGCTGCCGACCAAGGTTTAAGGCTTCGCAACTCTATACCAGTGGTTCTCAACCGGTGGGGAATTCACCCCAAGGTGGGAATTTTAGGGTTTCCAGGGGGTGGAATTAAGATTATTTCAAGATCTCGTTAATACAAAAACCGATTATTTGATAGTGCTTTTTTTTTCCTCCATAATTTATGGTTCTCTACTTCTCGCTCTTCTGAAATTCGTTTTATAACGTAAGTAGACCTGCAAATTACGTTTTATGTAGACGTCTAGGTGTCAGGGGCTTATATGTAAGTAATAGTGTAAGTGCCGGTATGTAAGCGAGAGTCAGTGTAAGCATAGCTGAGGTCAAGGGCAGTAGGAGACATCATAGCTTGGCTAACGGAGGGTCAAGCAAGAAGCCCGTGAACAGACCCACCGGATGTGGGAAGGTCAAGGAGGACGAAGTCAGAGTGTGTGTGAGGCAGCGGATAGAGACGGACGTGTGAAGAATAGCGAGAGATAGAACGATCGAACGAGAGAGTTGTGACTGATAGCGGAGATGAACGTTGTGTATTGATATTCGAGGAATGTACTAACTGTGATATGTGCGGGATGATGTGAAGCTGTGATTGCGAATGATCATGCGGGTGACAGTGCAAATATCGCCCATGTGAGCTAGCGCGTGACTGCTGGTGTTGAATGGTTGTTTGAGCGTGAAGTGCGACCATGTTGTCAGCCTGTAATATATATTGTAATAAATGTTGTTCAGGAGATAGCTCCTGCGAGTTGGCTTGGCTAACGGAGGGTCAAGCAAGAAGCCCGTGAACAGACCCACCGGATGTGGGAAGGTCAAGGAGGACGAAGTCAGAGTGTGTGTGAGGCAGCGGATAGAGACGGACGTGTGAAGAATAGCGAGAGATAGAACGATCGAACGAGAGAGTTGTGACTGATAGCGGAGATGAACGTTGTGTATTGATATTCGAGGAATGTACTAACTGTGATATGTGCGGGATGATGTGAAGCTGTGATTGCGAATGATCATGCGGGCGACAGTGCAAATATCGCCCATGTGAGCTAGCGCGTGACTGCTGGTGTTGAATGGTTGTTTGAGCGTGAAGTGCGACCATGTTGTCAGCCTGTAATATATATTGTAATAAATATTGTTCAGGAGATAGCTCCTGCGAGTTTCCGATTGCAGTCATGTGTTATTAGTATATGTGTCGTAGATGTTGTAATTTGCCTGTCCAAGTCCAGTGAGCTAGAAGGAGAAGATAGTTAGGACTCTGACAGGTATAATGGTGTCAGAAGTACACATGAATCACATTCCCCATGTAAATTGCATAAAAGAACGCTACTTTTGTAAAGAAGAAGATCTATTGCATAATATGTATAAGAAATTGTAAATCAAAGATTTGTTAATAGAGTCAGAACGAAAATAACATCATTTCTTTCCACAGCAGGTTTAAATTCTACAAAGCGACCGACGTAACCAGACCAGGTCAGCGGTAACCAGCACGAGAGTCACGTTCCTGTACATCAAGCGTTCGAGTAAACAGCAGATAAAGATAAGTTGATTAGTTTTGATTGCTAAGTACCCAAATCTGCATTCTTTGATTTGCTTGTATAAAAATCATTAATGGGGGAATTAAATATAAATTAACAGAAAATGATGTCAGATGATGAACACAGCCCAGATCAATCACACTTCTGGGGCATAAATCAGTACAGAAAGTTGCAAGATTCTTTCGAGAGTACACGGGCACACGACAAAGCAAAGTGTACTATAAATCATGACCTAATACGGGTGTGGACACATAATTTTGAAAAGAAAATGCAAGACTACAAAATCCCAAAAGATTATTGGAGTGTATGGTACACAGCACACGTACCAATAAAAAGTAGAAAACTATCGGAGATCATACCAGATTTGTCAAGTACAGACTATGAATATTATAAAACAAATATATTAAAACACTATCTAACCTCTTTCGAGACTCTAAAAGTAGAGGTACAAAATTTGAAACCAGCCACAGACAAGTCATTCACCCAGTATATAAAGGAAATAGAAGAATTTCTCATAAAGCTAACATTTCAAATTAAACATACAGACAACAATCAAGAAGCAATAAATTTCTTGCTAGTGGAAAAACTAAAAGCAACACTCCCAGCCGAATGCGGAAAATATTTAGAACAACACAACACAGAACCTATCAAAAACTTACTAGAAAAATGCCGCGAATATTACAACCAAAGTATGAACCTGGTTAAGAACACTCAACAGAAGAGTACTGTGAAAGCAACGGCATCTGCAGCTACAGATTGTCAAAATAAATCACAGAAAACAAAACCAGTACTGTGCAAACATTGTAACACTCCACATACAGAAAACGGAATATGCGATAAGAATCCCACTTATCAAGAATACCTAAATACTATTATAGCACAAAAACTAGGGAAGGTAAACCAAAGGAAATATAGAACAAAATGTCATTTTTGCCTTGCGTATGGCCACAGACGTTTTGAATGTGAAGGAGTAAAAAGAATACAGAAAGCAAAAGCAAATGCAGGCATAAACATTACAACAGACAGTTCAGCAAAGAACTTAGAAAAAGTAAACATCGCAGAGACGAAAACAAGACCAAACACTGCAAATTCAGAACAGACTGAGTTTTACCCAACAGACTTCATACCATATTCCAATTATGTGGTTAATATCACTCAGCCTCAGTCCTTATTTAAAGAGGACGATACTCAACAAGAAAGTGAGGAAATGTACAAAACCTCCAGACTATCGGTGGGAAAGCTAACATTCCATGAGGGATACATTAATGACACAATATGCACATGTGTACGCGACACAGGGTCCTGTATTATCGGTCTTCGGAAAGCCCTAGCTGATCCTAAAGACTACCTAGATGAGTACATCTATTGCAGAACTGTTTCAGGGACAATAGATAAATATCCTATGGCATGGGCCAATATAAAATCACCTTTCCTATCAGGCAGAGTAACTTGTGCATTATTAGACAATCCATGCTGTGATTTATTAATTGGAAATGTATTAAATGTGATAGACTACACAGAATCCAAAACCCAGACATGGCAGAAAGTTAACACCACAACAAACACTGCCTTAACTACACCACTCATCATACAACAACATGATGAACAGACCAAAGTACCACACCATACCAACTTGATTACCATCTCACAACAAGAAAAAAAACAGAAACTGGGGTGTATCAACAAAGAAAAGAAGGTACAGATAACAAGCATTTCACAAGGGCGAGAAAAGATCACAAAACATCATGGTACATACTATACCTCCTGTACCCCCTGTTAACTACACACATGCCCAAGTGCACACAATGGATGGTTCTACTCGCACTACTCATATTAAATGCAAAACAAATGTCTTCACAAACAATTTTATTCACACATCATCATGACGCATCACAGATGATATTACTCATGACAAAACAACTAACTTTGTTACTTATATCATTACTGTGGAACCAAAGTTTGTTGTTACCACTGATAAACTCTATGTCAAGTCAACTCAGACACATACTTATGCTGAACAATGTAAATCATCAGTCGGTGGAATTACTGACAAAAATCAGCAACAAATTACCCTACATATTTTTGAAAATATACACAAATTGCAGAAAAGCATACAAACATGCACGATTACATTTCAAAACTATACATGGTGTATTATTATTACTTGAACTATTGAATGTATACACACATGTACGAGTGCAAGTTTGGAGATAGCACTCAAAATGATCTCAACATGAAATTTGAAAATCCCCACCCTTCGGAAAATTAATTGTTACCGTAACCCACTTTATATCCGTAGATCGAGTAACTCCAGAGTTGCCTTGTCTGCTGTACGACTCCAGCGCTATGATACTAGCACACTCCATTGTACAGACCAACATAAAAGTTCCTTCAACGTGAAAAGTGTCATCGACAGAACAGTAAGACTCAACATGTGATTTCAGGTATCAAACAGTAAGATATACCAATATTGACTTTGTTTCAAACGAGTATCTACAGAATCCACCTTTTGAAATCGACTAACAACGACAAGAACTTCACAAGTACAGACACTGATTTCTAGTGAACAGTTTAATGAACCAGATGCCAACCTACAAACTATGGCAAAGACAGTCACAGACAGGCACACCATGGCCACACTCATAATTATATTTTATATGTGTGAATTCCAGCAATTTTACAGAACGGACTTACAAATTGTCCAAACTTGGTGAAAAGTTTTAATCACTTTACAGAAGGAAAGACAATATCAGGATATACAGAATACGTCAATAATCGGGTCAGAAAGAAGAAATGCCAAACATTTCAGCACCACAATGAACATTGAACACTGATAATTTAATTCCGTGTGCATAACTTTCACAGGACAATAACAGTATCCTATATGTGTATAAAGGCAGCGATGATGAAGATTTTATTGTAAATGTATTAACTGTATTACATCCAATGTCTAATTTTATTATTATATTAGTTAGTAGTGTTAGAATATGATGTGTAAATATAAACGTAAGTACAGTGTGAAAGGTATAAAGTGTAATGCTGAGAATCAACGCCTGGCAATCCCAATACGCGAGTGTTACCAAACTTGCTTTCGCGTATGGTGGATAGCCCGACGAATGACGCTTAGCAATAGTGGTACAGAAGTAACATCATAATATTGTAACAAGAAGGAACATACCAACAGGGTGATACCAACCAAAGAGATTAATAAGAACTCTCCATAACAGTAAACGAGGTGTACCCAAAAAGGGAAACAACTCACGGTCTGACATAAGATGAGGTAAGGGTGACTATTATATACATGAAGTATATTCGAACCATGACCACAACATTGACATAGTGTGCTCATAAAGAATCGATTAGGGTGCATTAAATAGAGACGAGGGGAACCACGTCTGAATAGAGAGAAAATTTAAGAATGCTGTAAGAGGAAGTTGTAGCCTTATTCGAGGCGTGAATCAATGGAGAATCCTTAAATCAGCATAGCCACAATAACTATGAGATGATAATGCACAGTGAATCGATTGCAAAACATGAACAGAATGTAATGTCACGGAGTGGGGAGTGAAGAATATAACGAGGTATGGCAAGTAAACCCAACCAGAACAGTTGCCAGACCACGACAAAACCTTGAGAGAAACCTCAGTACTGAAAAAGAGAGAACAATATTTAAACTTAATCTCGGAAAAGATCAGAATAAAAAGGGACGCAAGCGTATACTGATGATCATACAATCCCCTGACAAGGGTAAAAATATGTACCAAGAGTAACAACAGCAGAATGTGTCACATTTCCAAGAGAAAGTGCCACATTGTTTGTGCGGGGGGAGAGTGTCAGGGTCTTATATGTAAGTAATAGTGTAAGTGCCGGTATGTAAGCGAGAGTCAGTGTAAGCATAGCTGAGGTCAAGGGCAGTAGGAGACATCACGGCTTGGCTAACGGAGGGTCAAGCAAGAAGCCCGTGAACAGACCCACCGGATGTGGGAAGGTCAAGGAGGACGAAGTCAGAGTGTGTGTGAGGCAGCGGATAGAGACGGACGTGTGAAGAATAGCGAGAGATAGAACGATCGAACGAGAGAGTTGTGACTGATAGCGGAGATGAACGTTGTGTATTGATATTCGAGGAATGTACTAACTGTGATATGTGCGGGATGATGTGAAGCTGTGATTGCGAATGATCATGCGGGCGACAGTGCAAATATCGCCCATGTGAGCTAGCGCGTGACTGCTGGTGTTGAATGGTTGTTTGAGCGTGAAGTGCGACCATGTTGTCAGCCTGTAATATATATTGTAATAAATGTTGTTCAGGAGATAGCTCCTGCGAGTTTCCGATTGCAGTCATTTGTTATTAGTATATGTGTCGTAGATGTTGTAATTTGCCTGTCCAAGTCCAGTGAGCTAGAAGGAGAAGATAGTTAGGACTCTGACACTAGGCTTGTTCTAGTATGTGTTATTAAATTTAGCTTTCAAGTTTACGTTTACTGTGTAGGGCGGGAGAGAGGGAAGGTGGAATTTATAGGGAGGAAATACGAAAAAAAAGGGGGGGGGTGACATTCTGAACATATGGTGAAGGGGTGCATAGGCCAAAAAAGGTTGAGAACCACTGCTCTATACCTATGTATATTTGGACCTGGTCATATGAGAACTAATGAACTTATTGCCCCAGATTTGGATCAGCCGCAGTGTATGACTAATTAACCATATAATATTGCTAGAGTAGCGTAAATTAGGTAAACATGAAACACACTGAAGGCGTAGGATTAGCCTAGCCAAAGTCGTTGGGTTTAACACTGTCGAGACCGAGTTATATGGGATAAAACGCTGTACTATGAAGTCGACCCTCTCGCCATGAAACCTCCCTTTTAGTTTGCCATAAACACGTACACACCGAATAGCTCAGACATGCACGGCCAGGCAGTGACAATTTGTACAGCAAATTACCTAGACCTAGAGCGCTTGAGGCTCCCGTCATACAGACGTAAGTTTGGAAACGTTTCCTTGTGAGCAAACGAAATGCCGCTGCTAAGAGCGCAAACTGTGTCAATATACAACCGTTTTACAACACTGAAGAGCTGTAATTGTGGCAGATTACGACAATGAGTGCACAATCTACTCATCTTATATATCTCTACAGCTTGGTGTTGACGATAACGAGACGTTGCAAGACAGAAACAACCAAATTAACACAAACAAAACAGAGTTTAAAAGGTGAGAGGGTCGACTTCATTGCAACGGGTTTTAATCCATTTGGCTCGGTCTGCTTCCGCAGGGCGGTCTGCCGAAGAAGCCACACAAAGCACGAACTCCTTAGCTCCAGCGACGACCCCCCGGGTTATCCGAGAAAACTGCACTCGTGAACCAAGCAACGTGGCCCGGAATCGAATCCACAACTTTCGGAGCGCGAGACAAGAGGCGTAAGGACTTTGTCACGGAGATTTCCTTGAGAAGAAGGAAGGAAGGGTGGGAGGGAGAGAGGCAGGCAGGCAGGCAGGCAGGCAGGCAGGCAGGCAGGCAGGCAGGAAGGAAGGAAGGGGCTTTAATTACGGCAAATTACAAATGAAGTGTGCATTATTGTTACAAATGTACAATCTTCACGTCTTATTCGTCTCTACAACTCGGCGTGAGAGAAAACGAAACATCGACACAAAGAAAGATGGATACGTCGGCTGCTCAGTCGCGCTCTCCATTTGATCCCAAAGACTCCTCACCACAGCTTCTGTATCATAAAGGAATTTCAGAGGGGCAGCACAGCCAGTATATCAGCCTGTTCATTGCCTGGCACACCTGCACGCCCTGGGCAGAAAAAAATCCATGACATATTCTCAACCTGCATGATTGTACATTTATAAACAGTGGTCAGTTTCAGCCTCCAGCATTGACAGGATCCTTTCTTCTGGCTTATATGTAAAAGTATAATGGTCATGTGTGCTTGACAACCCAGACAGTGGTCAGGTTCATCCTCCACTAATGACAGGATTCTTACTTCCGACTTATATGGCTATAGGGATCGACGCAGTCTCACAAAACTAGAACCGGAAAACTGTCAGAACTTTCTGGAGATTTGGTCGGAACAAAAATTCGATGAGGAATGGAACTGGCCACCGTTACCTTATCACAAAAAGATAAAGATAATCCAAAGTAGATACTGCTGTTGAGTTGTAAATCTTTAGAAATTGCCGGGATTTTTTCAAGTTGACTTCTAGTAATAAATATTTCCTCTGGTCCCTGGGTTAGTGAGATCGGACGCCCGTGTGTAATGTTGCGCTCGTAAAATATCCCTTGGCAGTTGGAAATCGAAAAAGAGTAGGCCAACGGCCCTGCCCGGGTAAAATTGCGTGTTAAAAATCTACCCAAAAGTATTTCAGAATCCTCGCCGGTGCTACAAAGTTCGTGCACTGAGCTGAAATTCTCCGGTCTCAGGCTTGAGTTAGGAGTAGAACGGAGCACCTACGGGTTACACCCGTGTGCCGTGATGTTGATCCGCCGACTAAACTTGTTAGGAATTACACATTCTAGATATATCGTATCAGGTGGCCGGTTTTTATTTTCGCCGCCTTGCCTTTCAAGAAAATTCCCAGATTATTCTGAAAATAGTTTGGTGTCCATTATTATTCGGCTGGTTAAACCCTCCCCGCCCTGCTGCCGGAGCAGTAATGCTCGGGGGGGGGGGGGAGAATCACCCTGCCTCTGTAGGGAATTGAACCGGGACCCATGCCTCAGTAGGCAAGAGCACGAACCACTGTGCCACCGTAGCGCTGACTTTATAATGCCGAGACCTATCTTATGTGAAGGACTAATATTTCACAAAGTACTTTGGCAAAGGCCACGTGGAACACGGGCAATTAACAGACAAGCTAAGAAACATATAATGACCTTGGTAATGTTTATTCTGAGGAAAATGCAAGGTATGCCATGGGGAGAGTAAAGAGAACAAGGCTCTTCTACAAGAACATGAAAACAGTAAACTGACTAGAGAAATTAGACGTAGACAGCCAAGAATGTTCGGGTACGTTATGAGAAGAAATAAACGAGAAAACTGGCAAAATTGCTGGGAAAAAGTCAAAGGCTATTCAAAGAAATAAATACCTGGATGGCTTGGCTGCGTGGCATAGGCAGCACCAGAGCACAGACCATGACGAACTATAACCATTCATGCTTATCGCCACGGCACGTGATCAATGAATGAAATCTTCACAATATAATAATCTGTGGGACTGACTTGTCCATATGTAATATCTAGACAATAATATCATTGTCAGCTGCTTGTAACATGTGATAGCTGGGCCAGCAAATGTTTGCCAGATGGTGTCTACGTGCTGGGTAGTAGATTGCTTGCCTACTGCCACGGGCATCTGGTTGGCCTTTCCCTGTTTCTCTGGTGAGACCGATAACTGTTGTTATAGGTCTAGCATATCGTTATATATATATATATATATATATATATATATATATATATATATATATATATATATATATATATATATATATATATAGAGAGAGAGAGAGAGAGAGAGAGAGAGAGAGAGAGAGAGAGGCAGAGAGAGAGAGAGGCAGAGAGAGAGAGAGAGAGAGAGAGAGAGAGAGAGAGAGAGATCAGACAGAGAGAGGCAGAGAGAGAGAAACGGAGACAGAGGAAGGAAGACGTGGCAGAGAGAGACAGGGCGAGACAAAGAGAAAGATTCATACAGAGACACAGAAAGAGACAGATAGAGAGACAGACATACAGAGAAAGAGAGAGAGATGTATGTGAGTGTGTGTGTTTCTCTGTGTGTGTGTGTGTGTGTGCGCGCGCGCGCGTGCGCGCGCGCAATGCTTTATACAGCGTATGTTGCATTTTACGTTGTACCCTTATCTAGAATGCGAGTGGCAAAGAAAGAAAGAAAGAAAGAAAGAAAGAAAGAAAGAAAGAAAGAAAGAAAGAAAGAAAGAAAGAAAGAAAGAAAGAAAGAAAGAAAGAAAGAAAGAAAGAAAGAAAGAAAGAAAGAAAGAAAGAAAGAAAGAAAGAAAGAAAGAAAGAAAGAAAGAAAGAAAGAAAGAAAGAAAGAAAGAAAGACGGTCAGACGGACCGACCGACCGACCGACCGACCGACCGACCGACAGACAGACAGACAGACAGACAGACAGACAGACAGACAGACAGACAGACAGACAGACAGACAGACAGACAGACAGACAAACAGACAGTCAGACAGACAGACAGACAGACAGACAGACAGAGGACGGGAAGACCTCATTGCCTTCAGTCTGAGACCATTAATAGGTCGTGCAGTCCCGTGGGAGACACTGCCCTCGGAGTGTGAACTGTTAGGTCATCGCATATTCTACACCACAACATGTGAGGTAAATGGACCACGTGGCTTTCCTCCCACACAATACGCACACAAATGACAGGCACCCACTTTGATCAGGCTTTGGTGTTCCCTTAATCATTTTCACGTTTTTCTAGGGAATTGGGTGAAAAGGAACGACGGTGTGGAAGGGAACTGGCCATCTTACCTCAGGATGAATTGGCCTATACAATTTAGAGGCATATTACGTCACAGCCCAAGAATATGTGTGACTAAATGACTAACTTGTTCATGAATAGTATCTTAACAGAATAATCTCCAGTTGTTTGTACTCTATGACTGTTGGGATAGGAAGTGTTTGCCAGATGGCGTCTAGATATGTCACAGTAGCTAGTAGAGTAGATTACACGCCTTCTGCCATTGATATCCGGCCTGTGTTTCCCTAGCCAGGCCAACCATTGCCTGGCATATCGCTACAGTATGTGTGAGTGTGGTTGTGTGCGTGTGTGTGTGTGTGAGAGAGAGAGAGAGAGAGAGAGAGAGAGAGAGAGAGAGAGAGAGAGAGAGAGAGAGATTGTGTGTGTGTGTTTTTTTTTAAAAACCTAAACAGTGTTTTCACATTTCTTACCACACCCTATCCTAGAAAATGACTGGGACAGACAGACAGACAGACAGACAGACAGACAGACAGACAGACAGACAGAAAGACAGAAGAAAGAAAGAAAGAAAGAAAGAAAGAAAGAAAGAAAGAAAGAAAGAAAGAAAGAAAGAAAGAAAGAAAGAAAGAAAGACAGAAAGAAAGACAGAAAGAAAGACAGAAAGAAAGACAGAAAGAAAGAAAGAAAGAGGATTCAGGACTACAAAATGTGATGGCGCTAACACATCACGGATCCATAGCACAGAAAAGCTTAGTGACATTTTTGTTGTAAATTGTCAACATATAGTAACCGAAGTACATGAATATGGTAGCAACAAACTGCCTTCCATGAACAGTTGACGAGAATGTCATTACTGACGCTAACTACTGCTTTTAGTGGATTCATTAACGTGACATTAACTAAAGCTTTTAGTGGAGTCATTAACGTGATGCTAATTACAGCTTTTAGTGGAGTCATTAACGTGATGCTAATTACAGCTTTTAGTTGAGTCATTAACGTGATGCTAATTACAGCTTTTAGTTAAGTCATTAACGTGATGCTAATTACAGCTTTTAGTTGAGTCATTAACGTGATGCTAATTACAGCTTTTAGTTGAGTCATTAACGTGATGCTAATTACAGCTTTTAGTTGAGTCATTAACGTGATGCTAATTACAGCTTTTAGTTGAGTCATTAACATGATGCTAATTACAGCTTTTAGTTGAGTCATCAACGTGATGCTAATTACAGCTTTTAGTTGAGTCATTAACGTGATGCTAATTACAGCGTTTAGTTAAGTCATTAACGTGATGCTAATTACAGCGTTTAGTTAAGTCATTAACGTGATGCTAATTACAGCTTTTAGTTGAGTCATTAACGTGATGCTAATTACAGCTTTTAGTTAAGTCATTAACGTGATGCTAATTACAGCTTTTAGTTGAGTCATTAACGTGATGCTAACTACAGCTTTTAGTGGAATCGCTAACTAAGGTCTTTAGGGGGTCAGTAACGTGACGCTAACTAAACGATTAGTGGAGTCATTCACGTGGAATCCTGATGACGAAGCCGGCTTTGTGGCTTAGAGGTTATGAATTTTCTCTGTAATCTCGTATACTCTCGTCGGTAACGTGATGACTTGAGAATCAGCAGTCGTTCGAATCGCATCGGTAACTTACGGGGCATGTGAGCCGGCCGCTCAAAAAGCAATGGCAAACTACTGAGCGTAATCTTGCCAAGAAATCAACATACAGCTGAAAGATGCTGGTGTTGACAGCGATGTCCTGTAAATGATATGCAAATATATATATATATATATATATATATATATATATATATATATATATATATATATATATATATATATATATATATATATATATATATATACTAGCTGACCCTGCCCGGCTTCGCCCAGTCCCTGGTGGGAAGCATCTCATTTAATTCATATAAGTAGTCATATAAGTTCCCGTTCCCGTTACCGACTATCTGTCTGTCTGTCTGTCTGTCTGTCTGTCTGACCCGGCCCGACATCGCCCAGCTCCTGGTGTGAAGCATCTCATTTAATTTATATAAGTAGTCATATAAGTTCCTGTTCCCGACTGTCTATCTGTCTGTCTGTCTGTCTATCTGTCTGCCTGACCCTGTCCGGCTTCATTAAATTCATACAACAAAAAAAAATGTAACTTAAAAGAACGTTCTACCACACACCATCCATTATTTTTAATGAAAACTCTTTCTAATCACCTGCATGACTACAGTAACTTCTTAAGCAAAAAAAGATGAGTTACAATGTTATGCATTGTGCATCATTTTTATGAAAACTTTGAAAATACCTTACAGATTGTATCATTATTTATTATAACTCATATGCCGGTACATAACTATGGACAAAGAGTTTATAAATCTTTGAAAACGATGCCACAATATGACTATAAGTTATACAGAAATGTTATGCCCCTTGAAATAACTTTTACAGAGTTAGGTCCCCTGAGATATATGAAATTATGATGAAAAATGAAAAATGAAATAATACTGAGTAAGCAGGCGATTTCACACTAACAAAATATCACAGTTGACAGCTCTGGAATGAAAGGAAGGCGTGTAGAAAATTTCATCTCAATCGGATGGGCCGTTCGCGAACAAATAAAGGACATACATACATACATACAGAGATACATAAATACGGACGCACATCCTAATTTATATATAAGATATATATATATATATATATATATATATATATATATATATATATATATATATATATATATATATATATATATATATATATATATATATGACGAGAGGTAATGAGCTCTGGAGATTCCCAGAAGCCGACCTTCGTTGAGAAGATGGCAACGGACCTGATCCGATCCTCTAAACGACTTTGAGTGGACCACCACCATTATCACCATCCTGTGCCATGCAGATAAGATTGATCGGTAATGGTTCACCACCTGAAGCCATCATCAATCTCGAATCAAGTTTGTGTAAAGGTTCCTTTTAAGCCATCCAGGAATTGATCTGTTTCACTTCACCTTTCCATTATCCAACAACTTCTGCCCGTTATCACTAAGTTTTGGCGTTTATTTCATCTCATAGCATGATAACATGCCCAAAAATGTTAACTAACAAATTAACGTTTTTCGTGTTCATTGTTTTCCCGAAGGACTGCTTCACTGGTTTTTCTGTCCGTCCATGGCAGTTCGGCGTGTAATTCTCCATTTAAAAAATCAAAAAAAACAAATAGAAGTGTTGGGATATATTAATAGTTTTATACGTTATTTCATATTGCTAGAATATACAGATTTTTTACGTCTTTGAATTGATTAAAATGGCAGACATGGCACTGACTTCCTTTAGCGAAATAATTAATAACAGCTGCCACCACAACAAAGTTTTATGACATATCCTCCTTTCATATTAATTGTGAATTTTAATTATTAGGACATGGTAAATAATAGAAAGTGATTAATAATACAGCATGTGTTCCAATTTGGTGAGTATTCTGTTTTCGCTGACATGAAGTTTGATTGTTACATTGGCGAGTGCGGACAATGATGGCACGCATCAGTGTATAAAAATCTTATCCAAAACCACATACATGAGTAGAAATAAAAATAGATTCATCATTTCTGCCGTATCTTTGTATGGGGGAGGTGGAGAGTGTCAATAAGTAAGTCACAAATGGCTGTAGAAAAATAACTAACTATGATAACAACTTGAAACAATTTTATTTTTATACATACATTGTCCCTTTATTTCTCAACATAATTTCCACCAACATTGATGCACTTATCCCATCGTTTTATAAGCCCTCCCAAGCCGGCCGCATAGAACTGCGTGCTCTGTTTTCTAAACCACGTTTTCACTTCACATTCAACTTCGGTGTCATTCTCGAAATCTCTCCCGCCAGGGTGAGTTTTCAATGGACCAAACAGGTGGAAATCGCTAGGGGCTAAGTCTGGGCTGTAAGGTGGATGTTCCAGAACTTCCCACCTTAGTTGGTTAATTTTCTCCTGAGTTAATAGAGCCATATGTATCTGGCATTGTCATGAAGAAGCAACACTAATCTAGCAGCAGTCCTGGAAGTTTTCTTAGAATTGCATCATGAAGCATCGATACAACTTCACAGTACGATTCAGAATTCACATTGTCACTTTTCTTTGTGAAATTGGTTAAAAGCACTCCTTGACAATCCCAGAACGCTGTCAGCATAACCTTCCCTGCTGATGGTGTCATCTTGAATTTTTGGACACAAGGCGAAGAAGGATGTTTCCATTGCATTGAAGCACGCTTTGATTCGGATGATGCACCCGTGATTCGTCCCCAGCATCAATCCTGCTCAGCATGCTTCTCCTTCATCTTCGTATCGACAGAGATGATGCAAAGACAGGCCAAATTGGTTCATTTTGTGTTCCTCCTTCAATTGTCTGGGTACCCACCTTGAGCACACTTTGTTAAATTTCAATCGATCATGCATTATGCTGTATGCTGAACCATGTGAGCACCTTATTGCAGATGCTACAGTCTATCGTTACTCGCCTGTCACCTCTAATCATCTCCTCCATCCGCTGCACGGATGCTTCTGTTGCAATCTCAACAGGACGACCAGATCGGATTTCATCAACAATGTTAGAGCGTCCTTGAGAAAAAATTTTCCAACCAGCTATGCACCGCTTTACGGTACAAACATTTGTCAGCATAAACAGGAAGCATTTCCTTATGAATATCCTTTGCAGGCAGTCCTTTTGCTCACATAAACGCACAACAGCACGTTGCTCTTTGGTTGTACACTCCGTAAGTACAGTCGCCATTTTGTTTATGCGCTGCCCATGTGCATGAGACACCTAGCGCCACCTGACCAATGGAAATATAAAGTTCGATGTCGCTGTCATCTAATGACACCTGTAGAAAACACCAACTTCATTTACCTGCCATCCCATAGAACTGTGTGACTTACTTATTGACTCGCCCTCGTGCATTGTATTTTCCCCGGGCGTCTGGGCCGCAGCTGACAAACTCTGTCTTTGGCAGAAAGGCAATGTTTTCTATCCAGGCTCTCTTCCATAATCTATGCATATCTTGATGGAACCTCGAAGGTGCAGTGTGATTTATTTGCCGAGCTATTATTTTCTTTCGGTCTTAGCCTATAGCTGATCATGTTCGCATGATTCTCGAGTCGTATGATATATTAGATTATTACAGTGCGGGTAACAGCTCCATACGCTATCCCGCCCATCCTGACGAGAGAGGCGCCGTAAATAGGTATCAGCTCTTTATCTAAGAGAACCATGACTTATACTACAGCTGACACACTATACCCTGAGGTCGTTCCACAATCTACCACTTGATGATGCACCTGGTACAGGTCGTCCTCAGACATCTCTATGAAGTCGTGATGCAGCTAACAAAAAATTAAGGCTGGACAAAAACAGCCACTGCAGGAGATCTTCCTCAACGAACGTCAAGCATTCTTTGTCCACATTGTCTAAGAACATTTCGAGCCAAAATAGACCTTACTAGTCATCTTAGAACCCACGGCTCCAAACTTGCAACCACACAGGATGAGATGAATGGTTATCATCATTCTTGATGGACAAACACCATCACCACCACTACCAGCTACCCCATCAGGGAAGAGGATACCAAACAAGCCATAGCGGCACCAAGCATCAAGTCACAGCAATAGGAAACAACATTTACGGGAAACGATAAGCTGACATGTTCTGAAGATTCTGAATTGGAGCAAAGAAATACGTTAGCTTTTTTTTTTTTTTTCAATAAATCAACAGCATTATCACCCCGGACAAAAAATGGGTGCGGTCCGTTATTATGACATCAAGCAACAGTCGATCAAAGATAATCTTTAAAATGTTTCTCTTGTCCATTGTGAGTGTTCCAAATACTGGCGCTTTGCAGCCAACACATTAATTAGGTCGCTTGTCCTTTCTCACCCACACAGGACCCGGACAGTATATCCATGTAAGTCATTGTAAGTAAGGACTGTCTACGCTCGGCGCCCACTCGTGCCAAAATTGTCCATTTTAAATTGCACACAATATGAGCAACAGCATAAATGAGATTCCTGAGAATAATACTCAATGTATCAAGAAGAGAGAAGGTCAGAAATGAAGAAATCAGAACTAAAGTGGGGGTTATAGCTGCACTAGATTTTATTATAAGGCAGCAGGTCAAATGGTTTGGCTATGCAAGTAGGTTACCAACTATTAGTATACCACAACAAGCAATCATGTACAGACCAGATGGAAGCAGAGGAAGAGGCCGACCACGTAAATGTTGGACGGAGGGAATAGCAGAGTTCATGGGAATATCGATACGTGAAGCCCATAAGCGCGTACTCTCCCGCTGTTTATACTTTACCTCGACACCGAAAGGTACAAGAGGAACAAGATGAGATGAGATGAGATGAGATGAGATGAGATGAGACAATATGAACGGAGAATCAGACAATATGATTTTCCTAGTGTATCGAATCCCAGAATCCGCTCTGGCTTCCGGTTAACCCCCTTCAAAGATGCAGTGGTGGCAATGACCTTTATCTTCATACTTTAGGTTCATGACTGCTGTCTCCATTCTGCTCGGCAACGACCTTTTCCATGCTAATTGCAGGATCACTTTTAATGTATTTTATTTTCCTCATGAGCACACACACAAAATGTCTCTGGTTTTCGGAAAAATCCATCTGAGCTGTAATGATCCAAATAACCTTTAACTTAGTACATTAGGTTGAAGACCTGTAACCTCCATTCTGTCAAGCAAAGATTTATCCTTTGCTATTTGCAGAGTCATGCTTAATTAATTATTATTTATCCTCAAACAAACAAAACAACTATAACTGCTTCTTTCTCTTCCTCTTTTTGTCGAAACATTTATCCAGACTGATCCTCCTATTCTTCATCCTATCTCTTTCCTCCCCACCACTATTTTTCTGTGTTCTCCACATACAGATAGACCAATCTACCAATCCAAACTACCTTGAAATACATCAGTGAATGGGTTAAACGACATTACATTCACGAAGCATCTCGTTTAGAACAACTTGAGTTTCTTACGCATACAGGAAGTGCACATCAACTGCCCTCACAAGATAAAGCTATTTTTATGTCAAGATCACGCCCCGTCCTGTTTTCCCCGACTAGCACTTCTTGCTAACGTATAGGAATTCACATGAGTAACGCGAGCATAAAAACTATGCCAGCAAGATAATGCTTCATGCATTATGCGGCAGATTTTTGACAGAAAAACGATGCGCTTTGTGCACGGTTGGGTGAGAGAACAGTTAGACATCCTCATTGTTAGACACGCACTGATGCACGCGCATGCAATCCCAAGCATACGCATTTCGTTTTCTTCTCCAATATTTCCCTCTAGTTGTTTTCGGTCGAGATTTCTCTGATGCATTATTAATGTGTCTTGGGCTAGAGAATGTAATCTTTCTGGAAATGTGTTGTAGCTGTTGGCGAGTTCATTGAAACAATAACTTTTTCTTACAGTCCATGTCGTGTGGCGTTGGTGATTATGTCTGTCCATAAGCTTCTGTCTCTTATGCTGCCAATCAGTTTTGCTACCGATGTTCTTCCATGTCATGATATCAAACTGTCTAGTATCTTCTAGCCCAGTGGTTCTAAACTGGTGGGGAAGTCACCTCCCCCCCCCCCAGGGGGAATTTTAAGGTTTCCGGGGGGAGGGGGGAGGGTGGGAATTAAGATTATTTCAAGATCGCGTTAACACAAGAACCGATTACTTGATATTGTCTTTCCCTCCATATTTTACGGTTCTGTACTTCTCGCTTTTCTGAAATTCGTTTTATAACGTAAGTAGACCAGCAAATCACGTTTTATGTAGGCGTCAAAACTTGTTCTAGTATGTATTAAATTTAGCTTCCATTTTTACGTATACTATGTAGGGGCGGGGATAGGGGGGAATTTATAGGGAGGAATTACGATGGGGGGGGGGGGTGACATTCTGAACATATGTGAAAGGGTGCATGGGCCAAGAAAGGTTGGGAACCACTGTTCTAGTTAAGCACGTGGAGAAAGAGTTACAGACGCAGTTCGTAATCCCGCATTCCGCGTTCGAAACACATCTGCGGGCGATTTGGCAACAGACCACCTTGCGTTGGTTGTTTAAGAAATTGTATGGGTACCGGTGGTTCAGAATTGTGAATATTGTGAATATCAACACAAATCGGTCTGTTCCCAAATCGCCTGCTGCTGACTTCGAACCCAGTAATTCGGGTTGTGACTGCGTTCCCTACCCCCACACCACATACACTATCAACTGCGTGTACACCAAGGATTTAAAATGACAACAAAGCGCCGAACAACAGGAGTTAATAATGGGCCAGGGGAGATCAATGAAACAATCGGCCGGACAGTAATCTATAATGCCAGGTTATTCAGTTCTAAGGCAGGAATGGGGTTTCATTTTGTGAACATGTCGATTCGCCATGAATCTCAGTTTTTAAGGGCCCGTGAACTGACATATGAGAGACTAATGTGCTGCTTTCAACGTGATTTCAAATCCATATGAGTCATTTACGCGATTTCACCCTTCGTGGCTTTTCTAATTGTTTTGGATTTCTTACAGTGCAGCGGGCATTACGGTAAATTCCTCTTCCTTCTTCTCCTCCTCTTCTTTTTCTTCGTCTTCGTCTGCTTTATTTTCGTCTTTGTCTTCTTCTTTGTCTTCTTCTTAGTCTTCTTATTTGTCTTCTTCTTTGTCTTCTTGTTATCCTTCTTTTTTGTCTTCTTCTTTATCTTCTTCTTTGTTTTCTTCTTAGCCTTCTTCTTTGCTTCTTCTTCTTAGTCTTCTTCTTTGTCATCTTTTACTTCTTCTTTGTCATTTTTTTTCTTCTTCTTCTTGTTTTTTATTCTTCTCCATTGTCTTCCTCCTCCTTAATCTCCTCCTCTGCTTCTTCTCCTCCCCCTCCTCCTCCACCTCCACCATTTCTTCTTCTTCTTCTTCTTTTTCTCCTCCTCCTCCTCCTCCACATTCGTCTTCTTCTCCTCCTCCACCCCACCGCCACCCTTTCTACTTCTTCCTTTTCTTTGTCTTCATCATCACCTTCTTCTTCTTCCTTGTCTTCCTCCTCCTCCTTTTACCACGCAATGAAGCACAGCCGCTCAATAAACTCACGCCAAGCTCCCCAACCTTTACATCTCATTCCATGTCCTTCGCATATTATTAATCTGCTTCCAATTCTCTTCTCTCTGTATTAATGTCATCCTCTATTTCTGTTCCCCTGTTGGTTCCAAAGGAAGCACATTTCAGTTATACTATTAACAGGTGTTTTTAATGTGTAGCCTAGCCAGTTCCGAGGCCACTTCCCCAACTCTTCATTCACGGAGATTTGTTTTGTTCACTATTCGAGCCTCACCGGGTAATTCTGCCATACCATGTGTGGGCCCTCGATTCTGCACTGACACTAATTAATAATTGAGTGAAGTTTATCAATAATTGTTTTGTTTGTTTTCCGTGTGTCTGATCAATACAGCGGTATACATTTAACGTCATAGTTAAACATTTTGAGTGTGATTTTAGATTTATTTCCTTTCGGATTCCACAAATTTCCAGTTTCCACAACAACAACTCCATGCCTGCAGAATCATTTCGAAAGATAAAAGTTGTTTTGTTTTTGTTTGTGCGTTCGCTTGGTTTAAACTCTAGCGTGTTCCATACATGTGCTACTACTTCTAGTGCACTGAGCTTACTTTTGCATGTGGATTAGCTTTCTTTATTACCTGTGGCCCTCGCCATCAGGCAACTCACTCTGATTTCTGAGGTACTGGTAATTTAAATCCACAAGTCAGGGAAGAGAAGTCAGCATTTTAGTCCAACTGACAGGTGTAGGGATTGAACCGGCTACCTCAGCATCAGCACACCGGATGTTTAAGAACGAGCGATCTTGTCCATTCGGCCATGCTGACCTCCAGAGATGAAAGTTTATGTTAATGTTTACTATTAAGAAAGAGACAGAGAAGAGTGAGAGAGACAGAGAAGAGACAGACAGAGACAGAGAGACAGAGACAGAGGAGAGAGAGAGACAGACAGAGAGAGAGAGACAGAGAGAGAGAGAGAGAGAAAGCGAGAGAGCGAGACAGGCAGACAGACAGACAGACAGACAGACAGACAGACAGAGCGCGATAGAGAGACAGAGGGGTAGACAGAGAGAGAGAGACAGAGAGAGAGAGGAGAGAGAGAGACCAAAACTGTCAAGTCCTTAGAGCCTCGAAAGGCCTCCTTAGGGCCTCTTATTTTGTGGTCCTGAATACAGACTCCAAATACTGACTTCCAGGTGTTTCAGAATTAAGAATATACTAAAAAATTAAAAATACAAAAAAAAGTTGCAAGTCCTTTCAGGACGTTGCAATCACCCCCAGCCCATATTGACTATTTATGATTTACTATGAACGTTTAAGGTGAGTAGTTTGCCATTGCTTTCTGAACTGGAAGTCAACATTTAAGCCCAACAGACAGGCGTGTAGGAACGAACCTCCTACACCGCCATCAGAATATAAAGTTGTTAAAGCTTTCAGCCACGCCGAAAAATAATGTAATAAGGTCACCATACTTACTGCTATATTTCTCCGCTGTTTGTAAACATCAGAAACAGAATAACTGTGTAAGTAATGTTGAGCGTGCTTATGTCCCAATCTACTCCATTTATGTAATCCCATCGATGTTTAAAACCTAATCAACACACAAACACACACTAAATTTCAGTCTCCTGCAAACATCACATCAGAAACACAATGTCAGGCGACACAACGGTTCACGTCTTAAACATGAAATCTCAAATGTTTCTACACAACCAGTAACGGACATACAAAAGTTATATACATTAACTTTCTAACACAGCTGGGGAGACAGCGTACAGAGCCAGGCCGGAATTCCCTTCGTGTGGCTTCTTTCGTAGTCCACAAGCGATGTGTGCCGGCAGTCTTCCCCTACCCGTCTGATCGATTTCCGAAGTCCCCTGTGCTTTCTTCCATGGGAGAAAATTAGACGCGCGCGCGAGGGGAGCATCTTTCCTGAGTACGCTCTTGGCGGCTGTGTTGATGTATTTCTTATGTACATATCCAACAACAGACTTGTGGGTTGTTATCTGTACACGTTTCTATGTGTTTGTTTAGTTAAGTATGGAGGTTTACGTGTATATGTTTGTTTAATTAAGTAGGTTTGTTTACATGTACATCTTTAAGTAATTAGGTACGTGTATTTATTAGTGTCTATGCTTATGTTTCCCCCAAGTGTGTCTATTTACGTGTACGTTTTATTTTTTAGTTTCATCAAGTAATTATGTTTATATCTATGTGTTTGTTTCATCGAGAATGCCGGTTTATGTGCATGTGTTTGTTTAAACAACTATTCCTGCTCATGTGTACGTGTTTTTGTAATCAACTATGTCTTATTATGTGTATGCGTTTCTTTAATTATTTTTTTCCTGTTTAAGTATATGTAATTGTTTATCAAATATGCCTGTTTATATACACGTTTTTTAAAACTAAAATATGCATGATTATTTGCGTGTGTGATTGTTTAATTAAGTATGTCGGTGTGCATGTATACGTTTGCGTAATTGAATATGCCTGCTTATGTGTATGTGGTTATGTTAATCAAGTCTGTATGAGTATACACATATTTAATCATGGATGGCTGTTATGAATATGTTTTTTGTTTAATAAAATATGTCACTTTATTTACATATTTAATCATCTATGGCTGTTTATGTATATGTGTTTGTTTAATCTAGTATGTCTGTTTATGTGCATTTTAACCAAGTATTATTGTTTATGTAGTGTTTAATCAACTATGGCTGTTTATGTGCATTTGTTTGTTTAATCGAGTATGTATGTTTATGTGCATTTTCATCAAGCATTATTGTTTAAGTACATGTTTAATCAACTATGGCTGTTTATGTGTATGTGTTTGTTTAATCTAGTATGTCTGTTTATGTGCATTTTAACCAAGTATTATTGTTTATGTAGTGTTTAATCAACTATGGCTGTTTATGTGCATTTTAATCAAGTATTATTGTTTACGTACATGTTTAATTAACTACGGCTGTTTATGTGTATGTATTTGTTTAATCAAGTATGTCTGTTTCACCATCATCAAGTGTCTTGACGACTGACGTGGGCGATCATGTTTCTACATATCGTGCGAGCCGAAAAAGCATATATCAATTCGTGAGACACCTGCCCGGTTGATGACAGAAAGTTGTCAAAAATTATATCTCTTTCTATCTCCCTCTACCTATCTTTCCATATATCTTTACAGTTGTAATAAACATGTTCCAGTATTATCCCTTCTAATACTGGCACCTTGCCACCTTGACAAAAGATAGTTTGTTACATTGTGCTTCAAAACAGGCTTAATAACTACAACCCATGGCGGTAGCAAATGTGACTGATCAGACCAATTCGCGCGGTAAATATTCGCCCACAAAGGATACACTAGAACACATGACCATTTCCACCATTTCGCACCATTTGACGTCTCACGCGCTCAGTGTTTGACCTGTCCGCAGTCATCTTCTCCTTTGTCTTTGTTCCATTTCTGATCTCTCTCTCTCTCTCTCTCTCTCTCTCTCTCTCTCTCTCTCTCTCTCTCTCTCTCGATCTCTCTCTCTCACACACACACACACACACACACACACATGGGGAACCCTCTAGACCAGAGGTGGCCAACACGAGGCCGGCGGGCCGCATGCGGCCCGCTGGACGTCATGTTGCGGCCCGCGGAGTGGTGAGCGATGATGTGGTCGAGGCTGTAGCACGCTTGCTTGTTTACTTTAATTAACAAACAAAAAAATTAGGTGCGTGGCCCGGCAGAAAATATTATTTCTGAAATTTGGCCCGCCTGCTGAAAAGGTTGGCCACCCCTGCTCTAGACTGTTGGAACAGCAGGAAAATTACATTCTCAGATTTTGATTGGGTACCATTTCTGCCCATATTCCATAGCTGAAGATCACTCGGCAGTTAGACATCGAAAAGATCAGCCCGAAAGTTTGCTGTCCTGGGACAATTTCAAAATGTGTAAACCTAACCACAAATGGTGTACGTACATTTGACTGCCAGAGTAACTAACAATGATTGCCTAGAAGATGCTAATGAAACTAGAACAATGTATACAACTATACGAAAGAGATAAAATGCATTCTTTTGCCGCGTGACGAGAAGAGAGGCAAAGGAGAAAATCATGACAACTGGAAAGATCAGTGGGAAAAGAGCAAAAGCAGACCAAGATAAATGATACTGGATGAACTGTGACTGTGCCATGGAGAAATCTCATCAGCAGAGTTGATCCAGGACACCAAATACCGAGATCTGTGGAAAGACCTGAACGCCTACGCAGCTGGCACACATATGATGATGATGATAACCACAAATTAATCTACTTATAGTAAGTGTAATTCTGGTTACATTCCTGCACTGTCACGACGTTCTCTCTGTATGATCTACACGAGGAGACTGTAGGACTTGTGGAGATAGCGGTGTGATCTACATGAGGAGACTGTAGCACTTGTGGAGATAGCGGTGTGATCTACATGAGGAGACTGTAGCACTTGTGAAGATATCGGCATGATCTACATGAGGAGACTGTAGCACTTGTGGAGATATCGGTGTGATCTACATGAGGAGACTGTAGCACTTGTGGAGACAGTGGTATGATCTACATGAGGAGACTGTAGCACTTGTGGAGATAGCGGTGTGATCTACATGAGGAGACTGTAGCACTTGTGAAGATATCGGCATGATCTACATGAGGAGACTGTAGCACTTGTGGAGATATCGGTGTGATCTACATGAGGAGACTGTAGCACTTGTGGAGACAGTGGTATGATCTACATGATGAGACTGTAGCACTTGTGGAGATAGCGGTGTGATCTACATGAGGAGACTGTAGCACTTGTGAAGATATCGGCATGATCTACATGAGGAGACTGTAGCACTTGTGGAGATATCGGTGTGATCTACATGAGGAGACTGTAGCACTTGTGGAGACAGTGGTATGATCTACATGATGAGACTGTAGCACTTGTGGAGATAGCGGTGTACAATGAAAGTGATCCTTATAAAAAAACGCACACAAAATCAGTAACCAAGAGCTACGAAAGTATGCGTCACGCTACAACACCTGTATGTAGATGAGTTTAAATTTCATACGCACATAACTACATGTGCCTCAGTTGTTTGGCCTCTGATTCATCAAATACACCTGCAGTTTTTACATTCGAGAGCAATGCCTTAAGCGATCGCCTCATTTTTCTTTTCTCCTCTTTTTCTTCGTACACCCTCAGATGTCAATATAACTATAATTTTACAAAGCGGCAGCCAGCTTGAGCTCGTTGACGTCAATGAGTATATCCTCAAATGGGCCGTGAGAAGACCATAGTAATTGTGTCTGTTCTGCATATTTGGACTCTCTTGCTGGAAATATTTAACACGCATTGGCACCTTGCCGTCTTGACAGACGATAGTGTGTTATATTGTGCTTTAAAAAATTGCATAATAACCTGAATTGTAGAGACCATGTGTTGCCCATGCAGCATGATCCCTCTCTCGGCTTGCCGAGTTTACTCTAGAGCAGTGTTTCCCAACGTGGGGCCCACGCCCCACAGGGGGGCAATTTGACTGTTATGGGGGGCAATTCGAAAATGGAAGAAATCGGCTGAATATAACAAAACGGGGAGACTTGAGACTGAAGTTAACTAAATTGGAACCTGACATAAGATCTCTTTTCAGCAAGCATCAAGCGCAAGGATCTCACTAAATTTGAATAATAAATAATTACTAATAATTAAAATAATATAGAAAAATCTTTCATTAAAATGATTTTGTACTTGAATTTCAGTTCTCCATTATATGTTTTGAAAATTTACTTACTGTGTTTGCTCAATAATTACCTAGTGATTTCTTCCTAAAACCTATCATTCAAGTTTCTTTAGTGAACATTTCAATTTTTGAATATTAAAAATAATGTATTTGTTGAGGGGGGGCGCATGGGTCGGGGGAGGGGGGCAATATGAATTTTAGAAAAGCTTAAGTGGGGCATGGTACAAAAAATGTTGGGAAACACTGCTCTAGAGGAAAGGTATAACCAATACGTCTGGAACAAGACAAGCTGCAGAAGTTGCCGGATCAGCAAAGCAATGCACTAACTGTCCGCCTGTCGGAGCTTCGATCCTAGACCAGTTACCAACCAAGGCTTAGAGCCTGGTCTACCCTACATTGACATTTAGTCTTTAGGTTGCCTTTCCTCACACCAAGATAAGGCTTGTACCCTCCCAATTGCGCTCCTTCGCCCAAAGCCGTTGACACAATGTGTAGTGTCAGGTTTCGTGAGTTCCTCCCAACATTCGGTGCTAATAGAAAGCATGTAGTACCGTCTACTGTCATACGGTAGATCAGTCATATCTGTCTAAGACCTGACTAACAAATGTTTAACAACAATATCACCAATTCCACACATATATTAATTCTTTCCTATCTTTAGTGAACGAGTGGTATTTCAGTCTGTAATGTCCTTTGCGGAGTCTAAAGATTGCTGCTTATTCTCTTCGGGCCAGTTGATAATGTGTATCATGTACCATGAAGATATGCATAGTCGATCATGGTTGGCAATCTCACACGATCACCAGTGCTGGGTCAGGTCGATGTTCTTGCCCCGATTAAGTCATGCGGCCAAAGCCATCCAAGAATTTATCTTTGCCGTTCTCTTGCTCTTTTCCCATCAATTTTACCAGTTTTCACTAAGTTTTCAAGTGTATTTCTCTTCGTAACGAGCCCAAAAATCTTGACTCACTACGTTTAGTTTCTCTAAATAATTTATTGTTGTCAGTTATTTCTTGAAGTTTTATTCGTTTTTTTTTTTACCTGTCTATCCATGGCAGACTTTGCATTCTCCCCAGAAACCACATTTCCACTGACAATAGATGTTTCTCGGCTACCCTGTTTTATGTCATTTGTTGTATAGGTTTTTCTAGTAAATGAAGTGATCAAGTCTGCAACCAGCTTTATTCATTATTTACGGCCTACTGCTTGTTGACAACATAGTTGTAAACATCTAACAACAGAAGTTATAAAACTACTAATGAATAATTAAAAACTAAACTGTATTCAAGCAAGTGAGCTTCAGCGACAAATGCGGAGATGAAAAAAGTCCCATTCCACAAATCAATGGAGTCGGCAGTTGAGTTGTTCCGCTATTCAAATATCGTTAGGGCAAACTGAAAATTGCAATGTGGTATCATTCCTGGAATAATTATAGGCAGACCCCATCAATCGCTTGTCGCTAAATCTTTACATCAGGGTGAAGAGGAAAGTTAAAATGACAATACACAAGTAGTCTGTAGTTATTGTACCAATAGACAATATACAAGAATAGATGTTAGTAGTCTGTAGTTATTTTACCGACATACAATATACTGTGTGTATTTTTAATGACTGTGGAGTCTTCGAAAAATATTGCCGTTCCTATGTTTGTATTCACCCTCTGTGGAGTTCATGCAACATAAAAGGTAAATACAAAACTTGGAACGGCAATATTTTCAAAAACCCCTCAGTCATTAAAAATACACCCTATACAAGAATAATGACTGCACTCATCTCCAATTCTAAATGTCCCGAAACATTTTTATTTGACCAACAATAAACTTTCACTCAAATACGCCGAGGCGTCAATGATTATGAATCTAAAACCTGCGTTATGCAGACATAAAGACTTCATAGCGGCTTTATGATTACCTTGGAGATAACAAATGCTCCACATTCGAATAATATCAGTAGCCATGTTTTTTATATAGCCAAAATATAATTTATCTATATTTCATATAATATATAACCTTTGAAGTATGCACCTGACGAGATGCAGCTAAATATGTCAGGCAATAAATTGTGCAACATATTGTTTGTGACTTCTGTGTTTACATTTTTATTCGTTTTCCTTCATTCCTATTTCGAGGAGAATACGTCACATCTATTTATACACCTTCTAACAAAGATGAAAAACATACTGACCAATAAACAGATATCATTTAAAACGAGATAAAGAGTGTTGAGGTGCTACAAAGAGCCTGTTCTTTTGTATGGATGTGAAACTTGGATAATGAGCAGTCAAGCTGAAAAACATCTGATGGCTGCAGAAATGTGGTTTCTGGCGAGAATGCAAAGAATACCATGGACAGACAGAAAAACCAATGACCAAATACTACAAGAGACAAGTGAAAATCGTAAATTGATTAGAGTCATTAGGCGTAGACAGTCACAATATTTTTGGACATGTTATGAGACGAAATGAATTGGAGAACTTGGTGACAACTGGCAAGATCGTAGGGAACAGACTAAGGGGAAGACCGAGAAGTAAATACCTGGATGGCGTGGCCACATGACATGGTCGAGACAGGAACACTGAACTGATCCACGACTCTGGTGATCGAGTGAAATTGCGAGTCACGACCGCCCACGCTTTCCGGCATGGCACATGATTGATTGATTGAACACAAAGATCAGGACATCCGACTTCAGCAAGCATTTGTGTAAGATTTCTAAATCGGTTCCATTCAATGTGACGGCCTCAGAATATCCTGGGATACGCTTTTCCATGAACATGTTGCCATTGCATAGACTTTAGGGCAGTGTTTCCCAACGTGGGGCCCATGCCCCACTGGGGGGCAATTCGGTCTTTAAGGGGGGCAATTCGAAAATGGAAGAAATCGTCTGGATATAACAAAACGGGAAGACTTGAGACTGAAGTTAACTAAATTGGAACCTGACATAAGATCTCTTTGCAGCAAGCATCAAGCGCAAGGATAATAAATAATTACTAATAATTAAAATAATATAGAACAATCTTTCATTAAAATTATTTTGTACTTGAATTTCAGTTCACCATTATATGTTTTGAAAATTTACTTACTGTATTTGCTCAATAATTTCCTAGTGATTTCTTCCTAAAACCTATCATTCAAGTTTCTTTAGTGAACATTTCAATTTATGAATATTAAAAATAATGTATATGTTGGGGGGGGGGGGGGGGGGCATAAGAAATTTAGAAAGGCTTGGGTGGGGCATGGCACAAAAAAGGTTGGGAAACACTGCTTTAGGGCCTGCTCTTTGTAACTTCCCTTTGCCGTAGAATGTTAATGTACACAACCAGCACATGAGACCACCGGTTCAATCTCAGCACTACAATTATCACAAAACGAAATCATGGTTCCTAATTTTATCACGACTAGTCGGGTCTTCCCGAGTAATGAAATGGGCGCATAGTCTTCTCAACGATGGAGGTGATGGCAGTAACACGGGTCTTCATATGTCTAGAATCACAGCATTATACCAACGTTTGTGTACTAAGTGATTTAGTGGGCATGATCTGAAAGGCTGAGGCGGGTTCTGTACGCAAACAGCGGGCTTAATCGCTGCGGAGGTCTGTTGCCCGTAGAGTCACCTTCATCTTCGTTCTGGAACATGCGGGAGTTAAGGGAAATGAACGAGCTGATAAACTTGCTGGCTCTAAATTCCCTGTAGAT
The DNA here is from genome assembly GCA_963921405.1 of Cepaea hortensis. Taxonomy (NCBI): domain Eukaryota; kingdom Metazoa; phylum Mollusca; class Gastropoda; order Stylommatophora; family Helicidae; genus Cepaea; species Cepaea hortensis. The sequence goes on along the minus strand of OY992894.1, from coordinate 28,761,586 downwards.
GGACGTCCATGGGTCGTGCTGGTGTTATTAACGCCCTTAGAGAGATGTCGAGACTTAATTTAATGACTAAGTGCCATGGGATGATTAATCGTCTTAAATGACTTTCCGATTCTGCTTTGGGGTTATATACAGCAGTTTTCCTCATGCACTCCCCTTTGTTATATAATTCAGCATGTCTGCTACAAAATTAACAACTTTTACGTCATAACTGTAATACACCTCAACTTCCAATTTTCCTACATCCATTTTTGTTTGGTCAAAACCAACGTTTTCTTTGGCACTGAATCTGTTAACGCGATGTTTTAAAAGGCATCAAACACAAGGATCGACTTCCATGTACCTGGTTGTATCCCGTATGGTTCGGTCTCTTTCAGCAGAATGGTATGTCGAAAGCCTCGCGCAGTGCACGAACTCCGTAGCTCCAGCAGCGACCTCCAGAGGTCTCAGAAGAAATTGCCCTCGTGAACCGAATGACGGAGGCCGATGATGAATCAACGACCTTCCGAGTGCCAGGCGGTTGACTTGACCACTTTGTCATGAAGAATCTCATCTCACCTTCCCTACTAGCCTTATACGTCAGTGGTTCTCAGCCGGTGGGGATTTCCTCCCTAGGGGGGAATTTTAGGGTTTCCAGGGGAGGGGGGGAGATGAAGATTATTTCAAGATCGTTTTAATACAAGAACCGATTACTTGATATTATTTTTTCCCACCATACTTTACGGTTCTGTACTCCTCGCCCTTCTGATATTCGTCTTATAACGTAAGTAGGCCCACAAATCACGTTTTATGTAGACATCTAAACTTGTTCTAGTATGTTATTAAGGTTAGCTTCCACTTTTAAGTATACTATGTAGGGCCAGGGTGGGGGAGGGGGGATTTATAGGGAGGAAATACGAAAGGGGAGGAATGGCATTCTCAACATATGGTGAAGGGGGGCATGGGCCAAAAAAGGTTGCGAACCACTGTTATAAGTGATGTATGGATGAAATAATGTATGGCAGAGAGTGGACAGAAGGGCGGAATGTTATACGGGCGTGCGTGCCCAATTCTTAACTCTTTGAAAATAAAGTTTGTTTGTTGGTTCCCTACTTTAAATAGTGTGTAATACTCGTAATTTACAAGATTGCAATTTTCTCTGGAATTTTATTTTTTCAATGGTTATGTTTAATCACAAGATCAATTGTGATAGGGAATAAACAATTTAATCATTGTGTTATCGTTCTCCGTAGCGAAGGTGTTACGGACGCGATTCGTAATCCCGTATACGCGGGTTCGAAACAAAGCGGTGCTGGAGTTTTCGAAAAAAAAAAAAGTATAGGTGCCGGTCGTTCGGAAAGCAATCGCAACGCATATCCTTTACATGACATCGCTGTCAACATCAGCATCTTTCAGCTGATTGTGTATAAACTTGCCCAGGAATCACGAACAGCCAAAATGATGGGGTTGACAGCTACGTCCTGTGAAGGACGTGCAACAACAACAAAATTCACAACATAACGATGTTTACACATTTCTCACTTTCAGTTAATATGATAAACGTTGATACTATACTATATCTTTAAAGGAAATGCGGCCTATCTATTTATAATGTAAAAACATATGAATACATACCTCGGTTCCAAGAAATACCTAATAAGGTCAAATTACACAATCATACAAACAAAACAGACGCGCACAGCTCGTGGCTTCGAATTTAAGCAACTCCAGGATGTATTTATACTGCGTACATTTCCGGTGACCTGATCTCTGTAACAGTTGACAATGTGGGCTGTCTTTAGCGCACTAACTACTCCTGGCAATTCAGTGCTGTATGTGCCAGGAATATCAATTTGGGAACCCTTTGGGGCCACTAAGACAGTTCATAAACAAACACACATGGGTTGTTTGGCGCTCTTAGAAATAGAAGAAGTAGAGACCAGAGGACGTGCTAGGCAACATACAAATTGGCAGCTTGTGAAAGACACCAATGGTTATCTCGCTGATTTGCGGCGAAGTACAGTTGTTCCTGCATGGAGGAGTCGTCGCAATGTATGAGGTGACAGGTTCGAATTCCTGTTGTTAACTACAGCTGTCAATTCGTATGTTGTCTAGTGCGTCCATGGGCGCTATGGCGTGGGTGTTATGAACGCAGTTTGTAATCCTGCATACTACGTTCGAAACACAGCTGCGGGCAATTTGGAAACAGGCCGCCTTGCGCTGATTTTCATACAATGGTATGAGTGCTAGTCGGTAAGAAAGCAATGGCAGACTAATGAACGTAAACTTGCCAAGAGATCACTGTCAAAATAATGCTGGGAGTGACTGTGACATTGTGACCAAACATGATGTCATAGACATTGTGACCGTACATGATGTCACAGACAGTGAGACAGTACATGATGTCATAAACATTGTGACCGTACATGATGTCACAGACAGTGAGACAGTACATGATGTCATAGACATTGTGACCGTACATGATGTCACAGACAGTGAGACAGTACATGATGTCATAGACATTGTGACCGTACATGATGTAGCTGTACTGTACTCCAAGCGTTGTCGTGAGCCTGCTCAACTATTACCGTGACGAAACTTCACGCTTATGGTCATTAGAGGGTGTGTCTACGACTATATTCCCATTGTACTTAACGATGTTACATGTTTCTCTCTATATCATGTTGCTTGTTACTCTCTATATCATGTTGCTTGTTACTCTCTATATCATGTTGCTTGTTACTCTCTATATCATGTTGCTTGTTACTCTCTATATCATGTTGCTTGTTACTCTCTATATCATGTTGCTTGTTACTCTCTATATCATGTTGCTTGTTACTCTCTATATCATGTTGCTTGTTACTCTCTATATCATGTTGCTTGTTGCTCTCTATATCATGTTGCTTGTTACTCTCTGTATCATGTTGCTTGTTACTCTCTATATCATGTTGCTTGTTACTCTCTATATCATGTTGCTTGTTACTCTCTATATCATGTTGCTTGTTACTCTCTATATCATGTTGCTTGTTACTCTCTATATCATGTTGCTTGTTACTCTCTATATCATGTTGCATGTTACTCTCTATATCATGTTGCTTGTTACTCTCTATATCATGTTGCTTGTTACTCTCTATATCATGTTGCTTGTTGCTCTCTGTATCATGGTGCTTGCTGCTCTTTAAACCATGTTGCTTGATGCTCTATACATCATGTTGCATGTTGCTCTCTAAGTCATGTTGCTTGTTACTCTCTAAATCATGTTGCTTGTTACTCTCTAAGTCATGTTGCTTGTTACTCTCTAAGTCATGTTGCTTGTTACTCTCTAAATCATGTTGCTTGTTACTCTCTAAATCATGTTGCTTGTTACTCTCTAAATCATGTTGCTTGTTACTCTCTAAATCATGTTGCTTGTTACTCTCTATATCATGTTGCTTGTTACTCTCTGTATCATGTTGCTTGTTACTCTCTATATCATGTTGCTTGTTACTCTCTATATCATGTTGCTTGTTACTCTCTATATCATGTTGCTTGTTACTCTCTATATCATGTTGCTTGTTGCTCTCTATATCATGTTGCTTGTTACTCTCTGTATCATGTTGCTTGTTACTCTCTATATCATGTTGCTTGTTACTCTCTATATCATGTTGCTTGTTACTCTCTATATCATGTTGCTTGTTACTCTCTATATCATGTTGCTTGTTACTCTCTATATCATGTTGCTTGTTACTCTCTATATCATGTTGCTTGTTACTCTCTATATCATGTTGCTTGTTACTCTCTATATCATGTTGCATGTTACTCTCTATATCATGTTGCTTGTTACTCTCTATATCATGTTGCTTGTTACTCTCTATATCATGTTGCTTGTTGCTCTCTGTATCATGGTGCTTGCTGCTCTTTAAACCATGTTGCTTGATGCTCTATACATCATGTTGCTTGTTGCTCTCTAAGTCATGTTGCTTGTTACTCTCTAAATCATGTTGCTTGTTACTCTCTAAGTCATGTTGCTTGTTACTCTCTAAGTCATGTTGCTTGTTACTCTCTAAATCATGTTGCTTGTTACTCTCTATATCATGTTGCTTGTTGCTCTCTATATCATGTTGCTTGTTACTCTCTGTATCATGTTGCTTGTTACTCTCTATATCATGTTGCTTGTTACTCTCTATATCATGTTGCTTGTTACTCTCTATATCATGTTGCTTGTTACTCTCTATATCATGTTGCTTGTTACTCTCTATATCATGTTGCTTGTTACTCTCTATATCATGTTGCTTGTTACTCTCTAAATCATGTTGCTTGTTACTCTCTATATCATGTTGCTTGTTACTCTCTATATCATGTTGCTTGTTACTCTCTATATCATGTTGCTTGTTACTCTCTATATCATGTTGCATGTTACTCTCTATATCATGTTGCTTGTTACTCTCTATATCATGTTGCTTGTTACTCTCTAAGTCATGTTGCTTGTTACTCTCTAAATCATGTTGCTTGTTACTCTCTAAATCATGTTGCTTGTTACTCTCTAAATCATGTTGCTTGTTACTCTCTAAATCATGTTGCTTGTTACTCTCTATATCATGTTGCTTGTTGCTCTCAGTATCATGTTGCTTGTTACTCTCTATATCATGTTGCTTGTTACTCTCTATATCATGTTGCTTGTTACTCTCTATATCATGTTGCTTGTTACTCTCTATATCATGTTGCTTGTTACTCTCTATATCATGTTGCTTGTTACTCTCTATATCATGTTGCTTGTTACTCTCTATATCATGTTGCTTGTTACTCTCTATATCATGTTGCTTGTTACTCTCTATATCATGTTGCTTGTTACTCTCTATATCATGTTGCTTGTTACTCTCTATATCATGTTGCATGTTACTCTCTATATCATGTTGCTTGTTACTCTCTATATCATGTTGCTTGTTACTCTCTAAGTCATGTTGCTTGTTACTCTCTAAATCATGTTGCTTGTTACTCTCTATATCATGTTGCTTGTTACTCTCTAAATCATGTTGCTTGTTACTCTCTAAATCATGTTGCTTGTTACTCTCTATATCATGTTGCTTGTTGCTCTCTGTATCATGTTGCTTGTTACTCTCTATATCATGTTGCTTGTTACTCTCTATATCATGTTGCTTGTTACTCTCTATATCATGTTGCTTGTTACTCTCTATATCATGTTGCTTGTTACTCTCTATATCATGTTGCTTGTTACTCTCTATATCATGTTGCTTGTTACTCTCTATATCATGTTGCTTGTTACTCTCTATATCATGTTGCTTGTTACTCTCTATATCATGTTGCTTGTTACTCTCTATATCATGTTGCTTGTTGCTCTCTATATCATGTTGCTTGTTACTCTCTGTATCATGTTGCTTGTTACTCTCTATATCATGTTGCTTGTTACTCTCTATATCATGTTGCTTGTTACTCTCTATATCATGTTGCTTGTTACTCTCTATATCATGTTGCTTGTTACTCTCTATATCATGTTGCTTGTTACTCTCTATATCATGTTGCTTGTTACTCTCTATATCATGTTGCATGTTACTCTCTATATCATGTTGCTTGTTACTCTCTATATCATGTTGCTTGTTACTCTCTATATCATGTTGCTTGTTGCTCTCTGTATCATGGTGCTTGCTGCTCTTTAAACCATGTTGCTTGATGCTCTATACATCATGTTGCATGTTGCTCTCTAAGTCATGTTGCTTGTTACTCTCTAAATCATGTTGCTTGTTACTCTCTATATCATGGTGCTTGCTGCTCTTTAAACCATGTTGCTTGATGCTCTATACATCATGTTGCATGTTGCTCTCTAAGTCATGTTGCTTGTTACTCTCTAAATCATGTTGCTTGTTACTCTCTATATCATGTTGCTTGTTACTCTCTATATCATGTTGCTTGTTACTCTCTGTATCATGTTGCTTGTTACTCTCTATATCATGTTGCTTGTTACTCTCTATATCATGTTGCTTGTTACTCTCTATATCATGTTGCTTGTTACTCTCTATATCATGTTGCTTGTTACTCTCTATATCATGTTGCTTGTTACTCTCTATATCATGTTGCTTGTTACTCTCTATATCATGTTGCTTGTTGCTCTCTATATCATGTTGCTTGTTACTCTCTGTATCATGTTGCTTGTTACTCTCTATATCATGTTGCTTGTTACTCTCTATATCATGTTGCTTGTTACTCTCTATATCATGTTGCTTGTTACTCTCTATATCATGTTGCTTGTTACTCTCTATATCATGTTGCTTGTTACTCTCTATATCATGTTGCTTGTTACTCTCTATATCATGTTGCTTGTTACTCTCTATATCATGTTGCTTGTTACTCTCTATATCATGTTGCTTGTTACTCTCTATATCATGTTGCTTGTTACTCTCTATATCATGTTGCTTGTTGCTCTCTATATCATGTTGCTTGTTACTCTCTGTATCATGTTGCTTGTTACTCTCTATATCATGTTGCTTGTTACTCTCTATATCATGTTGCTTGTTACTCTCTATATCATGTTGCTTGTTACTCTCTATATCATGTTGCTTGTTACTCTCTATATCATGTTGCTTGTTACTCTCTATATCATGTTGCTTGTTACTCTCTATATCATGTTGCATGTTACTCTCTATATCATGTTGCTTGTTACTCTCTATATCATGTTGCTTGTTACTCTCTATATCATGTTGCTTGTTGCTCTCTGTATCATGTTGCATGTTACTCTCTATATCATGTTGCTTGTTACTCTCTATATCATGTTGCTTGTTACTCTCTATATCATGTTGCTTGTTGCTCTCTGTATCATGGTGCTTGCTGCTCTTTAAACCATGTTGCTTGATGCTCTATACATCATGTTGCATGTTGCTCTCTAAGTCATGTTGCTTGTTACTCTCTAAATCATGTTGCTTGTTACTCTCTAAGTCATGTTGCTTGTTACTCTCTAAGTCATGTTGCTTGTTACTCTCTAAATCATGTTGCTTGTTACTCTCTAAATCATGTTGCTTGTTACTCTCTAAATCATGTTGCTTGTTACTCTCTAAATCATGTTGCTTGTTACTCTCTATATCATGTTGCTTGTTACTCTCTGTATCATGTTGCTTGTTACTCTCTATATCATGTTGCTTGTTACTCTCTATATCATGTTGCTTGTTACTCTCTATATCATGTTGCTTGTTACTCTCTATATCATGTTGCTTGTTGCTCTCTATATCATGTTGCTTGTTACTCTCTGTATCATGTTGCTTGTTACTCTCTATATCATGTTGCTTGTTACTCTCTATATCATGTTGCTTGTTACTCTCTATATCATGTTGCTTGTTACTCTCTATATCATGTTGCTTGTTACTCTCTATATCATGTTGCTTGTTACTCTCTATATCATGTTGCTTGTTACTCTCTATATCATGTTGCTTGTTACTCTCTAAATCATGTTGCTTGTTACTCTCTATATCATGTTGCTTGTTACTCTCTATATCATGTTGCTTGTTAATCTCTATATCATGTTGCTTGTTACTCTCTATATCATGTTGCATGTTACTCTCTATATCATGTTGCTTGTTACTCTCTATATCATGTTGCTTGTTACTCTCTAAGTCATGTTGCTTGTTACTCTCTAAATCATGTTGCTTGTTACTCTCTAAATCATGTTGCTTGTTACTCTCTAAATCATGTTGCTTGTTACTCTCTAAATCATGTTGCTTGTTACTCTCTATATCATGTTGCTTGTTGCTCTCTGTATCATGTTGCTTGTTACTCTCTATATCATGTTGCTTGTTACTCTCTATATCATGTTGCTTGTTACTCTCTATATCATGTTGCTTGTTACTCTCTATATCATGTTGCTTGTTACTCTCTATATCATGTTGCTTGTTACTCTCTATATCATGTTGCTTGTTACTCTCTATATCATGTTGCTTGTTACTCTCTATATCATGTTGCTTGTTACTCTCTATATCATGTTGCTTGTTACTCTCTATATCATGTTGCTTGTTACTCTCTATATCATGTTGCTTGTTGCTCTCTATATCATGTTGCTTGTTACTCTCTGTATCATGTTGCTTGTTACTCTCTATATCATGTTGCTTGTTACTCTCTATATCATGTTGCTTGTTACTCTCTATATCATGTTGCTTGTTACTCTCTATATCATGTTGCTTGTTACTCTCTATATCATGTTGCTTGTTACTCTCTATATCATGTTGCTTGTTACTCTCTATATCATGTTGCATGTTACTCTCTATATCATGTTGCTTGTTACTCTCTATATCATGTTGCTTGTTACTCTCTATATCATGTTGCTTGTTGCTCTCTGTATCATGGTGCTTGCTGCTCTTTAAACCATGTTGCTTGATGCTCTATACATCATGTTGCATGTTGCTCTCTAAGTCATGTTGCTTGTTACTCTCTAAATCATGTTGCTTGTTACTCTCTAAGTCATGTTGCTTGTTACTCTCTAAGTCATGTTGCTTGTTACTCTCTAAATCATGTTGCTTGTTACTCTCTAAATCATGTTGCTTGTTACTCTCTAAATCATGTTGCTTGTTACTCTCTAAATCATGTTGCTTGTTACTCTCTAAATTATGTTGCTTGTTACTCTCTAAATCATGTTGCTTGTTACTCTCTAAATCATGTTGCTTGTTACTCTCTAAACCATTTTGCTTGTTGCTCTCTAAATCATGTTGCTTGTTACTCTCTAAATCATGTTGTGTGTTGCTCTATAAATCATGTTGTGTGTTGCTCTCTAAATCATGTTGCTTGTTACTCTCTAAATCATGTTGCTTGTTACTCTCTATATCATGTTGCTTGTTACTCTCTATATCATGTTGCTTGTTACTCTCTATATCATGTTGCTTGTTACTCTCTGTATCATGTTGCTTGTTACTCTCTATATCATGTTGCTTGTTACTCTCTATATCATGTTGCTTGTTACTCTCTATATCATGTTGCTTGTTACTCTCTATATCATGTTGCTTGTTACTCTCTATATCATGTTGCTTGTTACTCTCTATATCATGTTGCTTGTTGCTCTCTATATCATGTTGCTTGTTACTCTCTGTATCATGTTGCTTGTTACTCTCTATATCATGTTGCTTGTTACTCTCTATATCATGTTGCTTATTACTCTCTATATCATGTTGCTTGTTACTCTCTATATCATGTTGCTTGTTACTCTCTATATCATGTTGCTTGTTACTCTCTATATCATGTTGCTTGTTACTCTCTATATCATGTTGCTTGTTACTCTCTATATCATGTTGCTTGTTACTCTCTATATCATGTTGCTTGTTACTCTCTATATCATGTTGCTTGTTACTCTCTATATCATGTTGCTTGTTGCTCTCTATATCATGTTGCTTGTTACTCTCTGTATCATGTTGCTTGTTACTCTCTATATCATGTTGCTTGTTACTCTCTATATCATGTTGCTTGTTACTCTCTATATCATGTTGCTTGTTACTCTCTATATCATGTTGCTTGTTACTCTCTATATCATGTTGCTTGTTACTCTCTATATCATGTTGCTTGTTACTCTCTATATCATGTTGCATGTTACTCTCTATATCATGTTGCTTGTTACTCTCTATATCATGTTGCTTGTTACTCTCTATATCATGTTGCTTGTTGCTCTCTGTATCATGTTGCATGTTACTCTCTATATCATGTTGCTTGTTACTCTCTATATCATGTTGCTTGTTACTCTCTATATCATGTTGCTTGTTGCTCTCTGTATCATGGTGCTTGCTGCTCTTTAAACCATGTTGCTTGATGCTCTATACATCATGTTGCATGTTGCTCTCTAAGTCATGTTGCTTGTTACTCTCTAAATCATGTTGCTTGTTACTCTCTAAGTCATGTTGCTTGTTACTCTCTAAGTCATGTTGCTTGTTACTCTCTAAATCATGTTGCTTGTTACTCTCTAAATCATGTTGCTTGTTACTCTCTAAATCATGTTGCTTGTTACTCTCTAAATCATGTTGCTTGTTACTCTCTAAATTATGTTGCTTGTTACTCTCTAAATCATGTTGCTTGTTACTCTCTAAATCATGTTGCTTGTTACTCTCTAAATCATGTTGCTTGTTACTCTCTAAATCATGTTGTGTGTTGCTCTATAAATCATGTTGTGTGTTGCTCTCTAAATCATGTTGCTTGTTACTCTCTAAATCATGTTGCTTGTTACTCTCTAAATCATGTTGCTTGTTACTCTCTAAATCATGTTGCTTGTTACTCTCTAAATCATGTTGCTTGTTACTCTCTAAATCATGTTGCTTGTTTCACCCCCCCCCCCCAATCATGTTGTGTGTTGCTCTCTAAATCATGTTGCTTGTTACTCTCTAAATCATGTTGCTTGTTTCACCCCCCCCTCCAATCATGTTGTGTGTTGCTCTCTAAATCATGTTGCTTGTTACTCTCTAAACCATGTTGCTTGTTTCACCCCCCCCCCCAATCATGTTGCTTGTTGTTCTCTAAATCATGTTGCTTGTTGCTCTCTAAATCATGTTGCTTGTTTCACCCCCCCCCCTAATCATGTTGTGTGTTGCTCTCTAAATCATGTTGCTTGTTACTCTCTAAATCATGTTGCTTGTTTCACCCCCCCCCCAATCATGTTGCTTGTTGCTCTCTAAATCATGTTGCTTGTTACTCTCTAAATCATGTTGCTTGTTACTCTCTAAATCATGTTGCTTGTTACTCTCTAAATCATGTTGCTTGTTTCACCTCCCCCCCCCCTAATCATGTTGCTTGTTGCTCTCTAAATCATGTTGCTTGTTACTCTCTAAATCATGTTGCTTGTTACTCTCTAAATCATGTTGCTTGTTTCACCCCCCCCCCCTAATCATGTTGTGTGTTGCTCTCTAAATCATGTTGCTTGTTACTCTCTAAATCATGTTGCTTGTTACTCTCTAAATCATGTTGCTTGTTACTCTCTAAATCATGTTGCTTGTTACTCTCTAAATCATGTTGCTTGTTTCACCTCCCCCCCCCCTAATCATGTTGCTTGTTGCTCTCTAAATCATGTTGCTTGTTACTCTCTAAATCATGTTGCTTGTTACTCTCTAAATCATGTTGCTTGTTTCACCCCCCCCCCCTAATCATGTTGTGTGTTGCTCTCTAAATCATGTTATGTGTTGCTCTTAAGTCTTGTTGCGTATTACTCTCTAAACCATTTTGCTTGTTGCTCTCTAAATCATGTTGCTTTTTTGCTCTCTAAATCACGTTGATTGTTACTCTCTAATTGAAGGTGTTGGTTGCTCTCTAACTCACATTGTTGGTTGCTCTCTGACTCAAATTGCTCGTTGCTCTCTAACTCAAGTTGCTCACTCCATCAAATTGCTTGTTCTCTAACTCAAGATGCGTGTTTCTCTCTAACTCAAGTTGCTGGTTGCTCTTTAACTCAAATTGCTTGTGCTCTCTAACTCAAGTTGCTCACTACATCAAGTTACTTGTTCTCTAACTCAAGATGTGCCTTGCTCTCTAACTCAAGTTGCGTGTTGCTTTTTCTGCCTCTCAACCCTAGCACATCCATCAAGGAGTAGTGTCTGTTTACTTGCCGGATGTTCCTGAATTGTCTGCCTGTGAAATTGTTTTTTTTTTAAATTGCTTGTTGCTCTCTAACTCAAAATGCTTGTTGCTCGCTAACTCAGATTGCTTGTTGCTCTCTAACTCAAATTGCTTGTTGTTCTCTAACTCAAATTGCAATTTGCAATTTTACGGGCAGTAGTTTGCCAATACCGGTATTCCTGGCCTAGGGGTTAGCGACTTTCTCCGTAATCCCGTATACTCTCGTGAGTAACGTGACGATGGCGAGAATCGGTAGCGGTTCTAACCGCGTCGGTAACTTACGGGGTATGTGAGTCGGTCGTTCAGAAAGCAATGGCAAACTACTAAGCGTAATCTTGCCAAGAAATCAACAATCAGCTGAAAGATGCTGATGTTGACAGCGATGTCCTGTAAAGGATATGCAAACATTCTTTTAGTTTGCCATTGCTTTCTGAACGAGAAGTCAACATGGCATTTCAAGAGACCGAATTAACCCACTATCCCGCGGCCATCGCAGAGGAAGTCTAAGCGAGAACGCGATAACCCCCTCGGCTACAATAAGCTCTAAAACCCTCAAAACTGTTTGAGAACCCTTGTGTTATCTCCTTCTGAAGTAACTTCACACTGTCATGTTAGCACCGCCCATGTGTTAATCACCGAGTTCTCTGGGACTTTCCGATTTTTATAATTGTATACACGCGATTTGTGTCACAACACCTACAGATTGAAATCCCATTTTCACAGTAACATGAACAACAACCACTCCTGTAAGCCTTTTTGTTTGTTGCATTCATTTAGTAGTTACTTCCATTGACTTGACAAATGTTGAGTGTCACTTCCATAAAGTTGACGTGACGAGGGCGCTTTGGAAGCATGTGTATAGCGTGGATGAACAGTTAAACCATTTTAGCCTAGAGAGGATGGAGTGACAGGGATATTGACTCAGGAGTTCTGGCCGACATTTCAGCACTCCTAGGAAAGTCAGACGGCAGACTGCAACTGGTTCCATTAGTATTGGGACTCTTCGCTGGCTGTTGAAGATGAGGACGATGCACGTATAGGGTTGTTGTGAGTGCTGTGATGTCTGTTCTTGACTCAATTCAACAGTTAGATCAAATATGTCCCTATGACTGATGTTTATATCAAAGCTGCCATCTTTCTTTAGCCTTTTGTCGCCGTTTGTATTTTACTTCTTTCTCCACATCTCTCTCTCTCTCTCTCTCTCTCTCTCTCTCTCTCTCTCTCTCTCTCTCTCTCTCTCTCTCTCTCTCTCTCTCTTTCTCTTCCCTTGCTTATCCGCCTTCTCATTCTCCTCCGCCCAATCCGCCTTCTCATTCTCATCCTTCCAATCCGCCTTCTTTTGTCTGGTGCCCCTCTTCCTTCTTCTTCTTACATTCTTCTTCCTTCTCCTCCTGATTCTTCAGCTTCTTCTTTTTTTTCGTTATGTTGCAAAGTGATCAAGCTGTCTGCCTTGCGCTCAGACGGTCGTGGATTCGTTTCCAACAACGTCATTCGATAAAAGTGAGCAATTTTTAGACACCCCTGAAAGTTTTTAAGTTGAGCAACGGATTATCCGATTTTTGTGTCTTTATTTGAAAAGGTTAGACATCGGATGCTCTACCCCAGGATAGGAAGTTAATTGCATATCCTTTACTTGATGCTGCAATCAACCCCATCATTTATTGACTTTGTGATTTACTAGGATTATTTAATTCAATAGTTTTCCATTGCCTTATGAACGGCTGACGTCCCATACCATTAAATCAACGCAAAGCTGTCAGTTTCCAAATCCAGGCTGATCTCGTACCCTGGACTCGGTATGTCGGAGAATTATAAAACTGCGTGCCTCACTACCCACCAAGCCACAGCGCCGAGTATCCCAGGATAAAATGGAGTACAGCATTCTCGGGTTGATTGTTTGTGATGTCATACACGCCGTGATACGCGCCGGGTCTTCTCCGGTTAGAGGTGAGTACCGCACCTGCAGGTGAGTGTGTTTATGTATGACTGGGGTAGGAGCAGGCAACGTAGACGTGTTTGAGTGAGTGAGTGAGTGAGTGAGTGAGTGAGTGAGTGAAAGAGGGAGGGTGGGAGTGAGTGAATGAGTGAGTGAGTGAGTGAGTGAGTGAGTGAGTGAGTGAGTGAGTGAAGGAGGGAGGGTGGGTGGAAGTGAGTGAGTGCGTGAGTTGAGTGCGTGAGTTGAGTGCGTGAGTGAGAGGATGGATGGGTGAGTGGATGAGTGAGTGAGTGAGTGAGCGTGTGAGTGAGTGAGTGAGTGAGTGAGTGAGTGAGTGAGTGAGTGAGTGAGTGAGTGAGTGAGTGAGTGAAGGAGGGAGGGAGGGTGGGTGGGTGGAAGTGAGTGAGTGCGTGAGTTGAGTGCGTGAGTTGAGTGCGTGAGTGAGAGGGTGGGTGTGTGAGTGGGTGATTGAGTGAGTGAGTGAATGAGTGAGTGAGTGAGTGAGTGAGTGAGTGAGTGAGTGAGTGAGTGAGTGAGTGAGTGAGTGAGTGAGTGAGTGAGTGAGTGAGTGAGTGAGTGAGTGAGTGAGAGTGAGTGAGAGTAAGTGAGTGAGTGAGCATATACCCCTTCAACTTTGTGTTCAGTTGTTTTCGAGATCTGCTGGACAAGGAGTCCTGTTTTCGATACCTGTATCCGGCCGCTGTAGCTTAGTGGCTAGAAACTCGCCTACTCTTCTGGTGGTCAGGGGTTGCGCAATGGGGTGAACAGGGATTACGTTTTAATTGACCTGGGTTCACAGGTTGGTCCAGCGTAACATGGGTACCAGGAAATGTCCTGGAAAGTAAAGGCGGTCGCAACATCCACGAATGCCGATCGGTCTATTCTTTCTTTTTTGTTTAAATATGGGTGTAGTAACCAATGCGCCTTAGGGCTTGTAACAGGGGAGTTTATTAACTTACTTATATGTGTACATATATATTATTTAACGAAGAGCGGGGAAAAACAAAACACATATACTGCTGCAAACTCAATTTAACGCATGTTTATGCTTTTGTTTTCGTTTTGTTATAAGCGCTCGCATTCGAATCTGTGCAACATCAAGTGCATGCGAATAAAGATCACCGGACACGCACAGCTGCGAATTCATTTCAATACTTGTTCAAAGTGCTCGTTCAGGCCTCACAAGTGTGAATGCAACATCTGCCGAAAGCTGCCTCGTGGTTGTAGCTTGTGTATGAGTAACACATGCATAAGCCTAGACAACATACAATGATTACAACAGCATTGGACATTTTGCGCCGACTGTGCGTGTGTAGTGATGCGGAGAAATAATTCATGAATATCAGCGGCTATGTTTATATGTGTTTGTATGACTATTCAAACACTACTGAAATACGGATCGTGGCGTAAATAAAAAGTGACTGCAGTGCGCAATTCGTTCTATACTAACTACATTTTTTTTTAATTTTAAAAATGCATGCAGGCTTTTTAATGTCCACAAATATGCTTATCATCGTGTGCCTTGCCAAGTTGGCGTAGGCCTTCATGTTTCTTCATAGATCTCGGTCCTTTGTGATCTAGATTAACTCTGCTGATGACATTCCTTTATGCCAGTCTCAGTCCATCCAGCTTTATTTCTCTTGGTCTGCCTGTGCTTCTTTTCCCACTGATCTTTCCAGTCGTCACAATGTATTCCATAGCCGCCATTCTCATCAGATCATGAAAGATGCTTGTCTCATCCTTCTAGGTGTATGTAATGTTTACTGGCAATTGTTAGTTACTCTGGCAGTCCAAGTTATTCTCAGAATCCGTCTCAGGAAACACATCTTCATTGCTTCCGAGCTCTTCCTACTGTGTTCATGCACGTCCCACAATTCACTGCCACATAGTAAAAGAGCTTCTCTGTATCACATTTCAGGATTATCTGACATTCAATGAAAGTGGCTTAGTGCATAAGATACTCGTCATTTTCTGAAATGCAGCTTTAGCTTGACTAATTCTGCTCGTAATCTCTGTCACACATGTTTCGTCTGATGTTATAATCAGATTATGTTGCTAAACTAACACATGCAAAAGCCTAGACTTTACGTGTCCATACTTGAATGTATCAAGCAGCATGCAGTAATTACATTAGCTTTGGATATTGTGGGTTGTGTGTGTTCTTGTGTAGTGATGCGTTGAAATTATTCAATTGTATCAGCTGTTTGGATTTCCGGTGCCCTGATGGTGGGATGTTGGGTAATTTTCCTACACCGGCCAATTGGACTTGAACGTTGACTTCCCCTGCAGAAAGCACTGGCAAACTACTGAAAAAAAACTTCCTTGGAAATCAACCTGGGCTTGGGTTTGATCGGAACGTCCTGCAAAGGGCATGCAACATCTGTTTAATGTTTGTATGTGCTTGTTTAACTATACAACACTATTCAAAAACAGATCACGGGGAAAATAGAAAGTGGCCACTAGGAAATCTTTCGTCGTTTTTCATGTACAAATGTTGGTTTGATTCCGGCTTACGTCGTTCGGTTTACAAGTGCACTTTTCTCGGAGACTCCTGGGTGTCGACGCTGGTGCGATTTCGTGCTTTGAATGACGATTTCGGCAGGCCGTCCTTCGGAATTAGACAGAGCCATATGGAATAAAACCCGGTGCAATGAAGTCGATCTTTTGTTTTTTTCATTTACAAATTAATCCATCCAGGTTCGTAACTAAACCCACAACCCCACTACAAGAATTAACTGTTGCCGCTTTGCTGTAACATGGTTAGAACATGCACAAAGACAGACAAAACGTGCCTGGGGGTTCAGTTAGAATGTTAGAGGTCGATGTTTCATGTGTATGATACCATGACATCTAGTATGAGAATGGAGGTGAAGGCAGTCACTGCGGCATTCCGCTAGCTGGAGGTCAAACAGCAAGCACATATGCATTGATTGTAACGGCCTCACAGAGCATATTGAAATGGGTGAAGACTTTGCAGAAAATGGTGAAGACAGACATGCTTCGTGCAGAGAGTCGTGATCCAATTCAAACTCAAAGGTAGTTAGTTAGTATCTATTGGATCTTTTCTCCAGGACATACTGGTGTACCGTCATAAAGCAGATGTGGTCAAGGCCCTTTGGAATCATGTGTATATTGTGGAAGAACAGATAAATCATCAATGCCTGGAGAGAGAATGGCGCGACAGGGGCGATCAGAAGATCTGGCCGACACTCAATACTCTGAGGAAAGGCCAGATGGACACGTCACCATACAACAACTGGGACTATCAGTGTTGGCTGGATTTTTATGATGAGGACAGTGCGTATGGGAATGTCAAACAGTCGTTGACGTGGTCGGTATCACGCCGGCAGTTTTCACTTCCCAAGACGTTTCCTGGCACTCGTTTTATGCTGTGTAGACCTGGGAAACACATTAAAACTTTATTAGCATGTCCCTCACAGGACGTAGTAGTCAACCCCAGCATTTTGGCTGTTCGTGATTCCTGGGCAAGTTTAACGTTCAGTAGTTTACCATTGCTTTCTGAGCGACCGGCATCTATACTTTTTTTTTTCGAAAAAACCAGCACCGTTGTTTCGAACCCGGGTATATGGGATTACGAATTGCGCCCGTCACCTCTTCGTCACGGAACACGGTGGACCTGGGAACCTAGATCAATTTTCAAAATTCGAAATCGCAAAATGTTTGTCTTTGCATCCATGTCGTTTTGTTGTGTATATTGTCCACATATACAAGAGCTTCAAATAGATGATCGTATTGCATGTCCCTATTTCTGCTACAAACGGTTATGATAAGTATGTACATCATTTCACTGTTTCCACATTGGAGTCATTGTTTGTCTCTCTTAATCTGTATATCCTTGCTCATGCTGATGAATGTATTTTTGGCGGAAGCGTTAGGTAAAACTACGATACAACGAATATGTACGGAGACCACGAATAGCACTTTCATATTTGTGAGATATAGATTGCAGAATTAGTATTCGTATTTCGTGTACTGGATTTCAGCCAAGATTGTATCAACATTCTTCTCAAAATTCACTTTTCTACTTCCCCCCTCGGCTGCATCAACAAGCAGACAAGTATATCGAAGATCATCACAACAATGCTAAGTTACTCAGCAACGTAGTCGCCGCATTCCACGAAGGTTACAACAAACGAAAATAATCACTAATGCTTGTTGGGGATGCGCACGTGTACGTGTGTGTGTGTGTGTGTGTGTGTGTGTGTGTGTGTGTGTGTGTGTGTGTGTGTGTGTGTGTGTGTGTGTGTGTGTGTGTGTGTGTGTGTGTGTGTGTGTGTGTGTGTGTGTGTGTGTGTGTGTGTGTGTGTGTGTGTGTGTGTGTGTGTGTGTGTGTGTGTGTGTGTGTGTGTGTGTGTGTGTGTGTGTGTGTGTGTGTGTGTGTGTGTGTGTGTGTGTGTGTGTGTGTGTGTGTGTGTGTGTGTGTGTGTGTGTGTGTGTGTCTGTGTGTGTGTGTCTGTGTGTGTGTGTGTGTGTGTGTGGTGCGTACGTGCGTGTGTTTGTGGAGAGGGAGGGAGGTGTGCTCACTCGTTCACTTTACAAACAAGGATTGGTCTTGACCAGCATGATAAACAATGAGATCATTTAGACAGTTCAATATGCGCTGTGGGTGTGTTTTGTGATGTTTACTGGTATTTAATAAGATAAAGAGCGTGCAAATGTAAATTGTGACTTACTGAAATGATATCATTCCCTTCGTACATATTTATGGGTTTGTGTTCTGTTATTTTTGTCAGGTTATCATAGAAATCCGGCTTCGTTGCCAAGGTATTACCAGCACGGTTCGTGATCCCGCATACCCGCGTTTGAAAGACAGCTGCGAGCGATTTGGCAGCAGACCTCGCTTGCTTTGTTTTTTTACGAAATGGTATGGGTGCCGGTCGTTCAGAAAGCAATGACAAACTGCTGAACGTAAACTTACCAAGACATCACAACGGCAAAAAGTTTTGATGTTTAGTGCAACGTCCTGTAAAGGATATGCAACTAACTTTTTTTTTATCATAGAAAACGAATATTATTTTCTGATGATGTCAATTTTTAATCATAGAAAACTAATTATGTTTTGATGATGTCAATTTGGGCTGAATGGGTAAAAGGACTCGCTCTTAAACTTCCTGTGCGCTAACGGCGGGGTAGTGGGATCGTTTCCTACAACGGTCAGTTGGGCTTAAAATGTTACTTCCCGTTCAGAAAGCAATGGCAAACTACTGAAAGTAATATTGCCAGTAAATTAACCTGGGTTTGGGGTTGATCCCAACGTCCTGCAAAGGACATCAACATTAGATTCGTATTTTCTTATAAGGGGACACAATTAGCCGGCCCGTATCCACACATGCCTCTAATAGTTGCACTTCTCACAGAGAAGGGCGAACCTACAGTTGCACTTATAATATTTCAAAAGTGGTAAAATATACCCACAACAGATGGCTCTCCGTGGCCAAGTGGTCTAGCCGTCTGCCTCGCGCTCCGAAGGTTGTAGGTTCGATTCCGGGCTACGTCTTTCTGTTCACGAGTGCATTTTTCTCGGAGACTCCTGGGGTTCGTCGCTGTGTGCGACGCTTTCGGCAGGCCGCCATGCAGAAAGAGACCGAACCATATGGGGTAAAACCCGGTGCAATGAAGTCGATCCTCTCGACTTTAAAGAATTGTTACGACCCACAACAGAATAAGGGACCGCGGTAGAGCTGTGGCTAGCACGCTTGTCGGAAGGTCCGATGGCCATGTGTTCGAGCCCCATCACAGCGGAGTTTATATTTAAAATAGCCCTAGGCTTTCTAGTCGACCCAGCCTACAATGTTTGCCAGAAAATATTCTGGGGTGGTAGGGCGGCCGGCTTGATAATGAAAACAACGCTCATCGGTATCGATCGACTGTTCTATGAAAATATGGGGTTGGCATTATTTATTAGGTGGAAGATGCGGAGATATGATTTAACAAACAAAACAAAAATAGGATTATGAGAACACCGTGGAGGATAGAAAGAGTAATGAAGATATCTTGAATGCAATTAGGTCACAAACAGAACTGGCTTCTTGCATCAGAAGAGGACAGCCCACATTCTTGTCACGAGAAGAGAAAAGCTGGAGAACGTCGTGATAATAGAGGAGAAGAGAGACCAACAGAAAAGATGCTGAACAGTTTGACAAATGGATTGGAAGATGATCATTTTCAGAAATGTTTGACAGTACACGAGACAGAAGGCGATGGACAGCGATGATTACCAAGGCCACAGGGCAAGAACTTTAAGAAGACGCCTAGCATCATATAACTTATACCCCTCGAGGCGTGGGAAATGGTCCATTATTTAGCACTGAATAGTTATAGCATGCGTAGAAAGGACAGGGAGAAAGCCAAAGTGATCTCTAGTTCCTGGAGATACTCTAAGGGTTATCCATAAACTATGTATTAATCGCCGGCTCCGCGGCCTAAAGGCTTGCGAACACGATTCGTGAGCCGCTTACCACGCGTTCGAAACACAGCGGCGACCGATTTGACAGCAGACCGTGTTGCGCTGGGGTTTTAACGTGTTAGTATGGGAGCCGGTCGGTCAGAAATCAATGGCAAACTACTGGACGAAAAACTAGCCAAGACATCAACAACAGCAGTAAAATGCTGGTGTTGACGGAGATGTCCTGTAAATAGGAGATGCAAAGGAAAAAATGTATTAATCAGAGGTGAGCGTGGCTGCGGGTTTCATCTCTGGTTCCTGGATATACTCTAAGGGTTATCCATAAACTATGCATTAATCGTGGGAGTCTCCGTGGCGAAGTAGTCAAGCCGTTTAACTCGGGCTCCGAAGGTTGTGGGTTCGATTCCTGGCTTCGTCCTTCGGTTCACGAGTGAAATTTTTCGGAGACTCCAGTGGGTCGTCGCTAGAGCTACGGGGTTCGTGCTTTGTGCGATGCTTTCCGCGCTGCGGAAAGAGACCGAGCAATATGGGATAAAACCCGGTGTAATGAAGTCGAAACTGTCGACTTTTAATCAGAGATGAGCGTGGCTACAGGTTTCCTACGCTTGTGATTTTATTTCCGCTGCGATTACGGCGGGGTAGTGGGTATGTTCCCTACACCGGTCAGTTGGACTTTAGAATTGGCTTCTCGTTCAGAAAGCAATGGCAAACTACTAAACGTAACATTGGCTAGTA
This sequence comes from Cepaea hortensis, assembly GCA_963921405.1. NCBI lineage: Eukaryota > Metazoa > Mollusca > Gastropoda > Stylommatophora > Helicidae > Cepaea > Cepaea hortensis. Next base: position 28,740,950 of record OY992894.1, on the reverse strand, counting down.
AATGATCCTGGGGTTGGGTTTGAACGCAATGTCCTGCAAAGGATATGCAGCATTTGTGAATGTATTAGCTGGCCAGTGCCAAACAAAACGTGGGTTTGGACCAAGCATGGTGCACAATCAAATGAACAAGTTTTATGGTGTAAATTCCCCTTCACTCAGCATTGAAATTGTGGAAGATACCACGAAACAAAACAAATAACACTCTCACACTAGTATGGCGATATATTGTTCCTCTATCCAAATGGGAGGTCAATTTTGGCGATATTATTATCCGTTGGCTCTGAATCAGTTAATATGAGGTGACTGAAGTCATCCCCTGGTTTTTTGTACGTGCTCTCGGCGGTCCAAGGATGTCGGAAACATTCGCAGCAACACGTCAAATCAGTAGCCATCTCAAATACAGAACTTCAGCAACAACAACAACAACAACAACAACAACAAATGATTACGTCATATTATAAGAAACATCGCAAACTATTTAACAACACAGAAAATGAACACAAATGTGCATGGAAAAATACCGATGAGCAAATTGTACATCGAGAAGATTTTGTAAACAAGAATGAGGATGTCATCGCGGTATCTAGCCAGAGAAACGAGAGACACAGGAGGGAAAAAAAAAACACACACACACACACACACGCGCACGCACGCACGCACGCACGCACGCACACACACACACACACACACACACACACACACACATTCACATACATATGCACACACGTAAACAAAAGAATGCAATTACTAGATAGAAAGTCGTTAGTGTCAATACAGTTATTGATTGCTATTGTCTTTCCATGTTACAGGATCCTTATTTCACCGCTCGTGTCTTTTCTCCGCAATTATTGATTCTGTAACGTTCGTGCTGTATTTTCTCTTTCTTTCTCAGATGTCTAATCAAGTTTCAGATATCAATTATTCTCTTTGACTGGGACTGTTAGATCGTCACGCAGGTGTCCGTGGACCATAACAAACGACTGCCATATTAGGGATCTCAAACGGAAGCCTCGGTACAGAAGTCGCTAGACACTATGTACACACTTTTGTAAAGGACCCTTCACAGGAGGCCATGGGTTCGACCCGCGGTTGAGTGAATTCCGATTTTTTTTTTTTATAAATTGACCTGGGCTCCCAAGTCGACCCGAGCTAAAATGGGTACCAAAAATGTCTTGGGAAGTAAATACGGCCATTTGACACTGACATCATCACCCACTGAGCGCCCATTGGTCTACCCCAATATGAGTCTAGGACCGTACGCCCGCATCGGACGCATCGCCTTAACTGATTTAGTACCAAACATACATTAGGTTTGGACCATACATGGTACACACTCAATGACCAAGTATTAATTATAATGTAAACTTTCCTTCACTGCGCATTGAAATTGCGGGAGATACCACGAAACAAACAAAAAAAACCACGATAACTCTAGTATGGCGATATATTGTCCTTCTGTACAAATGGGAGGTCACATATGGCGATATACTAACCCTCAGCACTGAATCAGTTAAGGCGTGAAAAGGGTCCTTTACTTTACCAACGTGTGAGGGTCCTTTACTTTACAAACGTGTGAGGGTCCTTTACTTTACAAACATGTGAGGGTCCTTTACTTTACCAACGTGTGAGGGTCCTTTACTTTACAAACGTGTGAGGGTCCTTTACTTTACCAACGTGTGAGGGTCCTTTACTTTACAAACGTGTGAGGGTCCTTTACTTTACCAACGTGTGAGGGTCCTTTACTTTACAAACGTGTGAGGGTCCTTTACTTTACCAACGTGTGAGGGTCCTTTACTTTACCAACGTGTGAGGGTCCTTTACTTTACAAACGTGTGAGGGTCCTTTACTTTACCAACGTGTGAGGGTCCTTTACTTTACCAACGTGTGAGGGTCCTTTACTTTACCAACGTGTGAGGGTCCTTTACTTTACAAACGTGTGGGGGTCCTTCACAAACGTGTGAGGGTCCTTTACTTCACAAACGTGTGAGGGTCCTTTACTTTACCAACGTGTGAGGGTCCTTTACTTTACCAACCTGTGGGGGTCCTTTACTTTACAAACGTGTGAGGGTCCTTTACTTTACCAACGTGTGAGGGTCCTTTACTTTACAAACGTGTTAGGGTCTGTTACTTTACATACGTGTGTACACAACTTGTTCTTAAAGAACATGCTCAAGTGATTGCATTTGCAGGGCGGGTTAGTTCCTATTTGGAATGTGTGAAACCGGGGACTCGCAAGCCTATTGTGACCTGTTCTAATTGGAAGTTTAGTTCAGTTTGTTTAGTTTAGTCGACGGATCAACATCACGGCACACGGGTGTAACCCATAAATTCTCCGGTCTACTCCTAGCTCAAGCCTGAGTCCGGAGACTCTCAGCTCAGTGCATGACCCCCGTAGCACCGGCGAGGATCCTGAAATACTTTGGGTAGATTTTTAACTCGAAATTTTGCCCGGGCAGCGCCGTCAGGCTACACTTTTTCGATCTCCAACTGCCAAGGGATTTTTTACGTGTGCAACATTACACACGGGCGTCTGATCTCACTACTCGGAGATCGGGGAAGATTTTATTACTAGAAGTCCACGTGAAAACATGCCGGCCCTCACTGGGGCTTGAACCCGGGACCTCCAGCACTCGAGGCGGACACCATACCTCGAGACCACCCAGCCCCTTCCCCCCCCCCCCAATCTAATTGGATTAATAGTATTAGTGTTTGTCTCACCAAACATTCCCAGCTGTCGTTTGTAAACGACGTTAACCGTTCATTACACAATTTCGTTTTACAAAGCAATTCCCGTGGGAGGAACCCGCTGTGCATGTGTGAAATGTCAGGACCACCACATGCGTGTAGGCCTGAGTGACGGGCGCGCTAGCGAGGTTGATAGCGAACTGCGCTGATAGTGTCGTGAGCACGGTCACCTCCGCCTTGCTCTAGGCCTACAAAATGTGATGGCGTTAACAGATCACAGGCCTACAAAATGTGATGGCGTTAACAGATCACTGGCCCACAAAATGTGATGGCGTTAACAGATCACAGGCCCACAAAATGTGATGTCGTTAACAGATCACAGGCCCACAAAACGTGATGGAGTTAACAGATCACAGGCCCACAAAATGTGATGGCGTTAACAGATCACAAGCCTACAAAATGTGATGGCTTTAACAGATCACAGGCCCACAAAATGTGATGGCGTTAACAGATCACAGGCCCACAAAATGTGATGGCGTTAACAGATCACAGGCCCACAAAATGTGATGGTGTTAACAGATCACAGGCCCACAAAATGTGATGTCGTTAACAGATCTCTGGCCCACAAAACGTTATGGCGTTAACAGATCACATGCCCACAAAATGTGATGGCGCTAACAGACCACAGGCCCACAAAATGTGATGGCGTTAACAGATCACAGGCCAACAAAACGTGATGTCGTTAACAGATCACAGGTCCACAAAACGTGATGGCGTTAACAGATCACAGGCCCACAAAACGTGATGGCGTTAACAGATCACAGGCCCACAAAACGTGATGGCGTTAACAGATCACAAGCCAACAAAATGTGATGACGTTAACAGATCACAGGCCAACAAAATGTGATGGCGTTAACAGATCACAGGCCTACAAAATGTGATGGCGTTAACAGATCACAGGCCCACAAAACGTGATGACGTTAACAGATCACAGGCCCACAAAATGTGATGGCGTTATCAGATCACAGGCCCACAAAATGTGATGGCGTTAACAGACCACATGCCTATAGCAGGAAACTGTTAAGGGACAATTTTTTTTTTTTTGTTGGTAAAGGGCACGGCGCCCGTGCCTGTTGTTGAGGGGAAGCAAGTCGTCCTGCGTTGATTTTTAACAATGGTGTGAACGTCGGTTGTTCAGAAAGCATCGGTACACTAAAAAAGTTTTGCGTATCCTTTTACAGGACTTAGCTGTCAACAGCAGCATCTTTCAGCTGTCTGTTGATCTCTTGGCAAGATTACGCTCAGTAGTTTGCCATTGCTTTCTGAGCGGCCGGCTCAGTATCCGCAAGTCACGAGCGGGGGTCGAACCACCTCAGTTCTCGCTCCGCTGCGAGACTCTGCGTGATAAACGGGATTACAGAGAGAAAGTGTTGTAACCCCACAGCCAGAGAGACCGGCTATCGGTACACTACTGAAAGTAAAATTACCTAGAATATCACAAACAGCCAAAAAAATAAGGTTGATTGCAACGTCCTGTAACAGACATGATACTGACCTTTAAGTGCACGGAGGAATAGGTGGCCATTCTTTTCTTCTCGTAGAAAACGACAAGAGGTGGCATCGAAACTTCGCATGACCAATCTCACGCCATTGTCAGTTGGCTTAGCATATAAACAAACAAGCGTATTTGGTTATTCTTATCTTCCTGCTGCATTGCAAACTGATGAGCTGTTGCATTGCCATATACACCACAGTACTGTTGTGTGCGCGTGAACCATTGACAATAAGCAGACAAGTTGAGAAACATTTAATGTCAGTGGAAATGGGGTAACGACTACAATTGGACGAGCAGAAAACAGCGAATGAGATAGTCTTTCAAGAAACAAAAGAAAGCCCTAATGTGTATTAGGTAAATCAGACGTGGGAAGGCACGAGTTTTCCGGCACGCTATGGGAGGAATAATATACCTAAACACCTAGTGACATCTGGCAAACTTGAGGAGGAAAGAGGAAGGGGGGGGGGGGGGGGGCAAAGATATAAATACCTGGATGGCTTGGCCACATGGCATAGACGGAATAACAACAAGGCCTGATCCAGGACTGGTGATCGTGTAGGACTGTGAACCATGACCTCCCACGCCTGTCAGCATGTCACATGATGATGATTGTGGGATACACCATCATGTGATAGTATCTATTGTAGTGTCAAATTGTTCACCGTTTCTATTGGGTTGTCAAATTGTTTACCGTTTCTGTTGGGTTCCCGTGTACCCCGTTTCTGTCTAGTGCACAAACAGAAACAGAAACACACACACACACACACACACACACACACACACACACACACACACAGATAAACCACGCACACACACAACACACATCTAACGAACACATACACATCATCAGCAATACCACCATAAACAAGAGGAGTAATAGCATACACCCGATCTCCAGTCTAGTGGCAAGTTCAACATCTTCATCATAATAAGTCATTTGCAGAAGTCGCTTTCATCACAACCAGCTGGGACGATTCTCGAAGCTTCTTCCCCAGAGGCCCTGCCTAGTTTATTCTCACACCCAGGCTATCCCGTGTCTTGTGTCCAGCTCAGTTAATCTTGAGTACGGTGACAGCGGATAGTCAGCTAATTCCCTATGCAGGAAGCAATGTCTATAGCTCGATCAACGCAATGGATCTACTCTATTTAGAAGTGTATTGGCTTGAGCTTGCCGTGTTCTCAACTGGAATATTACACCTTCACCTTAGTTTCATCTCTTTAGTAGTTTTATTGTGTTCTGAAGCTTTGATTTCTCTTAACGTTTGAAAAGTTTGGAATGGGAATCACTGGTTCAATCACTCGACCAGTCATAGAAAGTTAATCAACCCAACACCACATATGCCGTTTGCTTGCACATGCCTTGATAAACCAGTATTTAGATGCCTCTGACTTCTCTTTCAACGATCAGCGTTTGCGTGTATTCCAGCATGGATTGCAAACAAGACGGTGCACTTTATGTCTTCACCCCCCCCCCCCCCAGTTTTGTCTCAAAATGTCGCCCCATAGGCTAGATTCCTGCCTCTCGGGCGAGGTCAGGGTAGCCCCAAATGACATTTGCAGTGCACGAAAGGTGGGCGAGCTGCTGATACAAACTTTGACCTATTTTAACACTGCTATTTGACACTGTATTTAACACTGTTACTTCCTTCCCAAGCGACACTTTCTGCCGTAAGAGTGCCTTGAGCTTTTTTATAACTTCTTAGACTGACAATGAATAATCAATGTGAGGGGGGAAGTCATGCTTTGAAGTGCGGTTTTATAGACGAATGGGAGGGACATACGACTTTAGCAGTTAGCGGGATAATACAAACATCATCTCATCTTATCATGCTCCTCCTGTACCTTGCGGTGTCGAGGTGAAGTATAAACAGCGGGAGAGTGCCCGCCTATGGGCTTCATGTATCGATATTATCATGGACTCTGTTATTCCCTGCGTCCATCGTTTAGTATTCGGTCTCTTCCTCTGTGTCCCTTTTATTTAGGTCTGCAAGATGTTGACTGCGCCTGGCCCTGCAGCCAGCAGGGTTAGGATCGGCTAGTCTCTCCCAGGAAAGATGAAGAGTGAAAATTAGTAGCCTGCCGGTGTCCCGCAGACTACAGAAGTCAACCCCACCTCCACGTGGTGCAGACTGGGAAACCATGACCGCGAGGTCATAGGCTAACGGGGATATGGCTCGCCATAGGGGATGGACTCCCTATGGTCAGATTTTTGTCCTAAACCTGCGACTGGCCTAGTAAGCCGGCAGGGGATCTTCATACTGCTCGTAGAAAAACTAAGAAGATGATAATACAAACGCTAGGAAGAAATTAAAGATAGCACAAATGGAAATGAAAAGGGCCTCACGTTATTCTTAAATAACATAAGTGTTTTCCGATGTTTGGTAGAGAGTGTTTCTTTCAGTTGTCATATATTGTTTAAGAGTAAAAATTGGGGGGTACGGGGTGTCAGGCATTGGTACCACCTTTGGTAAGGATGACTCTCATGTCATTTTCAGGACCCATTCCCCACTGGTCCAAGCCTGACACCCAGCTCGTGCCTGTGGCTCCTAGTAGCTGTCAGCATGCGACAGCGGCCACCCCCGAGCAACAGCTGTGAGAGGCTGGTTAAACCAGGCGCGGTAGCCGATTTGGTGTCAAACCAAGCGGTGAAGTAGGGTATACCTACCCAGCATGTGAAGACAGGATCCGGCAGACTGCGCGGAAGAGATCATTCCTGATTCAACGGGCAAGACGGCGTTTACCTGTAAAGTGTTGTGGAACGTAATGAGCACGCCAAGGCACGTAGAGCGTCCTGGTCATTCACTGCACCTGTATTCGTCTCCAGTCGTCTTGACTTGTCCTGCCACTGGATTCAGATGGACTCAGGCGAGAGAGTGAGGTCGGCGAATTGCGCAACTCTTCCTCACTTTAATCCAATTCATCGCGCAAGTCATTCTTCATCCAACGTCAACCCCACTGGATGAAATGAATGGTCATCATCATTCTTGATGGACAAACAACAAAGCGTAAAAATTAATTGCAGCGTAAAAATTAATTGTAGTGTAAACATTAATTGTTTCTATGTTGTTTAAATGTTTTAACTAATTCAGTACCGAACGATATTATATCGCCACATGTGACCTCCTATTTAGGCAGAAGGATGATATATCGCCATGTCAGGGTCATTGTTTTAATTGTTTGGTTTCGTGTTATCTTATACGATTTCAGTGCTCAGTGAATGACCATTTACATTGGAATACTTGTTAATTTGATTGTGCACCATGTTTCGTCCACACTTGATTTTTGTTTGGCACTGAATCAGTTACGTGGAGATAACGGAGCTATTTGAAAAGTATGATCTGCACATAATAAAACAAGCATTCCCACAAGCAAAAACCCACCATGAATCCCGTCTCGGACGCTGGTTTCCGGTTCTTTGTTGTTGAAGAGAATCATCGAGGAACACTTGAGGCCATTCAAATAACACAAGAGACGCATTTGTGGGTGTTGATGGGCACTCACAGGAGCAAAGGAATTAAATAGCGAGACATACAGACAACGAGAGAAAGAGAGAGAGAGAGAGACAGAGAGAGAGAGAGAGAGACAGAGAGAGATAGAGTATAAATGGGTTTTAAAGGCAAGGAATAGACTTCATTGCACCAGGTTTTATCCCATATGGCTTGATCTGTTTATGCAGGGCGGCCTGCCGAAAGCGTCGCACAAATCACGAACTCCGTAGCTCCAGCGACGACCTCAAGGAGTCTCGGAGAAACCTACAAGTGGGAACCGAACGACGTAACCATGAATCGAACCCACAATCTTCAAAGTTTAGTTTAGTTTAGTTTAGTTTAGTTTAGTTTAGTTTAGTTTAGTTTAGTCGATAGATCAACATCACGGCACACGGGTGCAACCAATAAGTGCTCCATTCTCCTCCTAACTCAAACCTGAGTCTGGAGAAACTCAGCTCAGTGCACGAACTCCGTAGCACCGGCGAGGATCCTGAAATACTTTGGGTAGATTTTTAAATCGAAATTTTGCCCGGGCAGCGCCGTTAAGCTACTCTTTTTCTATTTCCTACTGCCAATGGATTTTTTACGTGCGCAACAATACACACGGGCGTCCGATCTCACTACCAAGAGACCAGGGGAAATTTTATTACTAGAAGTCCACCAGAAAAAATCCCGGTCATCACCGGGGCTTGAACCCGGAATCCCCAGCACTCGAGGCGGACACCATACCTCGCGACCACGCAGCCCCTCCACAACCTTCAAAGTGCGAGCCGCATGCATAACCACTTCGCCATAGATACTCCAGAGAGAGAAACCGATAGGGAGACAGAGAGATACAGAGATAGAGATACAGAGATAGAGATACAGAGATAAAGATGCAGAGATAGAGAGACAGAGATAGAGAGACAGAGATAGAGATACAAAGAGAGATACGGAGATACAGATACAGAGAGAGACAGAGATAGAGAGGAAGAGAGATAGGAAGAGAGAGATAGAGAGAGACATGAAGAGAGAGACAGAGATAGAGTGACAGAGAGAGAGAGAGAGAGACAGAGAGAGGAAGAGAGAGACATGAAGAGAGAGACAGATAGAGTGACAGAGAGAGACAGAGAGAGGAAGAGAGAGACAGGAAGAGAGAGACAGAGATAGAAAGAGACACGAAGAGAGAGACAGAGATAGAGAGAGACAGAGAGAGACAGAGAGACAGAGAGAGACAGAAAGAGATAGAGAGACGGAGAGAGACATAGAGAGATAGAGAGACATAGAGAGACATAGAGTGACATAAAGAGACAGAGAGAGACACAGAGAGAGACAGAAACAGAGAAAGACAGGGAGTGACAGAGACTGAGAGAGACACGGAGAAACAGAGAGAGACAGACAGAGAGAGATGGAAAGAGAGAGAGAGATGGAAAGAGAGATAGAGAGAGACAGAGATAGACACGGAGAGAGACAGAGAGAGACACAGAGAGTGAGACAGAGAGGGGGACAGAGAGAATGAGAGAGAGACACAAAGAGAAACAGTGACAGAGAATCAGTGACAGAGAGACAGAGAGAGAGACAGATAGTGACAGAGAGAGACAGAGAGACAGACGGGGAGACAGAGAGAGACAGAGAGAAACCACGAGAGATAGAGAGAGACAGAGAAAGACAGAGCGAGGCAGAGACAGACAGACACAGAGAGACTGAGAGAGACAGAGAGAGACAGAGAGAGACAAAGAGAGACAAAGAGAGAGACAGAGAGAGACAGAGACAGAGAGACAGAGAGAAAAGCAGAGAGAGACTGAGAGAGACAGAAAGAAAGCCACAGAGAGACACAGAGAGAGACAGAGATAAAGAAAAAGAGCGAGTCAGAGAGAGGGACTGAGAGAGACTAAGAGAGAGACAGAGAGAGACAGACAGAGACAGAGACAGGGAGACAGAGAGAGACAGGGAGAAACAGAGAGAAACAGAGCGACAGAGAGAGACGGAGAGAGACAGAGAGAAACAGAGACAGAAGAGAGACAGAGAGAGACAGAGAGACAGAGAGGCAGGGAGAGACAGGGGCAGACAGACAGACAGACAGACAGACAGACAGACAGACAGACAGACAGACAGACAGACAGACAGACAGACAGACAGACAGACAGACAGACAGACAGACAGACAGACAGACAGACAGACAGAGAAGCTCGTTAGCTTAACGAATGTTGTCATTAACCGTGTCTATCCCCCACCTATATACACAATAATAAAATATGGACACAACTAGAGCCTATCCATGTTTACAGCCCTATTGGTCTCAGACACAGCTACCCGAGCCTTGGTCAGTTAAACACATAAACACACTGGACCGTGATAAACACTTTTAAAAATGTGTCCCAACGTAGTTGTCGAGTGAAAAATTACCTAAAGTGTTGCGGCACAATTGATGACATCACAAATACTAGGTCAAACGTAGGTGTGGATAGTGCTGGATTTCAGTTCGCCTTGTAATAAGGCATAGACATTATATTAACAATACATTTATAACAAACAGCAACAATGCGATATTTTTTTTTTTTTTTTTGGCATATCCTTTACAGGACATCGCTGTCAACACCAGCATCTTTCAGCTGTATGTTGATTTCTTGGCAAGATTACGCTCAGTAGTTTGCCATTGTTTCTGAGCGGCCGGCTCACATACCCCGTAGTTACCGATACGATTCTAACCACTGCTGATTCTCACCGTCATCACGTTAACCACGAGAGTATTACGGTGAGGAGTATGGTAGCAGCACATAACAAGAGGGTTATTAGATGAGGCCCTCGCCATCACAATCGTATTCGCAGAGTTGTATTTTCGTTCTGCACCACTAGTTACGGCGGGGCAGGGCGCGGTAATGTTGTATCAAGTTAAACTATGCGGGATTTTTCGAATGGGATGGTTCGATGACGCGTTTTAAAAATATGCTAGTTATAATGTGGTTACAAGTAAAGAGATCACGAATTACCACATTGCAACACTAAATAGCGAGAACATTCATCACCATATATTACTAGCTCAGGAGGGAGACGACCAACTCATATATTATACACTAAGTAGCATTTAAGAAAATGAAGAGTATCTTATGCAATAAGTCATTCATTCATTCATTCGCGGAGAGGAGCGGCTGGCCGAGTTGCTAGAACGCCGGACTCTCATTCGGGAGACTTAGGTTCGATCCCTCCGTAAGGTGTGGGATTTTTTTCTGTCGGTGGCAAAAAGAAAATTTTAACCTGCACATTTCGCGGAGACTGCACTAGCCAGGCGGTCTTAATTCCTCAGGCTCAAAGACCCCTTTGCCACACACCGCAAGGGACTATATTGGCAGTAAATGACAGTTTTATTCATTCATTCAGTCATTCATTCAGTAGCGTGTCCTTTGCAGAACCTCGCTCCCCTAACAACCTTCCGGAAAACCTCTCGATCATAAGCAGAATGTCCCGCGTCCGATACACCCATCTGGAGATCATCCACCACATCCTGCACCCATCTTCTCTTTGGCCGTCCTCTCTTCCCAGGCAAATACCCCTTCATTACTGTTCTCTCCACAATTTCGTGACGTTTCAAGTGGCCAAAATATTTCAATTTTCTTTGTTTTATTGTCTTCAATAGCCAACTTTCTTCAATATTCAGCTCTTGAAGTATGGATGCATTTGTTCTTTTCTTTATCCAAGATATTCTTAGAACTCGTCTATAACATTTATATTCAAAGGCATTTATGGGCTGTTCAGCTTGTTTAGTACGTGCCTAGGTCTCACAGGCGTATGTTGCAATGGGAAAGATGCATGCTCTCAAAAATCTAATTTTTGTAGTTATATCAGTCCCTCTCCACAATTTATTCAGTTGTTTTAGTCTTTGAAGAGCAATAGATATTCGTCTTTTAACTTCTTTCATTGTGTCACCATTGTTGGTAATCAATGACCCAAGATATTCGAAATTTTCCACCACCTCCAATGTTTCCTCATTAACATACATTTCTTTCTCAATAGTTGTTTTATCTGTATGCATTATCTTTTCTTTTGCTATGTTAAGTCACCATCGTTGAATGTAAGAAAGAAAGAGCTAAAATGCTATATGGAACCAATTTTGCTGTATGAAAGTGAACCTTGGAATGTAAATGGACAATTTAGGAAGAACTTGGAAGCAACAGAGATGTGGTTCCTGAGACGAATGTTGCGAATTCCTTGGAATGCCAGAGTAACTAACAACGATTGTCTGAAAGAGGCTAATGGAACTAGAACATTATATACAACAATAAGAAAGAGACAAACAGCTTTCTTTTGTCATTTGATAAGAAGAGAGGCATTGGAGAACATCGTAACAACTGGAAAGATCAAGGGAAAGAGAGGCAGAGGCAGAATAAGAGAAAATATGCTGGATGGATTGAGACGGTGGCATGGAGAAATATCATCAGCAGAGTTGATCCAGAACACCAAAGACCGAGATCTGTGGAGAGCCATGAACGCCTACGCTAGCTGTCAGGGCACTTGATAATGATGATGACGTAGAGAGAACACTAACTATCACAAATTATTTACTAATTGGGGGGGGGGGGGCTAACTACCACATATGTCTCGCTAAAGAGGAAGAATACTAACTACCACATATGACTCACTAAACAGGGAGAAAGCTAACTACCACATATGACTCACTAAACAGGGAGAAGGCTAACTACCACATATGACTCGCTAAACAGGGAGAAGGCTAACTACCACATATGACTCCCTAAATAGGGAGAATGCTAACTACCACACATGATTCGCTAAATAGGGAGAAAGCTAACTACCACATATGACTCGCTAGATAGGGAGAATGCTAACTATACATGTGACTCACTAAAAATGGAGAATGCTAACTACCACATATAACTCGCTAAATAGGAAGAAAGCTAACTCCCACACATGACTCACTAAACAGGGAGAAGGCTAACTACCACATATGACTCACTAAATACTGAGAAGGCTAACTACCACATATGACTCGCTAAATAGTGAGAAGGCTAACTACCACATATGATTCGCTAAACAGGGAGAAGGCTAACTACCACATATGACTCACTAAACTGGGAGAAGGCTAACTACCACATTTGACTCGCTAAATAGTAAGAAGGCTAACTACCACATATGACTCGCTAAACAGGGAGAAGGCTAACTACCACATATGACTCACTAAACAGGGAGAAGGCTAACTACAACATATGACTCACTAAAAAGTGAGAATGCTAACTACCACATATTAAACACCAAGTAAGGACAACATTCACTTTCATCTCTAAATATTCTGCTCAAATACAACGTATTACTTAACAATATATGTGAAAAAACTATCGAATATAGTGATCAGCAGAATATTGTGTTTGTAGATCAGGAAATGGCTTTCGACAGAGTAGACAGATACAAATTATGGACCATCCTTGAAGACTATGGAATACAAGGGCAATTGCTAAGAAAAAACATCATAGACATGCATCACTCGAGCTGAAGTGCAGTAAGAACACAAAAAGGTATATCAGATATGTTCACAGTCAATACAGGAGTGAGACATGGATGTGTGCTCTCTCCTTTGCTATTTAATATCTACATGGACAGAATATCCAAAGAAGCAAGTCTTGACACAACAGATTCAGAAAATTTAGATCTCTTTACTCCAGATGAAACAACTGATCCACAGGAAATAAATGAACTTCTATTTGCAGACGATCAGTGCCTGTTTTACATAAATAGACAAACATAGTATTAGACCTATTAGTGCCTGTTTTACAGCGATGAGAGCAGACTACAAAATCATATTACTAATCTGAGTTCAACCTGCAGCAGATACAATATGTGTATAAACAGCCAAAACCGAAGTAATGCAGGTTAGCAGATCGCCGGGCCCACTAAGTATACAGATAAATAGCACAACTCTGAAACAAGTTTAAAAATTTAAATATCTTGGAAGTATGATCACAGAAGATGGCAGATTGGACAGAGAAATCGAAATCATATGTCAAAAAGCTAGTGCACTTACATATCAACTATCACCCTTACTGAAACATCCAAATATACCAATGTCCGCAAAACGACAGATAATAAACAGCATATTCACATCAACCCTAAGCTACCAATCTCAAACTTGGACTTTATCCAAATCACACATTCGCAAAATCAACACCTGCGAGATGAGATGCCTGAGGAGAGCTGCCAACTTAACAATCCGAGACCGAGTAAGAAATGCTGTTATCAGACAGACTGTGGTATCAACACCTTGTGCCACATTTATTGAAAGACAGAAGATCAAGTGGTTTGACCTTGTCGTTAGAATGCAACACCAACAACTACCATCACTGGCCTTACATTAAAGATCATCTTTGACGAGACCAAGAGGATGTCCAATAAGAAAATGGATTGACGACATCAAAGGTATCGTACAATCACATGGAATGACACTATCCAGTGCCGCCAACCGGGCGCTGGAGCGCAAATTTTTCCTTCCCACGAAGCTTGACGGCAGAAGTGGAAGATCATGATGATGATGACTTAACATTACACATACCTTTTATTCCGTGTAGCCTGAGTCTATTTATCCTTTCTATGGGCGAGGGTTTTCAACAGCAATAAATGATACATGTGTATGAAAACAAGTTTCACTGCTGTAAATATTTCCGATTTCGTATCGTTATTTTATCTGTACACTAACATGCGGAATCTTGTTTCCATCTTATATATAAAAAGCGATCTCCGTCCGTCTGTCTGTCTGTATGTATGTCCCTATGTCCTTTATGCGCTCGCGAACGGCCTATCCGATTGAGATGAAATTTTCTACACGCCTTCCTTTCATTCCAGCGCAGCCCACTGTCATATTATTTTAGTGTGAAATCGGCTGCTTACCCAATATTATTTAATTTTTCATTTTTCATTATAATTTCATATATCTCAGGGGACCTAACTCTGTAAAAGTTATTTCAAGGGGAATAACTTTTCTGTATACCTTATAGTCATATTGTGGCATCGTTTTCAAAGATTTATAAACTCTGTGTCTATAGTTATATACCGGCATATGAGTTATAATAAATAATGATACAATCTTTAAGGCATTTTCAAAGTTTTCATAAAAATAATGCACAATGCATAACATTGTAACTCATCTTTTTATGCTTAAGAAGTTACTGTAGTCATGCAGGTGATTAGAAAGAGTTTTCATTAAAAATAATGGATGGTGTGTGGAAGGACATTCTTTTAAGTTACTTTTTTTGTTGTATGAATTTAATGAGACGCTACCCGCCAGGAGCTGGGCGAAGCCACGCCGGGTCAGATAGATAGACAGACCCACCTTTTCGCTGCAATTGTCTACTCCTCCTTTTCCTTCTTCTGCTGCCGCCGCTCCATTTACCCAAGTTAATTGTTGGGGAAGATGTAAAGATCTTTCAAGTGCTCTTTCTAATGCTTTTTGTAAGTTGGTCTTCGTTTATCTAAGGTTGTTCTAACTGCAACCAATAAATGATTAGACAGACAGGCAGACAGACAGACAGAGAGGGAGGGACGGACAGACAGACAGACAGACAGACAGACAGACAGACAGTCGGGAAAGGGAACTTATATGACTACTTATATGAATTAAATGAGATGCTCGCCATCAGGGGCTGGGCGAAGCCGGGCCGGGACAGACAGACAGACAGACAGACAGACAGACAGACAGACAGACATATAGACAGACAGACAGACAGATAGATAGTCGGGAACGGGAACGGGAGCTTATATGACTACTTATATTAATTAAATGAGATGCTCCACACCAGGAGTTGGGCGATGCCGGGCCGGGTCAGACAGACAGACAGACAGAAAGACAGAAAGACATACATACATACAGACAGACAGACAGACAGACAGACAGACAGACAGACAGTCGGTAACGGGAACGAGAACTTATATGACTACTTATATGAATTAAATGAGATGCTCCCCATCAGGGGCTGGGCGAAGCCGGGCAGGGTCAGGCAGACAGATAGACAGACAGATAGACAGACAGACAGACAGATAGACAGTCGGGAACGGGAACTTATATGACTACTTATATGAATTAAATGAGATGCTCCACACCAGGAGCTGGGCGATGCCGGGCCGGGTCAGACAGACAGACAGACAGACAGACAGACAGACAGACAGACAGACAGACAGACAGTCGGTAACGGGAACGGGAACTTATATGACTACTTATATGAATTAAATGAGATGCTCCCCACCAGGGACTGGGCGAAGCCGGGCCGAGTCAGCTAGTTTATCTATAAATAGTGCTACAGCGGTAAAAGAGTTTCATTGGAGCATATTATCTAAATACCATGTTTGTATTTATGTCTTCAATAGAGCACTTAATCTATTGAATTACGGTCAGCGTGGCTGAAATATTAAAACTTTCTCTTCTGACAGTGGCGTAGTATGCTCCTTTCATACGCCTGTTAGTTGAACTTAAATGTTGACTTCGAGTTCAGAAAGCATTGGCAAACTACTGAAGGTAAAATTGCCCAGTAAACCACAAATAGCCAAAGGTGCTGAGGGTGATGGCAAAGTCCTGCAAGGTACATGCAATTTTTACTAGAAAGTCTGTGGATAGTCAAAGACTAGGGAAAGAAATTCTAAAAATACTTTTCGAAATGTAATGCTTGACGAAATAGTGGAACATAGCTCGCGTGATTTCAGCCCAACTTTGAGGCTATCGTTGAGAATGATTATCTGTAGGTGTCTTTTATGAATGACCAGGGGCTCAACAAAAGCTGTCAAGTGCAATCAGAGAAAGAGGGTTGCGGTGATGTATAGGAACTATGCTGTTAGTTCAGTGTGAAATGTGGACAATGAGCAGACAAGCTGAAAAACATCTAATGGCAGTGGAAATATAGTTTATAAGAAAATTGCAAAGAATGTCATGGACGGGTAGATAAATGAATACGACCGTTTTTGAAGAAACAAATGACAACCGTAAATGTATTAGAGAAATTAGACGTGGACAGTAAAGATTTTTGTCACGTCATGAGGACAAATAAACTAGAGAACTTCGTGGCAGCTGGTTTCAGAAAAAAAGAGCAATACGGAAGACAAAGATGGAAGGCTTGTCCACATGTCATCTGGGACAAGATCACAGAGTTGATCCATGACTCTGATGATCGTATGAGACGGTGTGCCATGACCGCCAAAGCTGATAGGCGTGGCACATGATAATAATACCGAGGGGCTCAACTTTAAGAACAAACCCTAAAATAATGTTTTCATATGTTAACTGTAGGAGTATCTTCACTTACATATAACTACAGTTGGCACTAATCTTTTATTCATAAGGCTACCTAATTAGCCAACTACGTTGAAGCGAGCCTCTCTCTGACTGTGCCAATAAGTGCTTTCCCGTGTGGCCAAATGTATTTCACAGCGACAAAGTTCAGGTTGTAAGAAAATGTGCAACAAACCCCTCACCGATTATGTACCGAGTGTCTTGTTAGCGTTCAGCAATTAATTTGTAAGTAGCATACTTTTCTCTTTCAGTCTAGTTTACGGTAATAATTGGGCTACAATGTTTTGCATATCCTTTACAGGACAACTCTGTCAACATCAGTATCTTTCAGCTGATTGTTGATTTCTTGGCAAGATTACGCTCAGTAGTTTGCCATTGCTTTCTGAGCGACCGGCTCCATACTCTCATAAGTCACTGGCGGTACTCGAACCGCTTCCAATTCTCGTGCGCTCACGTCAACCACGAGAGTATTCAGGGTTACGGAGAAAGCTGCTAAATCCTCGACCAGGGAGAGCGGCAATAATTGGGCTACAATGAGTTAATTGTCAGTCAGAAGTTGGTTTGGTCAGACGTGTCGAAAACACAGGCAGTTTAATTAATAACTGGTGTAGAGAATGCCTTCGCTGTGGACAGGGGGCTGCCAACGCAATTCGCAATCCCACATGCCACGTTCGAAACACAGCTGATGGCGATTTGGAAGCAGACTGCCTTGCATTGGGGTTCATACAATGGCATGATTGCTGGTCGTTCAGAAAGCAAAGGCAAACTACTGAACGTAAACTTGCCGTGAAATCACAGACAGTTAATGCTAGGGGTTGACTGCGACGTCCTGACAAGAATATGCAACTAATTTATTTTTTTTAATAGAGAATGCTGTGCATTGGTGTGCGGGTAGGACTTCACGCTGACAATGGCATGAACGCAGGCGAGTGAGAATTCGATGCCAGCGTGCGTCGTTCGCTACGGGAGGGAAAGGCTGATCAGCTATCTCTCCGTGCACTCAGGCCTAAAGAATGTGATGGTGCTAACACTTCCTGCTAGGGGACTAAAACAAACAGTGCGTTGGAGAGTCGCGGTGGTGCAGTGGCTAGTACACTGGCCTGCCGGTTCGGTTGTCATGTGTTCGAAGCCCCATCAAGTCGGGGACTTTAGGTTCAACTTGGCCTGGGCTCCCACGTCGATCCAGTCTAACATGGGTGCCGGGGGATGTTCTGGGAAGCCAATCGGCCGGCATAATACTGACCGCATCAGCCGCCGGGTGGTGGGTGGTCCATAAAACAGATGGGGTTAGCACCATATACCCAATACGTGTACAAGCGTAGAAAGCAATCCGTTTGACTTACAAGTGAATAGAGGTCTTTTGTGAAGAAACTGAAAGCCACTAAAAGTCGGGTATGTTATATGAAATGTCTCATCAACAAGTATCATGACAGTGTCGTTATCCAGGCATTGTAAACACGTCCAGCCAGGAAGTTGTATGTAAATTATGGTGGCAAGTCAACGGCAATAAAAAAATACGTTTGGTTATGATTTTGGTTAAAGATCACTATCATTGCACCCGGATATGTCCATTAGTGTACCGTTCTCATCCCATAGATTACACAAGGGGTTTAACAGAACAGTGCACGAACTCCACAGCGAGGCTCCAGGGTTGTGTATACCAGAATCACACATTTAGTACATCATATTTTCGTGGAAAGATATTCGACTTTTGACATGTTACCAAAGCAGCGACTTATTTGGCCTGCTCCTTTCGATGTCCAACAGTTCAGGGATTTGTAACGTGCACACCGTGTACACAGATCCTGCAAGTTGTTTTTTTTTATTTTTATTTTCGGCCTTGTACGAGAAGACTAGATGTCCGTTCACTACCGGAGAATCAGGGTGAAGTGTGTAATCCTTTTCTTATGTTACAAAAACAGTTAACACCGTGATACAAATGAGGCATGTTCGACCCAGTGACAGCCGTCGCAAACGCTGAGCAAAGCTGCCTCTGCGTATACGTACAGTGAGGCAGCTGGGTGTGGATGATGGTGAAAGGCTGTCAGGCAGCAATAAACATACCCTGAAGTGATGAAACTGGGTGTGGATGATAGTAAAAGGCTATCAGGTAGCAATAAACATACTCTGAAGTGATGAAACTTGGTGTGGGTACGGGAGAAAGGCTGTCAGGTAACAATAAACATACGCTGAAGTGATGAAACTGGGTGTGGATGATAGTGAAAGGCTATCATGTAGCAATAAACATACTCTGAAGTGATGAAACTTGGTGTGGGTACGGGAGAAAGGCTATCAGGCTGCAATAAACATGCCCTGAAGTGATGAAACTGGGTGTGGGTACGGGAGAAAGGCTGCAGGTAGCAATAAATATACCCTGAAGTGATGAAACTGGGTGTGGGTGATAGTGAAAGGTTATCAGGTAGCAATAAACATACTCTGAAGTGATGAAACTTGGTGTGGGTACGGGAGAAAGGCTATCAGGCTGCAATAAACATGCCCTGAAGTGATGAAACTGGGTGTGGGTACGGGAAAAAGGCTGCCAGGTAGCAATAAATATACCCTGAAGTGATGAAACTGGGTGTGGATGATAGTGAAAGGTTATCAGGTAGCAATAAACATACTCTGAAGTGATGAAACTGGGTGTGGGTACGGGAGAAAGGCTATCAGGCTGCAATAAATATACCCTGAAAAGATTAAACTGGGTGTAGGTACAGGAAAAAGGCTATAAGGCAGCAATAAACATACCCTGAAGTTAAAATGCCTGGACTTAACATCAATGGAAGAATCATAAACAATCTTAGGTATACTGAAGATACCGTGTTACTAGCAGAAAGTGAGCAAGAGTTGCAAGACCTAGTGGAACAAGTAAACAGGTACAATGTAGAATGTGGCTTAGATATTCACATCCAAAAAACTAAAACTATGATAATTAGCAGTGAAAAGGAAAGGTCATCAATGAACATCACAGTAAACGGGCAGATACTAGAACAAGTAACAAGTTTCTCTTACCTTGGACATATAATAACAGATGATGATTGATTGATTGGTTGATTGATTGATTGATTGATTGATTGATTGATTAAATTGAGTGTGCATACAGGTTGAAGTGAGGAGACAATGTTGATACGGGTAATAAGCTATCAGACAGCAATAAACAAATCTATACTCTTCAATGGGACGCAGAGGTGTTTCCAAGGCACCAGGGCTGGGTTCTATACTGGCCAAGACCTATTGACGCGTCCTCGCCGAGCGTCCTGGGCAACAGATCCCTTCGGGGTCCTGGCTGAAGTCAGTAGGATCGTTGATTCCTCCGAAGTCGGAGAGTGTCTGCCTGCACGGCGAGGAACCACCAGTCTGCACACCAATAAGCCAGACATGGGACAACGGATATTCACGCAAACCTCAGTCCGGTATGACATCACACTGATGTTGGACAACAGGATGCCTTCATCCGACATACAGGACTTCACGCTGGAGTTCACAGCCAGCGAACGCAGGCAAGCAAGCATACTCTTCAATACCTAGGTGGTCATACGTCGAACACTTGTTCCTGCAGCGAGGCGCCGTTATCATTTGACTATAGCTTTAAATACACTGTCTCCTGTAGTCCCTACTTCTTTGTTCTATTAGTATGAGTGCCAAACAATACGGCCTACGGTTTTCAGTTCACGAGTCCAATTTTCACGGAGACTCCTGGGGGTCGTCGCTGGAGCTACGGAGTTAGTGCTTTGTGAGACAAATTCGGCAAGCCATCCTGCGGAAAGAGACCGAGCCATATGGGATCAAACCCGGTGCAATGAATTCAATCATCTTGCCGTTTGAACCTGTATTTTTAATTAACTATCTTGGCGGCCTCAGCGGGTTCCCCAACTGATACAACTCTTCAATGTTGACCACTCCACAACTGATGACACTAACAACCTAGGACTGCTGGTGTTTAATGCTGTACTCTGTACTAGATGGATGGCAGTGTGGCGAAAGGGATTACAAATGCGATACCGCATTCGAAACACAGCTGCGGGAGATTTGGAAGCAAACCGCCTTGCATTGGTTTCCATACAAAGGTCTGAGTGCCAGTCTTTCAGAAAGCAATGGCAAACTACTGAAGGTAAACTTGCCAAGAAATCACAAACAGCCAAAACACGCCGGGTTGACTGCCACGTCCTGTAAAGGATATGCAACTAAATTATATGGAAGGGCCCATTAGAGGATGGCTAATACCTTCTCCATGAATGAAGGTTTTCTGCTTGTATTAACAGTAAATAGTAGATAGTAAGCCTGCTCCGTGGCGAAGGATGTTACGGACGAGGTTCGTGATCCCGCATACCCGCGTTCGAAACTACTGAACGTAAACTTGCCAAGAGATCACAGCAGCAAAAAATGCTGGTGTTGACTGCAACGTCCTGTAAAGGATATGCAACTAACTTTTTAGAAGACAGTAATCTTCGCATTGCGATGGAATTCCCCTGTGGTATAAACTTCGGTGAACTAAACCAGTAGGCTAAACCGAGTTCACACGTGTGTGTTTATGCGTGTGATGTATTAGAACATATCAGAACTTTCTTACTTGCGATTTCAAAAAATAAATACCTATTATTTCCATAGTCCCGAATATACTGTTTCTATATAGAAATTTCTGACGTTAACAAAACAGTATGTAAACATACAGAGGTACTTACCGAAGCACACTACAAAGTCCCGGCAAGGAAATCCACTCGTACTTTTTCGACAGACAGCAAGCACACTTGGCCTCATTTCTGCCACGGCCCAGGTCACTTGTCTTTTGACACAAGCACGTGTTCCCACGCGGTGCGACGCAACACACAAACTTCGCGCCGCGCCTTTTTGTGAACAATCACTATGTACAAAACAGCTCACGTATTTACGCTAGGTACAAAAGCTCTCAGTTTGACTTGCCTTAATGTTGCAATTATTTCCGCTGAGCAAACACATGACGCCTTTATTTTTTTCTCGGCGACTAGAAATTGTCGTTTTGATATATACAAATTATCAAAATCCGTGGTAAAAGGTGGAAATCAATCAATCAATCAATCAATCAATCAATCAATCAATCATGTGCCATACCGGAAAGCGTGGACGGTCATGACTCGCCATTTCACTCGATCACCAAAGTTCTGGATCAGCTCAGTGTTCCTGTCTTGACCATACCATGTGGCCAAGCCATCCAGGTATTTACTTCTCGGTCTTCCCCTTGGTCTGTTCCCTTCGATCTTGCCAGTTATCACTAAGTTCTCCAATCCATTTCTTCTCATAACATGTCCAAACAATTTTGACTGTCAACGTCTAATTTCTCTAATCAATTTACGATTTTCATTTGTCTCCTGTTTTCTGTCTGGCCATGGTATTCTTTGCATTTTCCTCAGAAACCACATTTCTGCAGCCATCAGATGTTTTTCAGCTTGACTGCTCATTGTCCAAGTTTCACATCCATACAATAGAACAGGCTCTATGTAGCACCTCAACACTCTTTTTCTCGTTTCAGTTGACATCTTTTTATTGGTCAGTATGTTTTTCATCTTGCTAAAGGCTAATTTTGCCATGGTGATTCTTGTTCTAATCTCTTCAATGCATCTCCCATCAGATGTTATGACTGTTCCGAGATCATTGTACCGATTAACTTGTTGAAGAATATTCCCATTTACTTGTATTTGTGGTCTTTCATTCTTCCTAGTGACTACCATAATGTGTTTTTTTACAATTTAATTCTAACCCCAGTTGTTCACTGTGTGCAAAAACCGCATCTACTAATTGTTGCAGATCCTGTTCATTGTCTGCAATCAATACTGTATCATCTGCATATCCAATGTTATTGATGTTTCGTCCTCCAATTCTGATTCCATTTATATCTTCTACATTTCTGGAAATAGTTTCACTGTATAGGGAAAAAAGATCTGGAGATATTACACACCCCTGAATAACCCTTCTCTTAATAGGCTGATATTGTCCCACTTCATTATCAATCCTTATGGCAGCTTGTTGTTTCCAATATATGTTTATATAAGTCTAATGTCTTTCCCATCAATTTGTAGATCTGCAAGCATATCTACCATAGTGGTATGTTTTACTCTATCGAAAGCCTTTGTGTTGTCAATAAAGCAAAGGTGTATATCCTTGTTTACTTCTATAGAACGTTCAATAACTGAACGCAGCATATACACAGCATTTACTGTACCCTTTCCTTCTACAAACTCACATTGTTCTTCCCCTATTTCAGGTTGTATTTTCTTCCTCACTCTTTGCATGATAATTCGTAGCAAAATCTTTGTTATGTGACGCATTATACTTGTTGTTCTATGGTGATCACATTCCAAGGCTCCTGATTTCTTTGGGATTGCAATAAATTCAGAATTACATAATTCAGAAAGTATATCTCCGATATCATATAATGTGTTCAGCAGTCTGGTGACTTGATCTATTCCATATTCTTCTAAAGCTTTAATCATTTCTGTTGTGATGTTATCTGAACTGGGGGTCTTGCTAGGTTTCATATGTTTAAGAACATTTCAAACCTCCATCTTCACAATTGACGGTCCTTCATTATTAAATCGAATACCATACTGTTCATCTCTGTTATCATCATAAAGGTTTTTCACATAGTCTGGCCATGCATGTAGAATCTGATCTTTTTTCTATTATGATTTTGCCATCACTAGTTTTTAGACAGCCTGGGAAAGTGTGAGAGATAAATTGAGTAATCTGTTATCGGAAATTCAATTCCTATGAAATTATGAAAGCGATAATTAATTTATCGATGGATGGAAAAACACGGAAAGTTAATGGGCGAGCGAAAGAAAGATGTATTTATGTATGCATGTGTTTATTTATTTGTTTATTTATTCTTATTTTTATTAAGACTATGTTTTGCTTTTATCATTATATTATTGTTGTTGATATTATTATTGCTTGCGGTGTCATTTAATTTTTTTTTAAATTCTTAGTCAGTTTGTTTCTTTTCCGAAATCTACTTCTCTTCGTCGTTCCTTTTTCCAGGGAAATGCCTCACAGTGATTTATGCACCTATAGTCTGTCCAGAAATGAATTCACGATCAATTATTTTGAAAACTGTCTGTTGCATTGTTATGAAATTTTTCCTCCGTCTTATATTTGCCCCCACCCAAGGATGGATAGTCTTTGATAAGTCCAAAAGCAACTTAGATCATCAAAAGCGGCGAAATTCCTTTGATGTTTTCGCAAAAATATAGTGAATTTACACTAACAAACTAGTCTTACAGTAAAGCACGTCATTTCCGATAACGACACAAGTACAAGGCGTAGCCAGATTCGTTTGGGGGTGGGTGCAATAAAAAAAAGTAGCTTAAAAGTCGACAGGGTCGATTGCATTGCACCGGGTTTTTATCCCATATGGCTCAGTCTCTTTCCGCAGCGCGGAAAGCGTCACACAAAGCACGAACTCCGTAGCTCCAGCGACGACCCTCGGGAGTCTCCGAAAAAATGCACTCGTGAAATGAAGGAATCGAACATACAACCTTCGGAGCCCGAGTCAGACGGCTTGACCACTTCACCGCAGATACTCCCGAGAGGGATGCAATGTGTAATATTAGTAAAGACAGAGAATTTACAGAGGCATGGGGTAAATAATGTGTTAATTGGCAGGAAAATAGAAGGAATATATTTCTTACCTTATTTGTCATTTCTTCTTGTTTTCTTCAGCTGCTGGTTAATAATGTGTACACAAGTGTTCATGTTACTAGGATGCATTTAGCTTTTTATATTGAGTTCGTGAAAGCTTCCAAATAGCTGTGCGTTAATGTGCATATGACGTGACCAGAAATGATACCGCAATTTCGTCATCATGTGTCCATTTTTTAAGGATCTGTTCAGCTGTCTGTGTAGTTTGTTCACACATACACATGGGTGACAGACCCGCTTTGAGTCTTCGGGAAAGATTGTCGACTCTGCTGTTTACCGTTCAGAGACGGTACATGATTACCTGTTTTGCACTATGAATATAGTTGTCAGTGTCTCTGTAGTGGGCTTTCTTCTTAACGACCAAGATTTTGGTCCTCTTTTCATTGAAGTCTATAGATTGATTCGTATGCACATGTGTTGTCCTCTAATTTGACAACGTGTTTGCTCTCACGTTTCTTGTTATGCCACAATATGTCAGTTCCCACCGCAATATTACTTTTCTGTTTGTATTCAATGCGTTTAGTGTTTTTTTTTTTTTTTTCAGTACCAGTTGTTTGTCACCGCTGAGGGCTTGCGGAATTGAAAATTCATCACTGTGGAATACAAACTGTTGCCATTGACATTGTGCTGATGCTGTAATGTTTAAGGCCTGCAATTCGTCTGAATAGTTGGAGCAAAATATTCCAAAGTGTGCACGTGGATTAAGGTCTGCGACATTATTCACCGATATGTTTATAAGAGACAATGTTCACCGATATGTTTACAAGTGACAATGTTCACCAATATGTTTACAAGTGACAATGTTCACCGATATGTTTACGAGTGAGAATGTTCACTAATATATACGAATGACATTATTCACCGATATGTTTACAAGTGGCAATGTTCACCGTTATATATACGAGTGACAATGTTCACCGATATGTATACGAGTGATAATGTTCACCGATATGTTTACAAGTGACAATGTTCACCGATATGTATACAAGTGGCAATGTTCACCGTTATATATACGAGTGACAATGTTCACCGATATGTATACGAGTGACAATGTTCACCGATATGTTTACGAGTGATAATGTTCTCTAATATGTATACGAGTGACAACATTCACCAATATGTTTACAAGTGACAATGTTCACCGATATGTATACGAGTGACATTATTCACCGATATGTTTACAAGTGACAATGTTCACCGTTATATATACGAGTGACAATGTTCACCGATATGTATACGAGTGACAATGTTCAACGATATGTTTACAAGTGACAATGTTCACCGATATGTATACAAGTGACATTATTCACCGATATGTTTACAAGTGACAATAAAAGTTGTGTAGTAAATGGATGTTCGTCGTTATAGTGATCTAGCAACGTTCAGTTGCTCTTTTCGATTGGCGCATAAGAAATGAAAGTAGTGTAGTGCCCGGATATTGCACAGGGCACTGGCGTCAACCAATTACGGGTCATGCTTGATAGTGCCGTTTTAGATCGCAAGATGTGGAGACACATGACCGCCCACGCCAGTCGGCAAGGCATGTGATGATGATGCTAGTTTTGAAGCTGGAAACGTTCGTGAAGACAAACTTGAAGCTTCAGCTAAATATAATCTCAATGACTGGCACCATATACCCCATAAGTCTAAAGACTGGAAACGAGTCTTTTAGTTTATTTTTACACCGAATCACGGATAACAAAAACTTACAGACTACACAGTAAAGTATATAGAATAGCATCTTTGCTAGTGACAAAGACACATGACTATCTTTGCTAGTGATACAGTGTGTCAGTTCTTAGTCAGATATGACTGAGCTACAGTATGCCAGTAGACGGTACTACCTGCTTTCTGTTAGCGCCGAATGTTGGGCGGCGATCACCAAACCCGACACCACACAATGTGTCAACGGCTTCGGGTGGAGGAGCGCAATTGGGAGGGTACAAGCCTTATCCTGGTGTGAGGAACTGCAGCCTAAAGACAAAATGTCATGGCAGGGCAGACCAGTCCGTAAGCCTTGGTTGGCATCTGGTCTATGATCGAAGAACCGACAGACCGACCGTTAGAGCATTGCTTTGCTGATCTGGCAGCTTCTGCAGCTTGTCTTATTCCTGAAGTTTTGGTGTTACCTTTCCTCTGGAGTGAACTGGGCAGGCTGAAAGAGGGATCGTGCTGCATGGGCAACACATGGCCTCTATATTTCAGCCCAGGTTTTTCTTACATTCGCTACTGCCATGGGTTGTAGTTACTGTGCCTTTTTGAAGCACAATAAAACAAACTATCGTCTGTCAAAACGGCAAGGTGTCAATAATATAGAATAGCCCATCTGGTAACTCCATTGAGTCAACAGCCATAGTATGGTCGCCCGAAACTCTTACACGGGGCATGCATACGTTGCAGCATGTACCCACATGTCAACATAGCGGCGGGTGGTTGTGTGATATTGAACAAGTTCCACTTTTCACGTAGGAGGTGGATAATTTCATCTCGTGTGTGTGATTTCTGCGCTAGGATGTAAACTAGAAGTTTCTTCTCAAGATTTTCGCCGGTGCTACGGAGTTCGTGCATCTGTGCGAATCAATTCTTGAGTTCTTTCCGTAGCGTGTTGGGTTACTGTATTGTTTTCTGGATTCTTCAAAATGGCGGACGAGCGTGTGTGCCCAGTACATAAGGCAAACAAACCGTTTCGACTTTTAAGGCGAAGTCCACGAAGTAAGAGACAAGGTAGACGGGTCGGTGCCAGACGCCTCATGCGCAAATGCGACCGACTGGGCCTCAAGTACACGCGTATTCTATATTGGAATTGTGCCAGCGCTAAACAACGTGGCCCCATCTTGGAAAGTATGGCATACAGGCAGTGGCGTCACTGGGGTTGGTGTCACCCAGTGCGGTAAACTCTTGGTGTCACCCTTCTAGACTTTCACCATGGTCTTCTTATGAGTGTTCCTGTACCATATATAATCGCATATAGTAATGTTTGTAAAATAAGTCAAAAAGTTAATAAGGACATAAGAAAGAAAACAAATTGAACAATATAACTTCAATACTTCAGGTAAAACATAAATAAAGAACTTCGAAAAACTCGGACAAAGTTAAATTTTTGTTATTTAACATTAAAATTTTTGTTATTTAAAATTAAAAGTTTCCCATCCTGGTCTTCAAAGCTGCAAACCTGTCAATCACATCATCAAAATCAATATCTTTCACCATATCACTTTCAATTGATAATATAGCCAGATCAGAAAGTCTTGACTGTCCCATGGTTGATCGCAAATAGTTCTTTATAAGTTTCAGTTTTGAAAAGCTCCTCTCACATGAAGCCACAGACACACAGATCGTAAGAAATAGTTGTAGGCTTAGTGAGAGTATTGGGAGAGATTCAAGGAAATCCCAATCAACTATGAATTTTAAAATATCAAATATTGACCAGTCTTTGGCTTTGTGGATATCAATATCTGCTGCCTTCAGGTGTCGTCTCAGCCTTGGTATTTCTTTTAAAAACTCTACTTCGGATAGCTCATCATAGAAAGTGGTCAATTTTGGAACTGACACCAGCAACTCTTCTTCAGTTGCTGATAGAAGACTCTTGGCTTGAACAGCCTCAAACATATTTGCTACTTCCTTGATCGCTGTTGATCTGGTCTGGAGTTCAGAATGAACACGATCAATACACTTCAGCATCGCCCTATTGTTTTCTTCTTGCATAGTGAGTCAAGCATCTGAAGCATCTCTGAGTTGTTCCCCTGCCATTCTCTTCTTGAACCTTAATCTTCTCTCTACTGTTATTCCAAATTGGTCTGCTTTTAAAAGTGCCTGTTCAATTGCATTCTCCACTAAGTGACTGCGCTTCTCCTGCAGAAAAAGTCTTAATGCCTCTAACTTGGTCACTATTTTGTCAAGAGTTAAGCCTTTAGTCTGCAGATACTGCTGTGTCAAATTAACTTCCTCAAGTATAGCAGCCCAAAAGTAAAGGTAGCACAGAATCGTGAAATCACAGACAGCAGGTAAAAGACCTTGTGCTGCACCTCTTGTTTCCACATTTTCACGAGGATCACATAGAGCTTCAATCGCCGCCATACATTCATCAAACTTATCTTTCACCGGTTTAACAGCAGCATGATGTGCACTCCAGCGTGTTGTTGATAGCCTTTTAATCGACATTGCAGTGTGTTCAATTAAAACATCCCATCGATGGGTGGAAGCAGCAAAGAAGGAATACATTCTCTCAAGAGTTCCAAAACATGTTACACATAAAGCATTTTCAGCAAAAGAGTGTTGACCACACACGTTAAGCGAATGGTCCACGCATCCGTTAAAAATAGCTTTCTTATTCTTTCTTTTCAGAATGGCTTGAACACCTCCATGAATTCCAGACATTGTGGCAGCATTATCATAACCTTGAGCTCTGCACATCGTTATGTCAAGTCCATCACTTTCTAGATTTTTTAAAATGTCTGAACTGAGGTCATCAGCTTTTTTCCCCTTTAAAGGGAAATATCCTAGAAACACTTCTCTCACTTCATTGTGGATTTTCACATATCTGATCACCTCAGACATCTGGTCAGTGTGTGATATGTCAGGTGTGCTGTCGAACATAATTCCAAAATACCTTGCAGCCTTTATATCATTTACAAGAATTTCCTTCACATGATTTGCCAGAACAGTTATAAATTCATTCTGAGTTTCTGGTGAAAGATAAGATACGGATGCTTTTACTGTTACAGATGTAGTTCGCTTTAATCTCATTAGGTGCTCTTTCAACACAGGGTCATATTTAGAAAGCATCTCAACCATCTCAAGAAAGTTTCCTTTATTCAACGAAGATGCATCTTCCTTATGGCCACGAAATGCCAGATTTTGCTTAGCAAGAAACAATGCGATATCAAGCAACCTGTGCAAGATATCCCTCCATTTTTATCCCTATCCATTACAGCAACACTGTCGGCATCAATTGTTTTGTGCAGCTTAAGGCCTGCTGCCAATGTTTTCCATTTTTCAAGGCAACCTAGATGGTCATCCGATATCTCATGATTATGTAATTTTGGGCTCAGCTTCCACCACTGCTGAAACCCAGTGACAAATTTTGATGTTTGTTCTGTTACATTAACAGCAAAGAGTCTGCAGCAAAAGCAGTATAATTTCTCACTGACGAGCGTGTCACAGAATGATGATAGTTTAGTGATTCCCAGATAGAATTGGATGTACCATTAATGGCAATATAGGAGAAGGGTTAACAATCGTGTCGTTCAATCGGAGAGAAGTATAAATGGAAGGTTACTGACCGATTATCAGGGACAGGTGCTCGCCGAGGTCAGTGGCTGCCGCTCGTATCGGCCGACGGGAAAACGAACGGACAGAAGAACGGGGAACAGGGAGACGGTGATCAAAGAATAGATTTCTTTGAAGTGCGACGAGCGATGAACGAGGGAAACAGCTTAGGAACGGAGAGAAACGAACAACTAACCACTACGTGATTTCACCGCTTTTGATGGGCAGGATACGTCAAGAGATGAGGGAAGTTGATGGTAGATCAAACAATCACCGGAAGATTGGACACTCGTTATAAATAGCAGAATATGGGGTTTCTGTTGAGTGTGCTACCAAACTGGACGGAAAGATGGATTTATGTGTCTCGTAATGAATAGAAATATCCTCCCTTACAATGGGATAGAGTGCTTATGTGCGGATAAATTTCGATTCGAGGACTTAAATTAATTCTATATATATATAAGGTAACACTAATATTAGAGGAATATTATCATAGGGAAATATGTGTTTGTGCTTAGGGTTTACTATTGCTTTCTATTTAGTGAATAGTTTAGACTTGAGTGAATTCTGCTGTTTATGTCAGAGTATTCTTTCGGAAGCTGTTCATTACGGCTGGAGAAAGACAATCACATAAACAGTAATATGAAGCAGACTTAAATCATCTGATTTAATGTTTATTACCCAGGTTCCACTACACAGCCTGACATATCAAAGAAGATAAACCAGTACATCTCTTGTACAGAGAAAGCCGTGTTGATAATAAAGGAAAGAACTGTCACTTTAATCAGTCACTTCACAGGTGCAGTGAAAATATGTCACTATAGCCAATTCAACCTAAACAGTCAATAAGAGGGGGTGACATAACGAATGGCAAGAAATATGTTTTGGTGAAGTTCAGTGAAAGACCTTTATTCAAGCAGAGCAAATAGGCTAAAATATAGTGCAATTAGGTAATCACCTAAAATAAACATTGAAGAACACAAGAACATTTAACATAGAAATAGACATTTATATACAGTGATGATGTGTATTCAGTGGTGGACTATACTCCCTTCCAAAACAGGACATATCTGAACTTCAGTGACTTACCTTTATTGGATTATGTTTCTGATGATAAAACATTGACAATTGTTTTCCATAATTGGAGTAAGTCCAGACTCAAGCCGGAAAGGAGCATCCAGGGTGAGACCGTTTCAATTCTATGTGAATGTCTGATGTTTTGGCCGTTTGAATAGGCTAGAGAAACTACGAAGACTAACGTCTACAAGTCCTATCTTGCACTCACATTAGCAGACACTAACAACTACGGATACACATTCAATACATACAACTGACATAGTTTTCAACAATAAACAGGTTATTAATTGTTGGAGGAAACTGTTGTCAGGGTATGTTATGAAGGAGAGAGAGAGAGAGAGAGAGAGAGAGAGAGAGAGAGAGAGAGAGAGAGAGAGAGAGAGAGAGAGAGAGAGAGAGAGAGAGGGAGAGAGAGAGATATATATATATATATAGTGTATGAAAGACGGAAGGGAGGAGTGTAGACACAAGTCATTCAATACTCCCAATAGTAGAAGGATATTAAAGATGTGATTGTCGAGTCCACTTTCCTCCAGGGACGATAAGCGACAGAGCGAGTAAACCATCCATGACCGCAGTATTTTCTCACCATTTGGCATCGTCTTGTAGAACCATTCTTTTGACAGCTGGCGCACATCACCTTTAGTCTTTGCACCTTGCCTTGTCACGGTACTGAAAGGCCCATCCTTGTTCTGAAAAGAACAACTTCCTCTTTTGATAATTTCAACTCGAAAATGATCTGGAACTGGTGCATTCCAGAAAGAAGCATCAGATAAAATATTCCAATTTTTCTCATCACATTTACAGTATCATGACGAGAATCATTTTCAGCATGCATTTCTGTTTCAACTTCATCCACTGCTATTTCATTATGTATTTCTGTATCAATCTCGTGATTCTCTTCCATTTCTGGCTCTAGTTGCTCTTTTGAAGAATGCATGCTGTCAGCATGGGAGGAATCCTTATCAATTGTAGATTGAGGAAGAACGTCTTTTGATGAACCTTGTCCATCACTTGGTCTCTTGACATATTGAAGCATGAATCCAGGTAGTGATTTTAGTGATTCACATCTTTTCTTCTTTGCCTTTCGCTGCTCGCATCCACTAGGCCTCTTTGATTTGTGCACTCCATGTGGCATGATGGAATATTCTAAAAATAATAAATCTATAATAAATTAGGGACTTAAAAATATACAACTAAACAAAAAGATATAATATAAATATATAAAATCTGTATAAATAATTATAATCCAAACATTTATGATTTATTCATAATTTAATAAATATAGTTATTTAGGTTAAATTGCGTTGTTTACCGTAGAATTAAAATGTAATTAAAAAATGATTATGTACACTAAAAAGAACCTTCTAAAAAAGAAAACTTGTCATACAAAATATTAAATTTTTTTAAATATTGTCCATGGAAGTTACAACTTTTTTATTTCATTGTAACAAGTATATAGATATTATAGGGCAAAGTGAACAAAAGACATTGGAAATATTGACTCACTTAAAGGAAAAAGCCCAACAGATGGGGCTGGTTATCAACTAAGATAAGACAGAATATATGGTAATTTCAAGAGACGGAATGGCTAGAAACTCTGGCCACATACAAATAGATAATATGACCGCTAAAAGAACGGAAACATACAAATACCTGGGTACAATCTTCAACTGCTCCAACATCATAAGGGAAGAAATACAAATTAGAATCAACTCTGGAAATAAGATATAGTATGCACTACAATCAATCAATCAATCATGTGCCATGCCGGAAAGCGTGGGCGGTCATGATTCGCCATTTCACTCGATCACCAGAGTCGTGGATCAGCTCAGTGTTCCTGTCTCGTCCATGCCATGTGGCCAAGCCATCCAGGTATTTTCCTCTCGGTCTTCCTCTTGGTCTGTTCCCCTCGATCTTGCCAGCTGTCACCAAGTTCTCCAGTCCATTTCTTCTCATAACATGTCCAAAAAATTTTGACTGTCTACGTCTAATTTCTCTAATCAATCTACGATTTTCATTTGTCTCTTGTAGTACTTGGTCATTGGTTTTTCTATCTGTCCATGGTATTCTTTGCATTTTCCTCAGAAACCACATTTCTGCAGCCATCAGATGTTTTTCAGCTTGACTGCACATTGTCCAAGTTTCACATCCATACAAAAGAACAGGCTCTATGTATCCCCTCAACACTCTTTTTCTCGTTTCAATTGACATCAATTTATTGGTCAGAATGTTTTTCATCTTGCTAAAGGCTACTTTCGCAATGGCGATTCTTGTTCTAATCTCTTCAAGGCATCTGCCATCAGATGTTATGACTGTTCCGAGATAATTGAACCGATTCACTTGTTGAAGAATATTCCCATTTACTTGTATATTACATTGTGGTACTTCGTTCTTCCTAGTGACGACCAAAACCTGTGTCTTCCTACAATTTAATTCCAACCCCAGCTGCTCACTGTGTACAACCACAGCGTCTACTAATTGTTGCAGATCCTGTGCATTGTCTGCAATCAATACTGTATCATCTGCATATCTAATGTTATTTATGTTTCGTCCTCCAATGCTGATTCCATTTAGGTCTTCTACATTTCTGAAAATATTTTCACTGTATAAGGAAAAAAGATCTGGAGACATTACACATCCCTGCCTAACACCTCTCTTAATAGGTTGGTATTGTCCTACTTCATTATCAATTCTTATGGCAGCTTGTTGTTTCCAATATATGTTTTTTATAAGTCTAATGTCTTTCCCATCAATTTGTAGATCTGCAAGCATATCCACAATGTTGACATGTCTTACTCTATCAAAAGCCTTTGTGTAGTCAATAAAGCAAAGATGTATATCCTTGTTTACTTCTAAAGCACGTTCAATAACTGTTCGCAGCATATACACAGCATTTACTGTACCCTTTCCTTCTACAAAACCACATTGTTCTTCCCCTATTTCAGGTTGTATTTTCTTCCTCACTCTTTGCATGATAATTCGTAACAAAATCTTTGTGATGTGACTCATTATACTAATTGTTCTATGTTGATCACATTCTAAGGTTCCTGATTTCTTTGGGATTGCAATAAATACAGAATTACATAATTCAGAAGGTATATCTCCAGTATCATATAATGTGTTCAGCAGTCTAGTGACTTGCTCTAGTCCAAATTCTTCTAAAGCTTTAATCATTTCTGTTGTGATGTTATCTGCACCGGGGGCCTTGCCAGCTTTCATATGCTTAAGAACATTTTGAACCTCCATCTTTAAAATTGCTGGTCCTTCATTATTAAATCTAATAGCATACTGTTCCTCTCTGTTATCATTATACAGGTCTTTCACATAATCTGTCCATACATGTAGAATCTGATCTTTTTCTATTATGATTTTGCCATCTTTAGTTCTTAGACAGCCTGTTGATGTACTTGTTCTTTTATTAGTAAGTTCCTGAATCCTTTTGTGCACTAATTTGGTATTTTGACTGTTGTGTTGTTTTTCAATTTCTAAGCACTTTTCCTCAAGCCATGATTCTTTTGCCTTCCTACATAATATTCTGACTTGTCTGTGAATTTCTTCATATTTGGCAGGATTATTTTTGTTGAGTCTTCTTGTTTCCATTAAGTGTAAAATTTCCTCAGTCATCCATTTCTTACGACCCACCTTCTTTAATTTTGGAATAGTTGTTTCTGCAGCCATATTGATTGAATTCTTTAACATTTCCCATTGATCATCCACATCCTGGAATAGGATCTCTAGATCAGACAATATTTCAAATCTGTTCTGTACTTCTATGTTGAATTTGTTTTGTATTTCCTTGTCATTACTCAATGTACACAAATCATATTTAGTGTTCCCTGTTGTATACTTGACTTTCTTCAACTTTATCCTCAATGTTCCTGTGAGTAATCTGTGGTCACTATAACAGTCAGCACTGGGAACTGTTTTTGCTACTGTTAGGGCGTTTCTAAATCTTCTGCTAATGAGAATGTAGTCAATCTGGTTTCTAATCCTGCTATCAGGACTCCTCCAGGTCCATAATCTTCTAGGGTGTTGCTTGAACCAGGTGTTTCCTACAATCATTTCCTGTTCTTTTGCCCACTCTACTAGTCTGTATCCTCTTTCATTTCTCTCTCCTAAACCATAGTTTCCTACTGTGTATCTATCCCCTTGATTTCCTACTTTTGCATTGAAGTCCCCTATTATAATGTTTATTTCTGAATTTTTACATTTCTTTAAGGCAGACTCTATGTCATTATAAAATTCCTCTACACTATCTTCACTGGACTCTCCTGTTGGGGCATATACTTGAATAATATTTATGTTAAAAGGTCTGCCACTCAATTTAACTAGTAGTACTCTGTCCGACACGGCCCAATATCCCTGAACAGACGTTGATGTTTTCCGGTCCAAAACTATTGCCACTCCCCCATGCCGATCCTCACCTCCAGAATAAATAATCTTAAAATCTTTATGTATCTTGATGCCTGCTCCTGTCCATCTCGTTTCGCACATACCTAATATATTAATTTTTTCTCTTTGAATTTCTTGTGTTATGTTCTCTAATTTTCCGTCGTTGTTTAGCGTCCTAACGTTCCATGTTCCTAATTTTAATGTCTCTGTCCTTGTCTTGCGATGATCAGTCTTTAAGCGAATCATAATAAACTAGGCAATTTCAAAGAGGTAGTTTGCCGTTGCTTTCCTCTATGGCAGTGACCATACTGGCCGGATGACCGCAATCAGTGTCTCTCGAAAGAGAGAAAGCTTGCCGTCGCGAAACTCGAGACCATAACCAACAAATATCTGTCGGCTGCCCTCATAATTTCATCCACCACCTGCCTTCCGTGGCTTCTTTTGAACACTTCCAATTAACGAACACGAAATAACATCACATAATCCAAAGGAAAAACACTATCCACACGAATTTCACGGGAATTTCCATAAGGAATCCACAGAAAAACACTGAACAGCTTCTCCCCCAAGACAGCGAGTCATCGCGTCTCCATTACACCGGAACAACATCTACTAAAATCAAAGGCGCTATCTCGTAACACCAAAATCACAATATACAAAACACTGATCAGACCAGTTGTGCTGTATGGCTCTGAAACCTGGAGTACAACGAAAGGAGACGAAGCCTTGTTACAAACCTTTGAGAACAAAATTTTAAGACGCATCTTTGGACCCATTAGGGATACACAAAGTGGAGAGTGGAAAAGAAGAAGTAACAAAGACATTTATGATCTGTTTAAGTCCCCGCTAATCACTGGTATCATGAAGGCTAATAGACTACAATGGCTGGGGCATATAGAAAGAATGGAAGATAATAGGAAAACAAAACTCGCTTACACTCAGGAAATAAATGACCGTAGACCCCGAGGTAGACCAAGAAGGCGGTGGAGAGATAATACATGTACAGACCTACAAGCACTTGGAATCAACGACTGGCAAGAGAAGGTCCACCAGAGAGACGAATGGAGACGGATTGTATTTGCAGCAAAGAACCTCAATGGCTCGGAACGCTGAGAAGAAGAAGAAGAAGAAGAAGAAGAAGAAGAAGAAGAAGAAGAAGAAGAAGAAGAAGAAGAAGAAGAAGAAGAAGAAGAAGAAGAAGAAGAAGAAGAAGAAGAAGAAGAAGAATTGTAACAAGTTTGAGTGGATTGTAACTTTTTTACTTGCTAATGGAGTATTGAACATACCAACCTGCATACGATGAGGATGGCAAATGCTGCAAGGCACAATTAATGGATTCATATACAAATGTAACCGGCGGTCAACAATATTCGTTGCAACACTTCTTCTTAACTTTTATCAGGAAGTTTTGTCGCCAATGCACGACTGTCATTTCATGACATATATTTTATTATTTTATATTGCGAATTGCTGGCGAATGTCAGTAACTGCATCAATTACTGGGGGGATCTGCGTGTGGCAGTCTCAACAGTGACTCGTTGGTTCGAAAAATTACACAACCGTTTTTTATTTTTCTATTTCCATCTTTTTAATTAAAAAATTAAATTAAAAAATTAAAATATATATTTTTCAGACAGATAGAAAAACGTGTGTATGCCGTAATTATTAATTTATTGTAGTAGTAAACTACTAGTATACTATAGTATAGTAATACTAACTTTTTTAAGTGGAAGCCTGCCGCTGTTTTTCTCCTTTAAAATTTATGCCCTGTCCTAATTAATTTACTTTAAAATATTTATATTTTAGTGATATTGATAAAATTATAAAATTTCGAAAAAAATGAACCTGTAAACAACGTCTGTCATTTTCTGCAACCACGTGACTCCACACGTCATTAATTGGCGCGTTTGCAAATGACCCACGATTCTACTCCGACTCCGAGGCTCCGAGCAGCTCTGAGCTCTGAGTCTTATTCATTTAAGCACCAGACGCTCTGCATGGTGGCACCCTGTGCCTGCTCATGTATTTAACAATGAACGGTTATGAAACCCGACTAGACAGATCTATGTCTGCTTTGTCAAATTTGCAATTTTTTTATTTTGGTGTCACCCCTTGATGGTGTCACCCGGTGCGGCCCGCACCCCCCGTACCCCCCTAGTGACGCCCCTGCATACAGGAACGATATAGTTGCGCTTTAGGAGACGAGACTAGGTGTTGATAAGACACTCCATATGGCCGGCTTTAAATGCTTTTACAATAGGCAACACCTGGGAATGGTGATTCTGATTCGAGACAGTATAGTAGTTTCAGGGATGGACATGTCCACGTGGGACAGTAACGAGATACAAATGCAGGCTGTTAGAGTTCACTCCGGTCTACCATTCATGCTTGTGAATTTTTATCCCTGTAACGCGAGTGTTGATTCCCATAGACGGCAGTGTTTGCGTGACATATTATGTCAGGAAAGGAATGTCATTTTCTGTAACGATTTCAACGCTCAAGGCAAATCATGGGAGTAGCATTTCTTCCAACACACAGGGAGAGGAGCTCGAGGTGGCACTTGAAACCAGTGACCTTGTGTGTATCAACAGTAGATGTGTCACCAGGTCAGCAAATCGTCCAGGTGACGAGAACAGTGTTATTGACCTGGTGCTAGTGTCTCCGTAAATCACTACAGTGTATAGATGGGGGGCACTAGGGCACCATGGCAATGACCACCACCCTTGCAGCATATTGGTGGAGAACGGCAGAACCAGGCAGCACAAGTCAACGGTCAAGGCCTTTAAGTTTGACAGTTCAGGGCAAGATGTGGTAAGTAAAATAAGGCGTGACAAGCGCAGGAAACATCATGGCAGGACAAAAAGCTGGGGAACAGCCATCTTGGTGGACATGTCAGGTGGAAAAGGTCTGGGTGGATAAGCATGGTGCTGTAATAAAATGGTAAAACGCCAAGAAGAACAGAGCTGCCCATCCTAGTCTTATTGTGCAATTGGAAAGAGAGATGGACACAAAAGTTAGCTATTTAAAAAAAACTGGTTAAAGTGGTTAAAAGTTAAAAATGGGCAGAGTTATGTCAAAGAATAAGCACAGACAAGTCACTGAAATTTATCTGGCGACTACATAAAAGTATGAATGGGGTAGTCAAGAATAAGAATGTTCCTGACTTCCAAAGCGCTGACAATATCTGGCAGAGGTCTGGCGAGAATAAGGGCAAAGCCCTTTTCGAGCGCTATAAAGAGCAGAGCAACCAGACAGACATGAGAGGCCGAAATTTTGCCAAGGCGGTTACCTCAGACATGTGTAAGGCCCAGAACATTGCAACTGAAGACACAGTGACAGTGAAAGAGATCAGGGCTGTACTTCGACGAACAAGAAACAGCGCACCAGGGCCAGATGGTATAAGATATGACGACATCAGTATGTGTACCGTCAACGAGCTAGAGGACTATAGCAAATATGTACAACAACAGTATAGGGAGTGCTAGCATCAAGGAGGAGTGATTACACAGCTATCTTATTCCCTTGCCTAAGTCTGGCAAAGACCACACAACAATTCAGGGATACTGGGTAGTAACCATGCAAAATACAATAGGCAAGCTGCTCATTCATTCATTCATTCAGTAGCATGTCCTTTGCAGAACCTCGCTCCCATAACAACCTTCCGGAAAACCTCTCGATCATAAGCAAGATGTCCCGCGTCTGATACACCCATCTGGAGATCATCCGCCGCATCCTGCACCCATCTTCTCTTTGGCCTTCCTCTTCCTCTCTTCCCAGGCATATATCCTTCCATTATTGTTCTCTCCAAACTTTCGTGACGTTTCAAGTGACCAAAATATTTCAATTTTCTTTGTTTTATTGTCTTTAATACCCAACCTTCTTCAATATTCAACTCTTGAAGTATGGATGCATTTGTTTTTTTCTTTACCCAAGATATTCTTAGAACTCGTCTATAACATTTATATTCAAAGGCGTTTATGCGCTGTTCAGCTTGTTTAGTAAGTGTCCATGTCTCACAGGCGTATGTTGCAATGGGAAAGATACATGCTCTTAAAAATCTAATTTAATTTTTGTAGTTCTATCTGTCCCACTCCATAATTTGTTCAGCTGATTTAGTCTTTGAAGAGCAATTGATAGTCGCCGTTTAATTTATTTTATTGTGTCACCGTTGTTGATAATCAATGATCCAAGATATTCACAATTTTCCACCACCTCCAATTTTTCCCCATTAATGTATATTTCTTTGTCCATAGTAGTTTTATCTGTATGCATTATCTTTGTTTTTGCTATGTTAAGATATAAGTTGTGATTTTCACTATTCATTTGGGTTGAAGCTATTAGGTTTTCTATGCCATTCTGTGTTGTGGATAGTAATACTGTATCATCAGCATATCAAATCTCCGGTTTGTCATGACCGCCGATATTTGGGGCATCATATAGCTCATTGTTTATATCATCTCTTACATTTCTCATTATATTTTCGGCGTACAGGTTAAACAAATAGGGTGACAGCACGCAGCCCTGACGGACTCCTTGCTTGATGTCAAACCAATCTGATGCCTCGCCATCTATTCTAACTGCTGCTTGTTGGTCTAGATAGAGCATTTGTATAAGTTGTACTACATGTGATTGAAAGCCCATATTCCTCATGATTTCCCAAAGTTTCTGATGTTGTACACAGTCAAATGCCTTTGAATAATCCACAAAACATGAGAATAGGTTTACTTTAAATTCTCTGCACTTCTCTATTATTAAACGCATGTTGAATATGTGATCTCTTGTTCCTCTTCCTTGTCTAAATCCAGCTTGAACCACGTTAATCTCTTCTTCCATTTTCTTACGAAGTCTTCCCATTATGACTTTTAGTAGAATGTTACTTGCATGACTGATCAGGGCAACAGTTCTATAGTTGGTGCATAATTTCAGGTTGCCCTTTTCTGGTATTGGAATGAAGATAGTTCACTTCCAATCTTTTGGCCATATACCATATTTCCAAATCTTTGTACATAATGCATGATATATGTGTATGCTTTCTTCTCCTCCCGCTTTAATTAGTTCAGCTGGTATCTCATCACATCCAGGTGATTTACCATTCTTCAGGTTCTTTATAGCCCAAGCAATTTCATCTAATGAGGGTTCAGGTTCTGTCTCTGCTGTCGTTGGCTCATGTATCTCATTCATATCCTCACTGTCACTCATATCATACATTCCACTGCCGTACTCCTGCCATCTTTCTAGAACTTGTCTAGATTCTGTTAAGGTATTTCCCATCTTGTCACAGATAACATTCAATTGAGGTTGAACATTTCTTGTCAATAACTTCATTTCTTTGAACATTTCATAATCTCTTCCAGTCTTATGATATTGCTCTATTCTGGTACAGCAATCTTGTATATGTTGATTGTTGTCCTTTCTTGTGTTCTTTCTTATTTCTCGAGTTAAAGATTTATACTTCATCCTGCTGTTATCGGATTCATCTCCTTTCTGTTTCAGCTCCCTTCGTTGTTTTATTAATTCTAATGTGTCTAATGTAATCCATGGCTTAAGTTGCTTTGTCTTTGTCGGAATTAGATCTTTGGCTGCAGTTATCAAGATATCTCTAGCTTGTACTGCCAGTTCATCAGGTGTCATTTCTTCTTGTACAGACATCAAGACCCCAAAGCGATTCCTAACTTCTATGTTGTATTAGAAGCAACAGAGATGTGGTTCCTGAGACGAATGTTGCGAATTCCTTGGACTGCCAGAGTAACTAACGATGACTGCCTGAAACAGGCTAATGAAACTAGAATATTATATACAACAATAAGACAGAAACAAACATCTTTCTTCGGTCACGTGATGAGAAGAGAGGCATTGGAGAACATCGTAACAACTGGAAAGATCGAGGGGAAGAGAGGCAGAGGCAGACCAAGAGAAATGATGCTGGATGGATTGAGACGGTGGCATGGAGGAATATCAGCAGCAGAGTTGATCCAGAAAACCAAAGACCGAGATCTGTGGAGAGCCATGAACGCCTACGCCAGCCGGCACGGCACTTGATGATGATGTTGTATGCATCCGGTATTTTTGTGAGATCAAAACGAAGTGGTCTTGGTCCTCGGATAAGCTTTTTGAGTTTTAATTTCAGATCTGCTGGCGAGCTGCTGGAGAAGTTAATTGCCAGGAAAATATCAAGCCAGCTAGAGAGGCAAGGTTGTTTCCCACCTACTCTTGGAGGGTACCGTCCAAACAGAGAAACCTGGACCAACGCAGCAGTTTTTGCCCAAAATATCTATGAAGGTTTCCACTCAGGCATTGAAACGTGTGCTCCGGCGATTGATCTTGATGATTCGTACAACAGAGTACCGTTGGATTTCTTAATCACTTGTCAGGGTATAGACCAGGTTATGTACTAGGACCTTGACAATCCCATTGCTTAGGTAGGCGGTGAATGCCGTCCGCAAAAAAAAAAAAAAAGGATTGTGGCTGCTCACTGAACCAAGCATTTACCGCTGTCATTACGTCTGCATCTGTGTGAAATCGATGCCCCTTGATAGCTTTTTTTTAGAGGTCCAAACAATTGAAAATCACATGGTGACAAATTAGGTCAATAACCTGGATGTTGCAGAATTTCCCACTTCTTCCAAGCTAATGCTTCCTGTACAATCTTTGCAACATGCGAACGAGCATTATCGTGCAACAAAATCACACCGCGAGAAAGCATGCCGGGTCGTTTATTCTAGATGGCTTTTTGCAGCTTGTCTAGTGTTTGCAAATAGTGGGTAGAGTTAATGTTGACACCAGGTTCTTCACAAATAGCCATTCATTGTCAAAAAATGTGCTTAGCATAACCTTACCAGCGGAAACCTGTAACTTGAATATTTTGGCTTTTGGTGATCCAGCATGCTTCCATTGCATGCTGTCTCTTTTGCTGCTCGGCTCAAAGTGGTGACACCATGATTCATCGCCTGCCACTGTGGGGAAGAGAAATGCATCACCCTCCACTCTGTAATGCAGCAAAGTGGTTCAAACATCATTCCATGCGTTCCTCTTTTTGGTGGTCGGTCAACATCCGTGGTGTCCACTGTGAACACACTTTCCGATATTGCAGTTTCTTACGAACGACCTTTTGAATTGTCCCAATTGACACATCAAATTCTTTCACTAGCGAACATATGCTTCGACAACGGTTCATCTGTATTGCTGCATCAAATTTGGAGATGGTTTTTTCTGTTGCAACAATATGCGCTTGACCGCTTGACCCGGCCGTCGAAGATCTGTCGTGAACTGATGTCCTTTCCGAAACATTCGTGCCCAGTCCGTCATTGTTGTCTTCGACATACATTTGTTACCGTACGCTGAATGCATTCTTCGATGAATGTCCACTGGTCGGCATCTTTCAAATGAAAAAAACTAAATCATCATTCTTTGAACTTCCTTGGGCGGATTTTAGATCAGCCCGGCCATTTTCTCATAGGTCAGAAACAGAACGCAATTACGCGCGGTGCGGCACGAACGGATTTCCAATTAACCCTCCTAATAGTATGTAACTTTTTTCGCAGTAAAGCCCCCTGAAATGGGTGATGTCTGTGAAAATTTAAGCGTATTTGCATTTCATATGAAGGTGATACATTTGCCAATAGCAGAATAAACACCTTTATTATAGTGCAGCCGGTCTCTCTGGCTGAGGGGTTACAACACTTTCTCCGTAATCCCGTTTAACACGCAGAGTCTCGTAGCGGGAGAGAACTGGGAGCTGTTCGACCCCCGCTGGTGACTTGCGGGATACTGAGCCGGCCGCTCAGAAAGCAATGGCTAACTACTGAGCGTAATCTTGCCAAGAAATCAACAGACAGCTGAAAGATGCTGCTGTTGACAGCGATGTCCTGTAAAGGATATGCAAAGAAAATAAAAATTATAGTGCGACATTATCGAGTACATAATTGACAAAACCTAAATTATATGAGGAGTACATATATTCTAAACATTTTGCATCCACATCCATTTAAATTTATTTCGAGGGGATAGCGCGAACGCAGTCCCCCTTACAAAAAAGAAATTAGGCACTCGAGTCACCCGCATCTGGGGTGATCGCAGGTGTCAATCCATCCGAAGTGCAATGGAAGGGCCTCAAACTGGGAGCACCACCGTTTTTTTTTTTTTTTTTGGCGCACCTTTTTTTTTTGCGCGCGCGCCTATTTAAAAAACAAAAAAAGGTTTATTATGTACGAAAACACTGTCTTTGTACATTAGCTTATACAGCATATACATTCATACACATGTGACAACATTATATTCTTGACATGGTGTAACTACATACATATTACCTGTTGACGATGGTGGTTAAGTAATCATTTGCTTCCATGCATACCAAACCATTTAACAGAAAAACCTTTCACATTTCAGGCATTCTCGTTCGCTCTTATGTGTCAACTATATTGCTGAAT
Source organism: Cepaea hortensis (assembly GCA_963921405.1). Taxonomy (NCBI): domain Eukaryota; kingdom Metazoa; phylum Mollusca; class Gastropoda; order Stylommatophora; family Helicidae; genus Cepaea; species Cepaea hortensis. The sequence continues at coordinate 28,697,126 of OY992894.1, read as the reverse complement.
CATTTTTGTTTCTTGTTTGTGGCCTTATTATTATGGCCCTATTAGCTTATTAGCTTAATGAGCCACATAACTAAGATACTACTCAAGGTCATACAAGAAAGAATTGAACACAAAATAGATGAGGAAGTAGCTATAGAACAATTTGGATTCCGCAAAAACAGCGGCACCACAGAAGCAATTATCTGTTTGAGGATGTTAATTGAAAAATATATAGAAGTTCAAAAAAGTATATATGTTTGTTTTATAGACTACAAGAAAGCTTTTGATAGAGTACAACATGAACGACTAATTACGTGCCTTCAAGATATAGGAGTAGACGGAAAGGACATCAGACTTATTAGTAACTTGTACTGGGAACAAGTGGCATCTATTAGATACGGTAATAACTATTCGTCACCTATAGAGATAAAAAGAGGAGTACGGTAGGGATGTGTACTGTCCCCAAGCCTCTTCAACCTATACACAGAAAGAATTTTTAAACAAGTTGAAATGCCTGGACTCAATATCAATGGAAGAATCATAAACAATCTTAGATATGCTGACGATACCGTGTTACTAGCAGAAAGTGAGCAAGAGTTGCAAGACCTAGTGGAAGAAGTAAACAGGCACAGTGCAGAATGTGGCTTAGATACTAACATCCAAAAAAACAAAAACTATGATAATTAGTAGTGGAAAGGAAAGGTCATCAATGACCATCACAGTCAACGGGCAGATACTAGAACAAGTAACACGATTCTCTTATCTTGGACATATAATAACATATGACGGCAGAAGGGAAATGGAAATCAAAAATAGGATAGGAATGGCCAAAAATGCTTTCAACGGCCTGAAATCAGTACTAACATCTAGAGAGATTACTAACGCATTAAAAATGAGAATTGTCAAATGCTACGTATATTCAACGCTACGGTATGGTGCGGAAACCTGGACATTGAACAAGCAACTAGAAAGTCGCATAGAAGCCCTGGAAATATGGATATACAGACGAATAGGTCGTATTTCATGGAAACAAAAACAATCAAATGCAGAGGTCCTAGAAAAACTGGGAATGATGAGAGAGCTGATGAAAGAAATAAAGAGGAGACAAGTGCAATATTTTGGCCACGTTCAAAGACATGATACTCTTATAAAAACCATACTGGAAGGCAAGGTTGAGGGCAAGCGAGCAAGAGGTAGACAACGATACAAGTGAGAAGATAACATCAAGAGATGGACGAACATTAGCCTGACAGAATGTACAGTCAAGTCGAGAGACAGCGTTGGAGATCCATTGCCGCCAACCTTCTCTGAGAAGACTACATTTCATTGATTTATTGTGGCCTTAAGAGGCCAGTAAAAAAATGTTCTCCCCCAACTTGGGGGTATTAAACAGAATGCTTAAAATTGGTTACATTGAAAGTATACAAATATAATTTATAAAATAAATAAGCGACTAAAAAGTGGATTACAAAATTAAAGTATGTAAATATTAGGAACATATTTTGTAAGAAGTATAAAAGTTTTATATTTTTTTTAATTTAAAACTTTTACTTAAAAAGTGTTTTCTTTATTACTATGTGTAAAGAAGTGAAGCTTGATGTTATTTGTACATATTTTACTAGTATATAATTTATATTTTTAAATATTAAGTCATTTCCCTTGCAACAATATTAGTTGCTTATGTCCCCTACTCATTTTGTTATTTAAGTGGTTTTCTTTTAGTTAACTTGTAATTCCGCAGAATGCTTGAACATAATTATTAAGTGTAGTGATCAATCAAGGCATTAAAATCATGTTAGTATGATATTTTAAATATGCTCTAAGCAACTCGGGAAATGCATTTGTATAAATTGAATGATTTATTATTATACGTTGGAATATATCAACATTGATGGGAAAGATTTAATGCTTCAGCTTCTTGAACTCAAGATCAGTCTATTCCTCCTTAATTGGATCGTTGCAGCTCTCTTCCAACGAAAAGTAGTTTTTAGATGTGGCAGTTGGACCTCTCTCCCCCGATGGTGTTTCTACACCATGTCGTGGTGGGGGAGCTTGAGTTTCTCAATGACCCTGAGAGATATGCCGGCGGTAGCGTAGCTACCAGCAGGGCCTCCCAAGCCGGACAGGTCAAAGGGTAGAGAACAGACAAAGAGAAACACCCTGGTCCTCCAAGTTGGGGGTTGAAGCGTGGGGTTAACATCCGCACTTTTGTAAAAACCTTTCTTTGTTACGAAACAAATACATGAGCCTCGATATCGGACTGACTTATCTGGACAACGACCTTGGAACGTTAAAGGACTTTTGAGATTTGGAACATGGAATGTACGGACACTATATCGAGCTGGAGCGGCCGAAGAACTAACCCGGGAGCTGATTGAATATCAAATGGATATAACAGCAATTCAAGAAATAAGGTGGCCAGGAGAGGGTACTTTAGAGCAAAATGGAATGATTATAATATATGGAGGAAACACCCAAAATAAACATGAATTAGGAACAGGATTTGTCATCAAAAAAGAGTTATGGGGGAACGTTTTAAACTTTAAAGCTTTTAATGACAGGATTAGTAAATTACGAATAAAAGGTAAATGGAAAAATATAACGATGATTAATGTACATGCACCTACTGAAGAGAAAGAAGATGATATTAAAGAAGACTTTTATAATGATCTGGAAGATGTCATAGAAGAAACCCCCAAACAGGACATCCTGATTGTGCTGGGAGACTTCAATGCAAAAATAGGTAGAGAGCAAACTAATAAAAAAAGTGGCCGGTATGGAAAGCCTACATACAACTTCAAATGATAATGGATGGAGAGTCATCAACCTGGCAGAAGCCAAAGGACTGCAGGTTAGCAGTACCAGACTACAAAGAAAGGATATACACAAACAAACTTGGAAATCATGTGACAAGAGAACCTATAATCAAATAGATCACATTTTAATTAACAACAGAAATGCATCAAACATACAGCAAGTCAGAAGTTATAGAGGAGCTGAGTGCCACAGTGACCACTTCCTCGTTGGAGCAAAATTTAAAATAAAACTTAAGAGAGCTTTCTATACTAAATTACAAAGATTACACCCAACATATAACAGAGAAAAACTGCAAGACATTACAGTCACAGAGAAATTTACAGATGAAATAAAATGTAAACTTGAAACTCTGCAAAACCCTTTGGAGGAAAGCATTGACCAAACTTGGTTGAACATCAAGAATACAATTCAGTCTACCGCAGAAGAATGTCTCGGTGTGTTAACCACGCTTAGAAAGAACAGATGGTTCAATCAAAAATGTGAAGAAGCAGTCATTAGGAAGAAGAATGCCAGACATGTATGGTTAAATGACATCAATAACATCCAAAAGGAAGAGCATTATAGAAATGAATGTAAAGAGGCTACAAAAATAGTCAGACAGCAGAAGCGAGAATATATGAGTAATATAATCAAAGATATGGAAACTAATCACCAGAAAAATGAATCCAGAAAATTTTTTAAAGAACTGAAGTCAATGAAACGAGGGCACCAACAAAACACATATGGTTTAAAAGACAAAAATGGGAATATGATAAATACCAATGAGGAAATGCGCAACACATGGAAAGAATATTTTATTGAATTACTAAATTGTGAAGCTCCAAGTAACATTTTCTCACAGGAAGAGGTTCTAACATGTCGCGTAATCTACAGCCGTATAAGAAAACCCTACGGGTAAGGATGTAGATAGAAAAGCTGACCCTTGGTTAGGTCAGTCCACTGTAGGAGAAGAAGACAAAAAGGCTCGTATTGGGTCTAGATAGTATGAATCCTGGTCCCAGATGAGTCTACCTTCCTATCAGTGGCACAGGGAAATGCAAGTAAAGTTGGACACTATACACCGATAGATGATAGATGACTTAGTTAGCAGTGACACGCTACCCTGTGATGAAGAAAATCCCCCAGTGCCCTCAAGTATAACATACAGGAGAGACACAACTAGTTCACTCAACTTCTATCCTTACACACTACACTACTATTAATTATTATGAGGTGAAAAAGGCAGTAGGTAAAGTTTTGTGTGATGGTCTACAAATCAGACCGCACAGTTTAATTATAAATGAAAGAAAAGAAAAAAAAATGTCTCCACTCGGGAGATAAAAGTAAAATGGATTAATGTTAGTTTCTGGCTAATACAGCAAACAAAGCTGTTTCATGTGCTCTTAAATCATAGAAGCACAGCAAAGCATTCGGTGGTGGGTTGAATTCAGATTGATGGTTTGTAACTCAGCTCATATCCAAAGCTCCCACGATAGTTGTCTGCAGCTTTCCTCTCCGGTCCATCAGTTCTCACTTGATGATGACAGCAAAGGGAACTGTACTACTTTGACTCAGGCAACAAATGGTTCTGGGTGAACTCGCTGAGGCTGGTTGATGATGAGGGTGCCGCTTGAGGGTGCACCACAACAACTCTGCAAATAAAGTCAAACAGGACATCTGGTAAGCTATGGTCTGGAATCACTCTTCCATCTTTATTCAACCATTCTGCTATAGCTATAGTCTTCTCATAAGGCAAAGGCAGCTGTAATTATTAGGACATATTCCTAACTGTTATTCTGACTGGACATACCGACAAGGTTGAAAGGAAAGGATGGATTTAACCTCGTACGTGACAGTGCCTATCTCTATTCATGAGGAGAGTACAGTCTGATCCTGAATTATATATATATATATATATATATATATATATATATATATATATATATATATATATATATATATATGAGTGAATGGATCCAATTCCCTTCAGCGAAAAGAAATATTCAAGACAAGTACTGATGATGTGATAGGAAAAGACATCGATCACAAACCTAACAATCACAACTGATGCTCCTAAGTGTGCAAGAGACACAAGGGTGTGTTGTAAAGTAAGGAAATTGTTCCAGATACTACGGTGTCTGAATATGCTCTCCACTGATATTCATTCCGAGAGGCCTGAGAATAGTCTCCAATGAATACTGCCTAGGTTGGTGATAGTCATCCACGTATTTATTCCGAGAGGCCTGAGAATAGTCTCCAATGAATACTGCCTAGGTTGGTGATAGTCATCCACGTATCCATCTATATATAAAGAAGAGTCTTCCTCTTGAGAAGGTATTAACTAGAGAAGAGATCTTATCCGTACTTAAGAACTGAGCTAATCTAGAAAAGAACAGTATGGGCGCCCAAGCGGCGTGGGCATGATAAATAGGTCATGCCATGGCGTGGGGCTGGTTTTAGATATAGCGAGGCCATTTTGATGAAATACCTACTATTTGATGTAAACCCTTCCATTCAGTACTGTATATTCTAGTCTTAGCAGTAACAGTAATATTAACCTTATTTTAATATATTAACAAAGTATCTCAACCCGAGTATACTTTAAAACTAGCGTGGTTTTGTACTACATTGCAGTGTCTCCTTTGTCTGCCAGCGATAATATTCTCTGAATTTATCCAAGATTTAGACGCCGGATTTATACGAATATTGTAGAACGTGACGTGTTTCGTTCTATTAAGAACGAGTCTGTACAACTGAACTCAGTTGTAAATTGAATTTTCTATTAATTAATATATATTCTATGGGCAACCATGCCGTTAGTGGAATTGGCTGGCCATCATGTCGTAAACTCACATTCATTGCAAAACTGTTATGAACATACAAATTATATATATAGGAATAATAATCGTTTGATCTTACCTAGTTCCAGAATCAGATTCTCACTACGGATCGGGGCCCTTTGTTCAATATAAAATTTTCTCTTTCTTATTGCTTATTTAAGTAATTTACTATTTAACAAAACGTTGCTTTTTGAACACCACAAATGGGCCCCGACCGCTGTCTGCAATGGCTAGCAGAAGAGTGAGACCGGATATGGAACTAGGATACGCAAGTGGTCGTTTCCGGGCCAGTTGTCAGTTGGTTTGAAGTTGCCCAGGATAAGTCAGCCAAACTAAATTACTCTATAAACCGTAAATATAATGTGATCGTAACATTTATATAACATTTCTAATAATTCTTTAACATACACTGAATAATAAGCAAGAGGAGAGGGTGCAGCCAGGCTTTCGCCACAGATGTCCCCCATTGGAAAAAAAAGTACGTGAGACGGACTTTTACCCTCTGGCTAAGCCCTCTCGTTTGCTAGCTTTCACGCTAGTGTATGGGAACACTGAGTAGCCACAACCTCGTCTTCTGTAGAGCAGTGTCTACTTAGGAAATCTGCTCCAACATTATATTTGCCGGGAATATATTCCACGGTGAAGGTATAAGGTTGCAGTAATAGTGACCACCTCATCAATCTTGTGTTTAATTGTTTGGATGAGGCTAAGAACATCAAAGGCTGGTGGTCACTTTGTACAATAAACTTGGTTCCATATAGGTACGGTTGGAACTTCTGTATAGCCCATACCAGAGCCAAACATTCTTTCTCGATCGTGGAGTAGTTCTTTTCCGCTGTATTTAACTTGCGGCTAGCGTAAGCTACTGGAAACAGCATCTCTCCATCATCTCGACCCTTTTGTAAAAGAGTTGCTCCAATTCCTACATTGCTCGCGTCCGTCCTTAAGGTGAATGGGCACGACAAGTCGGGTAATTGTAAAATAGGCTTCGCTGTTAGTCTGTCCTTCAGCGTAGTATAAGCCTCTTCCCACGCTGGCGTCCACTTAACTTGCTCAGGTGCTCCTTTCCTGGTGGCATCTGTTAATGGCGCAGCTAGAACGTTGAAGTTTTTGATAAACTTCTGATAAAATCCACAAAGAGATACGAAGGATCTGACGTCTTTCTTGGTCCTGGGCCTGGTGGCCTTGAGTAGTTTATCTACGTTCTTTTGTTCTGGGCGCATGTGTCCTTGAACCACTGTATGCCCCAAAAATTCCAGCTGCCGGAAAGCGAGCTGGCATTTTGCTGGTCTGGCGGTGAGCCCTGTCTCTGCCAGCCTCCTTAACAGTCTGTCGATGGACTGCAGGTGTTCCTCGTAAGTGTCCGAGGCGATGAGGATGTCATCCATAAAGTTACTGATACTCGGGTCCTTTAATAGATCTAATAACAATCTCATCATTCGGTTCAACACACCAGGAGCGTTGCTCAGCCCGAATGGGAGCACATTGAATTCGTAATGGCCGTCAGCTGTGCTAAAAGCCAAATACGGTCGGACTTCTTTCTTTACTGGAATCTGGTAGTACCCCTTACTGAGGTCTATCTTGGAAAAATACTTCGCTTTACTCAGTTTTGCGAACAGTAATCCTTGATCCGGTAAAGGTTCCGCTTGAAATTCTGTGACTCCGTTTAGCTGACGATAGTCGATGCACAATCGATGCTCGCCGCTGGGTTTTCTCAAAAGCACCACACTTGCACTATAGGGTGACTCCGAGGGCGAATTTATTCCTTCTTTTAATAGGTAATTTATTTCGGCTTGTAAAGCCTCCTGTTTTGCATAGGGAACAGGGTAATACTTTTGGCGGACTGGATCTGCGTTTGTTAATTTCATGTCAAACTCTACAAGCTTAGTCCGACCTGGCCTATCCGTTAGCACCGGGGCGTGAGACATTAGAATTCGCTTTATCTTCTCCAACTCAGACGTCTCCAAGTCAGGGTTGATGACGACATCCTTCATGGTCTCCTGGGGTTTTAGCGGATACTCTACACCTGAGTCCTCTCCACCTTCTACCTCAGTTGCCATCGATAATGCCATCAGATGCACCGGTGGATCTGCTACCCTCTCAGCATACTTTCTAAGTAAGTTGATGTGGAATACTTTCTGTTTTCCTCGAATAGCAATCTTGTAGTTTGTATGGGATACTTTTTCTATGATGGGAAAAGGTCCCTGCCATCCAATTTCCAGCTTATTACTCCCTTGGGGTAAAAGTAATAAGACCTTGTCTCCTACCTCCAGAGAACGGTCCTTGGCTTTCTTATTATAGGATGAGGCATGTTTCTTTCTGGCACGACGCAGGTTGGAATTTGCCAATTTCCAGCCTGTCTCCAGTTTTTGCTTCAACTCCTCAACATACTGGGAAGCAGTGATGACAGTTTCATCAGCTCCCTCCTCAGTCGAAGTCCTCATTAAGGCCTCCAGCGGTCCTTTTATAGGTCGACCAAATAATAGTGTAGCAGGTGGAAGTCCTGTCGAGGCATGTGGTACTTCCCTGTATGCAAATAATGCCGCGGGCAGGTACTCATCCCAACATTCTGGCTTCTCCTGTGCTAGATTACGTAGGATCGACATGAGGGTTCCATTGAAGCGTTCCACCGTCCCATTAGCTTTAGGGTGGTAGGAACTTGTATGGATATGGCGAGTCCGAAAGGTATTGAAGACTTCCTCCATTAACTTCCCCCGGAACTGCGAACCATTGTCTGTCAAAATCTGATTAGGAAAACCTAATCTGGTGAAGATAGTCACTAGGGCATCCGCTACTCGTTTGGAATCTATTCCAGGTAGAGCTATGGCTTCTGACCACATAGTGCATGTATCAACTAGAGTTAGAATAAATGCATTCTTCCTCTTGGAGCGTGGCAGAGGACCAACAATGTCCACGGCAACACGCTCAAACGGAATACTCAAAATTGGCATTTCGCCCAAAGTTACTGGGGCGGTCCAATGTTTAGGTGAGACCCGTTGGCATTCTGGACAGGACTTGACATACTTTTGAATATCGGCGGACATTCCTGGCCAAAAATAGTGGCATGTAATACGCTGAGTAGTGGCACCCACTCCCATATGTCCACTGAAAGATATGGTGTGACCCATATGTAATATCTGATTCCGGAATTTATATGGAACAACAAGTTGCCCGTGGTCGTGATCCTTGGTTCCCGCCCGCCGGTACAAAAGCTTCTCTTTCATATAAAAATCGCCCCCTTTAGGTGGATTCCGTGCTTTAGGTAGTTTACCAAAGCAGGGTTTCAGTGTTGGGTCTTCTGCCTGGGCAGCCCGAATTTCTCGAGGTAGTGGATTATTAAGACGAAGATCAGGATCACTCGACACTGCTGTCTGACTTCTGGTCTGCACTGCTGCAACAATTATAGGTGATTTTGGTTCGCCCAAGTAGACATACCGACATCCTAACATGAATGGGTACACTGGATCCTCCATCACTGCTGCAGAAATCGTCCCAGTGACATATTTAGATTCCACATCTACCTTTGCAATCTGCACCTCTATTGTCTCAGAGATCATGGTGGCCCCCTTTATTGTAACGGTCTGTTCTGTTAGCTGGCCGGGTTTGACTAGGTATTTTGCGATAACTGAATCATACTGGAGTCCCGTATCATATAGACATCGCACCTGACTCCCATTTACCATAATAGTCTCAACCACAGGAGGTCTAGCATTGCTCCCAGATTTCTTGTTGGGGTGGTCTCCGGTTCCCGTAGCTAGGCACGCCGCATAGTGGGTTTGGGGTTTATTCTTGCAGAACCGTGTGTGATGGTCATGATGTTTGCAGTTCTTGCAATAAGGTTTGCCCCATCCGCTATGGTTTGTGGGTGGGTTTTGTGCTGATTGTTGAAACCCATGATGTTGATGAGGACCCACATTTTTCCCAAATTGTCCTCTGCTGTCCTTACCGGAGTTATTTGCATTCTTAGAGAGTTGTGGTTTTTCAACATGAGAACTACTCCCAGCTTTTGTGGTATTCCCTTCGCCATGGGCCATTAGGTATCTTTCCGCCAGAGAGGTTATCTCCGCTAACCGAGTCCCCCCATTTTCTGCCACAAAAGTCTGCATCGGCTTTGGCATTGTCTCCCTCATCTGCTCTGCCAAAATCATCTCCTCTAGCTCTGCGTAGGTTGCCTCGTATTCACTCAGTCCCACCCACTTGGTGACATAAGTATGTAACCGTGAGGCAAACTGGGAATACGATTCTCCCTGCAACCGCTTGGCGTTTCGGAACTTCATTCGGTAGGCAGATGAAGTCAACTCATACCTCTTGAGAAGAGCACTTTTCAGAGAGTCGAAATCCCGTTCCTGTCCAGGAGGTAGTTTAGAGAATATATCATACGCTGCGCCGCGGAGTCCTTGTGAAATTTTTAAATTCCATTTGTCCTTGGGCAGGCTATATGCTTCGGCCATCAAAACAAATTTGTCAATCCAGTTGTTCATCTGCTCAGTCTTTTCATCAAATGGCAGCAGAGGAAAACTGATGGATCCCAGAGAACCATTCTGTGCTGGAGGAGTATCTATACTATAGACTGGAGAACTCGCACTACTGAATCTTGAAGCATCTGGGTGTTGTAATTCCAGTCTTCTTAATTCTATCTCCTGCTGTCTCGCCTGTTCGGCTAGTTTTAACTCCTTGTCCTTCTCCAGTTCAGCCTGTTTCATCTGTTTTTCGGATTCTATTTCCGCCATCCGGATTCTTTCTTCCCTTTGTTCTTGCCTCCATTCTCTTTCAGCCTCTCTGATATACTTCCTCAACTCATCACCCTCATATCCCATCAATGTCCCTTTCTCCGTCAACTCCTGGGTAGTTGGTTGCTTGTCAAATGACATGATAATTGAGCACCTAGATGAGATACCTGAAAAAACTTTTAAGCAATGCTCACCCCCTATCTATCAATCAACTTAATTAAATGCCCTAATTTAGTATGTATAGCAATTAATTAGGACAAACAAACACACTTACCAATCTGTCACCAACCCACTTTGCTTTTGCTGTATATTTTCTTATTCGCGTATAAAAATTGAAATATTTACTCGCAGTCAACTAATACTAGAACCGTCTAGTCTTAGTGTGAGAATTACGTGGAAAGGAAATCCTACCAACCTACACAATCATCTAGTAGACCTATAGTGTTACAGGCAATTTATACAGTTGACAGTGAACTTATTGAAAAAAAATTATCTCGCAGAGGAGCAGCTCAATCTGTAGGATTGGGTTAAAATTAAATCCCGGACGAGACCCCAATCTGTCGCGTAATCTACAGCCGTATAAGAAAACCCTACGGGTAAGGATGTAGATAGAAAAGCTGACCCTTGGTTAGGTCAGTCCACTGTAGGAGAAGAAGACAAAAAGGCTCGTATTGGGTCTAGATAGTATGAATCCTGGTCCCAGATGAGTCTACCTTCCTATCAGTGGCACAGGGAAATGCAAGTAAAGTTGGACACTATACACCGATAGATGATAGCTGACTTAGTTAGCAGTGACACGCTACCCTGTGATGAAGAAAATCCCCCAGTGCCCTCAAGTATAACATACAGGAGAGACACAACTAGTTCACTCAACTTCTATCCTTACACACTACACTACTATTAATTATTATGAGGTGAAAAAGGCAGTAGGTAAAGTTTTGTGTGATGGTCTACAAATCAGACCGCACAGTTTAATTATAAATGAAAGAAAAGAAAAAAAATGTCTCCACTCGGGAGATAAAAGTAAAATGGATTAATGTTAGTTTCTGGCTAATACAGCAAACAAAGCTGTTTCATGTGCTCTTAAATCATAGAAGCACAGCAAAGCATTCGGTGGTGGGTTGAATTCAGATTGATGGTTTGTAACTCAGCTCATATCCAAAGCTCCCACGATAGTTGTCTGCAGCTTTCCTCTCCGGTCCATCAGTTCTCACTTGATGATGACAGCAAAGGGAACTGTACTACTTTGACTCAGGCAACAAATGGTTCTGGGTGAACTCGCTGAGGCTGGTTGATGATGAGGGTGCCGCTTGAGGGTGCACCACAACAACTCTGCAAATAAAGTCAAACAGGACATCTGGTAAGCTATGGTCTGGAATCACTCTTCCATCTTTATTCAACCATTCTGCTATAGCTATAGTCTTCTCATAAGGCAAAGGCAGCTGTAATTATTAGGACATATTCCTAACTGTTATTCTGACTGGACATACCGACAAGGTTGAAAGGAAAGGATGGATTTAACCTCGTACGTGACAGTGCCTATCTCTATTCATGAGGAGAGTACAGTCTGATCCTGAATTATATATATATATATATATATATATATATATATATATATATATATATATATATATATATATATATATATATATATGAGTGAATGGATCCAATTCCCTTCAGCGAAAAGAAATATTCAAGACTAGTACTGATGATGTGATAGGAAAAGACATCGATCACAAACCTAACAATCACAACTGATGCTCCTAAGTGTGCAAGAGACACAAGGGTGTGTTGTAAAGTAAGGAAATTGTTCCAGATACTACGGTGTCTGAATATGCTCTCCACTGATATTCATTCCGAGAGGCCTGAGAATAGTCTCCAATGAATACTGCCTAGGTTGGTGATAGTCATCCACGTATTTATTCCGAGAGGCCTGAGAATAGTCTCCAATGAATACTGCCTAGGTTGGTGATAGTCATCCACGTATCCATCTATATATAAAGAAGAGTCTTCCTCTTGAGAAGGTATTAACTAGAGAAGAGATCTTATCCGTACTTAAGAACTGAGCTAATCTAGAAAAGAACAGTATGGGCGCCCAAGCGGCGTGGGCATGATAACTAGGTCATGCCATGGCGTGGGGCTGGTTTTAGATATAGCGAGGCCATTTTGATGAAATACCTACTGTTTGATTTAAACCCTTCCATTCAGTACTGTATATTCTAGTCTTAGCAGTAACAGTAATATTAACCTTGTTTTAATATATTAACAAAGTATCTCAACCCGAGTATACTTTAAAACTAGCGTGGTTTTGTACTACATTTCAGTGTCTCCTTTGTCTGCCAGCGATAATATTCTCTGAATTTATCCAAGATTTAGACGCCGGATTTATACGAATATTGTAGAACGTGACGTGTTTCGTTCTATTAAGAACGAGTCTGTACAACTGAACTCAGTTGTAAATTGAATTTTCTATTAATTAATATATATTCTATGGGCAACCATGCCGTTAGTGGAATTGGCTGGCCATCATGTCGTAAACTCACATTCATTGCAAAACTGTTATGAACATACAAATTATATATATAGGAATAATAATCGTTTGATCTTACCTAGTTCCAGAATCAGATTCTCACTACGGATCGGGGCCCTTTGTTCAATATAAAATTTTCTCTTTCTTATTACTTATTTAAGTAATTTACTATTTAACAAAACGTTGCTTTTTGAACACCACAAATGGGCCCCGACCGCTGTCTGCAATGGCTAGCAGAAGAGTGAGACCGGATATGGAACTAGGATACGCAAGTGGTCGTTTCCGGGCCAGTTGTCAGTTGGTTTGAAGTTGCCCAGGATAAGTCAGCCAAACTAAATTACTCTATAAACCGTAAATATAATGTGATCGTAACATTTATATAACATTTCTAATAATTCTTTAACATACACTGAATAATAAGCAAGAGGAGAGGGTGCAGCCAGGCTTTCGCCACATAACATGCGAACCACAAATTGAAGAACCTACATTTGAAGAAATCCTATATGTAATCACACGACTTAAAAACAATAAGGCAACTGGGACTGATGGAATTGCTGCTGAATTTATAAAGGCAGGTGGCCATGCATTACATCTAAAGCTATACGAACTAATAATAAAAATCTGGAGGACAGAAGAATTACCCCATGACTGGAAAGAGTCATTATTGATACCTATCTTTAAGAAAGGAGACAAGTTCCAATGTGGAAATTATAGAGGAATATCACTACTGTCCACAAGCTATAAGATACTATCCGCAGTATTACTAAATAGACTAAAACCATATTCAGAAGACATATTAGGTGACTACCAGGCAGGTTTTAGACGAAACAGATCAACAATATATCAGATATTTATCTTACGACAAATAGCCGAGAAACATTGGGAATATAAAAGAGATCTCCATAACATTTTTGTGGATTTTAAAAAGGCTTATGATAGTGCCCATAGGAATAGTCTATGGAATGCTATGCAGGAATTTGGAATACCAAGGAAGTTAATCAACATGACCAGACTATGCATGGAAGATACTTATAATATAGTAACATATAAAGGCAGGAAATCAGACCCCTTCCAAATAACATCTGGCTTGAAACAGGGTGATGCACTATCGCCGCTACTCTTCAATCTGGCTCTAGAGAAAGTTGTAAGGAAGGTAAAGGAGGAATGTGATATTGGAGGAACATCCAAGCTGCTTGGTTATGCAGATGATATAGATATTATAGGGCAAAGTGAACAAAAGACATTGGAAATATTGACTCACTTAAAGGAAAAAGCCCAACAGATGGGGCTGGTTATCAACCAAGATAAGACAGAATATATGGTAATTTCAAGAGACGGAATGGCTAGAAACTCTGGCCACATACAAATAGATAATATGACCATTAAAAGAACGGAAACATACAAATACCTGGGTACGATCTTCAACTGTTCCAACATCATAAGGGAAGAAATACAAACTAGAATCAACTCTGGAAATAAGATATACTATGCACTACAACATCTACTAAAATCAAAGGCGCTATCTCGTAACACCAAAATCACAATATACAAAACACTGATCAGACCAGTTGTGCTGTATGGCTCTGAAACCTGGAGTACAACGAAAGGAGACGAAGCCTTGTTACAAACCTTTGAGAACAAAATTTTAAGACGCATCTTTGGACCCATTAGGGATACACAAAGTGGAGAGTGGAAAAGAAGAAGTAACAAAGACATGTATGATCTGTTTAAGTCCCCGCTAATCACTGGTATCATGAAGGCTAATAGACTACAATGGCTGGGGCATATAGAAAGAATGGAAGATAATAGGGAAACAAAACTCGCTTACACTCAGGAAATAAATGACCGTAGACCCCGAGGAAGACCAAGAAGGCGGTGGAGAGATAATACATGTACAGACCTACAAGCACTTGGAATCAACGACTGGCAAGAGAAGGTCCACCAGAGAGATGAATGGAGACGGATTGTATTTGCAGCAAAGAACCTCAATGGCTCGGAACGCTGAAGAAGAAGAAGAAGTTGGACCTCTGAACCAACAACAATATATCTGGGCCTGCCACAGGGATCACCATTATCTCCGGTGCTGTTCAACGCCTACAATGTGAGAACTACCAGCGAGGAGATCACTGGACCGGGTATGACATTGGTATATGCCGACGATGTGTTATAGTATGTTCCGATTTGAATGCCTTCATTCACGATCAATTATTTTGAAAACTATCTGTTGCATCGTTATGAAATTTTCCCAGCCGTCTTATATTTACCCCCACCCAAGGAATATGTCTTTGATAGGTCCAAAAACAACTTAAATCACTGAAAGCGGCGACATTCCTTTGATGTTTTGCAGAACAACTAGTGATTTCTCGCGAACAAAGTTATGTTTACGGTAATGGGAGACCTGCAAATTCAAATGACACACAAAGGCGTATCCGGATTCGTATGGGAGTGGGTGCAATGAAAGAAGTAGCTTACAGGGTCGGTTGCATTGCACTGGGTTTTTATCCCATATGGCTCAGTTTCTTTCCGCAGGGCGGAAAGCGTCGCACAAAGCACGAACTCCGTAGCTCCAGCGACGACCCTCGGGAGTCTCCGAAAAAAATGCACTCGTGAAATGAAGGACGCGACCCGAAATCGAACATACAACCTTCGGAGCCCGAGTCAGATGGCTTGACCACTTCACCACGGAGAATCCCGAGAGGGGTGCAATGTGTAATATTAGTAAAGACAGAGAATTTACAGAGGCACGGGTAAATAATTTGTAAATTAACAGGAAAGTAGAAGGAATATATTTCTTACCTTATTTTTCATTTCCTTCTTGTTTCTTCAGCTGATGCTGATGCTGTAATGTTTAGGGCCTGCAATTCGTCTGAATAGTTGGAGCAAAATATCCCAGTAAGTGTGTACGTAGATTAAGGTCTGCGATCTGCTCAGACCTTAATCTGTGTCGGACGATTCCAGTAGGTTGATGATTGCTCTCGGTTGCATAAAATTCAATCCATCCTTTCTCCAATAGTCCTCTTCCTCTTTCAACACATGGTCCTGACGTTTTTTCCAGTAACTTTTATTAGTATTTAATAGCGCGGACAGACAGACAGACAGACAGACAGACAGACAGACAGACAGACAGACAGACAGACAGACAGACAGACAGGTAGGTAGGTAGGTAGGTAGGTAGGTAGGCAGAAAGGTAGGTGGGTGAGTGGGTGGGTGGGTGGGTGGATGGCTGGCTGGCTGGCTGGCTGACTGGGTGGGTGGATGGGTGGGTCGATCGGTGGGTGGGTGGGCCGGCAGGCAGGCAGACAGACAAGACAGACAGACAGACAGACAGACAGACAGACAGACAGACCGGTCTGTCGGTCGGTCGGTCGGTCGGTCGGTCTATAGAGATAGATAGATAGATAGATAGATAGATAGATAGATAGATAGATAGATAGATAGATAGATAGATAGATAGATAGATAGATAGATAGATAGATAGATAGATAGATATGTAGGTAGGTAGGTAGGTAGGTAGGTAGGTAGGTAGGTAGGTAGGTAGGTAGGTAGGTAGATAGATAGATAGATAGATAGATAGATAGATAGATAGATAGATAGATAGATAGATAGATAGATAGATAGATAGATAGATAGATAGATAGATAGATAGATCCCCGCCAGAAGCCGGGCCTTGTCAGCTAGTTTATTTATATAATCACAGCATATAATATATACAGCATATAAACAAACTTTGAAATCTGCTGTAAAATCTCCAGAACAAAAATTGTTTTGTTGGGTGGACATAATGATAAGGTTATATACTAAATCTCATCATTTTCCTTCAGTTGGTTACTGAGATATTGAATTTTATATTGAGGCAACAACAAAAAAAACACACTATAGTGTATCGTCTTGGTAAGGATAGAGATCGGGTTGCTGTGGAACTACAAACCGAACTAAATCGTATAAGCACTTGGTGTGTAGTGTGTGGAATCTGGGGAAATGGTCAACCCAAAGAAGGCAGCAGTGACATGGTTCTCTTTGAATAACCATATTGAATTTATTGTCAACACTCTAACACCAACTGTAAATCTATGTTCTGAGACTGTGGAAAGAACGCAGGCAATGAATTACCTGGTGATCCTATTTGATCGAAGCCTTGCTTATGATGAGCACGTAGACCTGGTGATAACAAAGGCCAGGCGGCGTTTGGATGCGATGCGGGTGATGGTGAACTGTGAGCAGCGTCATCAATGGCTTCTATATGAGGGGCTGGTCATGTCTGTTTTTGAGTATGCGATGGCGATCCTGGCTGTCAGCCGTAAGCAGATGGAAATGATGGAAAGGATACAGAAAGAAGCTATGCGCATTATTCTTGGATATACAAGAGATACAGCATGCAGGGCGATGCGCTACCTTCTTGATTTTCCAACCATTGAAGACAGGCTACAAATTTTCAGAGCACATGAACACCAGAGCACCACAGAGTCAATGCAAACACACAACATCCCCTGCATAGTGAAATTAAGAAGGTTAAGGGCAGCAGGTTAAAAAGAGAAAGGTCGTGGACGGGTGAAGCCGAAGACATTCTTCAACAGGTGTGTTCACTTGAGGACTTAGAACCTGGCGAGGAGTGGGTGCAAGTGCCAACAGATTTCTGTACGTGCTTTTCAGTTTGCATCAAACTAGACAGAAAATGCAGCCAAGAAAATCCGGCTGCTGTGGAGGCTGAAGTACAAGCGTTGATTTTCGAGAATTCGTTAGAAGGTGATGCTGTCATTTACACAGATAGGTCGGTCGTTCGACGTCTGAGAAGTTCATGGGCCTTTACGGCTCAGGCCGGAGGGAGAATTGTGAAGGAGGACTCTGGTGCTTTTGCTTTGACCTCAAGTAGCCTGACCATGGAAGTCATGGCAGTAAGTAAAGCAATAACATGGCTCGAGACACAGACATTCACTAGGGCATGTGTCCTTAGCGACTCAATGAGCAAGCTCATGAGGATAGATTTGGGTGGATCCGAAGAGAGTGGTTGCTGTCTCTAGAGCTGTCTCGGCTAGCAAAGATTAGTTTCATTTTCGTGCCAGAGCATGCGGGTGTACACGGGAATGAGTAGGCTGTCAACTTCAGCATCTTTCAGCTGATTGTTGATTTCTTGGCAAGATTACGCTCAGTAGTTTGCCATTGCTTTCTGAGCGACCGGCTCCATACTCTCATAAGTCACTGGCGCGACTCAAACCGCTTCCAATTCTCGTGCGCTCACGTCAACCACGAGAGTATTCGGGGTTACGGAGAAAGCTGCTAGCCTCTCAGCCAGGGAGACCGGCTCTGAATGCTTTACGAGAAGTAAATCGTTAGCAAGAACCAAATGATGACTGTGAATCTACAACCTTGGTCAGGATGCGAGAAAAGCAAATTAAAAGAGGTGTGGCCAAAGAAGAACACTACGCAGGAAGCCAAAGAAGATTGATGAACCAACGCAGAACTGGTTTCCTTAGCCGCTACACGCTGCGGGATTTACTGAGGGGATCCGAGCACTTATGGACTGAATGGTTCGATGTGCAATGAGGATGATCTGTCGACTAACTAACTAACTAACTAACTAACCCACGTGTAAGTAGCTGACACGGTACTTGGGAAGCAAGTGTGCATTCCCTGGGATGAGTGCCATCCCGTGGTGCACAATTTTCTCAAAAGATTTGTCATAGCCGTTCCGTAGAAGAAACACTGTGATTTCAGTTAAGTTGTGGCGTTCTTTCCAAAGTTCAGAGGTCGGATGTTTGTATGAAGTCTTGTCTTCTGTAGCTTCGCCATGTCGTATTATTTAGCTGAAATATTGAATCACCCATGGTCAGTATGCCTACCATGTCGTATGATTTAGCTGAAATATTGAATCACCCATGGTCAGTATGCCTATCATGTCGTATGATTTAGCTGAAATATTGAATCACCCATGGCCAGTATGCCTATCATGTCGTATGATTTAGCTGAAATATTGAATCACCCATGGCCAGTATGCCTATCATGTCGTATTATTTAGATGAAATATTGAATCACCCATGTCCAGTATGCCTATCATGTCGTATGATTTAGATGAAATATTGAATCACCCATGGCCAGTATGCCTATCATGTCGTATGATTTAGCTGAAATATTGAATCACCCATGGCCAGTATGCCTATCATGTCGTATTATTTAGATGAAATATTGAATCACCCATGGCCAGTATAGTTAGTTAGTTAGTCGACAGATCATCCTCATTGCACATCGAACCATTCAGTCCATAAGTGCTCGGATCCCCTCCTCAGCAAATCCCGCAACGTGTAGCGGCTAACGACGCCAGTTCTGTGTTGGTTTATAAATCTTCTTTGGCTTCCTGCGTAGTGTTCTTGTTTGGCCACTCCTCTTTTAATTTGCTGCTCTCGCAGTCTGGCCATTGTTGTAGATTCACAGTCATCACTTGGTTCTCGCAAAAGTCTTACTTCTCGTAGCGCATTCAGAATGTCGGCCTGGTCCATGGCGCGTCCGCCCTCCACAGTAGCCTCACCTGCGAGCTTGTCAGCCTGCTCATTTCCTTGTACTCTCGCATGCCCTGGCACGAAGATGAAACTAATCTTTGCCAGTCGAGAGCGCTCCGAAGGCAGCATCCATTCTCTTCGGATAGACCCCTCCTCTATCCTCTTGATCATGTTCATTGAGTCGCTAAGGAAACAAGCCCTAGTGAATGTCTGTGTCTCGAGCCATGTTATTGCTTTACTTACTGCCATGACTTCCATGGTCAGGCTACTTGTGGTTTCAGTGAAAGCACCAGAGTCCTCCTTCACAATTCTCCCTCCGGCCCGAGCTGTAAAGGCCCATGAGCTTCTCACATGTCGGACGACCGACCCATCTGTGTAGATGACCGCGTCACCGTCTAGCGAATTCTCGAAAATCAACGCTTGTACTTCAGCCTCAACAGCAGCCGGATTTTCATGTCCTGCGTTCATTGTCTGTAGGCGTTGAACTACAAACCGAACTCAATCGCATAAGTACTTGGTGTGATGAAGCTGGGGCAATGGTCAACCCAACAAAGGCAACAGTGACTTGGTTCTCGTTGAATAATCATATTGTCAACACTCCAACACCAACTGTAATGCTGTGTTCAGAGACGGTGGAAAGAACGCAGGCAATGAATTTCACTCACTGTAGTGAGTGAAGGTGAAACTAGCGCCAGATCAATAGCACTGTCCTCATCGCCCGGACGGCTTGCTGTCCTGGTGACACGGCCACTGTTGATACAAACCAGGTCGATGGTTTCTACCATGTCGTATTATTTAGATGAAATATTGAATCACCCATGGCCAGTATGCCTACCATGTCGTACTATTTAGCTGAAATATTGAATCACCCATGGCCAGTATGCCTACCATGTCGTATGATTTAGATGAAATATTGAATCACCCATGGCCAGTATGCCTACCATGTCGTATGATTTAGATGAAATATTGAATCACCCATGGCCAGTATGCCTACCATGTCGTATGATTTAGATGAAATATTGAATCACCCATGGCCAGTATGCCTACCATGTCGTATGATTTAGATGAAATATTGAATCACCCATGGCCAGTATGCCTACCATGTCGTATGATTTAGATGAAATATTGAATCACCCATGGCCAGTATGCCTACCATGTCGTATGATTTAGATGAAATATTGAATCACCCATGGCCAGTATGCCTATCATGTCGTATTATTTAGCTGAAATATTGAAACACCCATGGCCAGTATGCCTATCATGTCGTATTATTTAGCTGAAATATTGAATCACCTAATGCCAGTATGCCTACCATGTCGTATGATTTAGGTGAAATATTGAATCACCCATGGCCAGTATGCCTACCATGTCGTATGATTTAGCTGAAATATTGAATCACCCATGGCCAGTATGCTTACCATGTCGTATGATTTAGCTGAAATATTGAATCACCCATGGCCAGTATGCCTATCATGTCGTATTATTTAGATGAAATATTGAATCACCCATGGCCAGTATGCCTACCATGTCGTATTATTTAGATGAAATATTGAATCACCCATGGCCAGTATGCCTACCATGTCGTATGATTTAGCTGAAATATTGAATCACCCATGGCCAGTAAGCCTACCATGTCGTATGATTTAGCTGAAATATTGAATCACCCATGGCCAGTATGCCTACCATGTCGTATGATTTAGCTGAAATATTGAATCACCCATGGCCAGTATGCTTACCATGTCGTATGATTTAGCTGAAATATTGAATCACCCATGGCCAGTATGCCTATCATGTCGTATTATTTAGCTGAAATATTGAATCACCCATGGCCAGTATGCCTACCATGTCGTATTATTTAGATGAAATATTGAATCACCCATGGCCAGTATGCCTACCATGTCGTATGATTTAGCTGAAATATTGAATCACCCATGGCCAGTAAGCCTACCATGTCGTATGATTTAGCTGAAATATTGAATCACCCATGGCCAGTATGCCTATCATGTCGTATTATTTAGATGAAATATTGAATCACCCATGGCCAGTATGCCTACCATGTCGTATTATTTAGATGAAATATTGAATCACCCATGGCCAGTATGCCTACCATGTCGTATGATTTAGCTGAAATATTGAATCACCATGGCCAGTATGCCTATCATGTCGTATGATTTAGATGAAATATTGAATCACCCATGGCCAGTATGCCTATCATGTCGTATTATTTAGCTGAAATATTGAATCACCCATGGCTAGTATGCCTACCATGTCGTATGATTTAGCTGAAATATTGAAACACCCATGGCCAGTATGCCTACCATGTCGTATTATTTAGCTGAAATATTGAATCACCCATGGCCAGTATTCCTATCATGTCGTATGATTTAGATGAAATATTGAATCACCCATGGCCAGTATGCCTACCATGTCGTATGATTTAGATGAAATATTGAATCACCCATGGCCAGTAGGCCTATGCCTACCATGTCGTATGATTTAGATGAAATATTGAATCACCCATGGCCAGTATGCCTACCATGTCGTATGATTTAGATGAAATATTGAATCACCCATGGCCAGTATGCCTATCATGTCGTATTATTTAGCTGAAATATTGAATCACCCATGGCCAGTATGCCTATCATGTCGTATTATTTAGCTGAAATATTGAATCACCCATGGCCAGTATGCCCATTTACAAGTAGCTTTAATTTGTCTGGTTCTGAGGCGAAGGATTTGCGAACGCATTTCGTAATCCCGCATACTGCGTTCGAAACACAGCTGCGGGCGATTTGGAAGCATACCGCCTTGTGTTGGTTTTCTGTATATCGATATAAGCGTCGGTCGTTCAGAAAGCAATGGCAGACTACTGAGTGTAAACTTGTCAAGAAATCACCAGCAGCCAAAAAGTGCTGGGGTTGACTGCGAAGTCTTGTAAAGGGTATGCAACTGACTTTTAAAAAAAAATTCTGAACTAATGTACACCTGCATCCCTTTAAGCCACTTAAAAACCCCAGTACAGCGAGCCACAATGTGTTATTTTTTCTATTGGCATTTTGTGGACTCCAGGCAAACACAGTGTGAAGTTCTTAGTTGCGAGGTAAGTATCAAGAAGCGTGTTGCGTCGCTGAACTCTAGCAGTGTGGCTCTTTGCTTTACGTTGAGCTGTATCTTATCTTGCTCCTGTTGATAGCTACAAGAAGAACATTGTTAAGGGGATCTCCGTGGTGAAGTAGTTAAGCCTTTTGCCTTGCGCTCGGAAGGTCGTGGGTTCGTTCCCCCGACTGGGTCGTTCAGACCTCGAGTGCAGTTGTTCAGGCGGCTCTTGGGGGTCATCGCTGGGGCTAAGGAATTCATGTCTTGTATTACTCTAACGGCAAGCGGCTGGCTGATCTACGCAGAGAGACCGAGCCAGGTGAGGTAAAACCCGGTGCAATTAAGTCTACCATCTCGACTTTAGAACTTGTTAGTACTTTATTGCAAGGACTCAAACGCAAACGATATGACGACTACACACCTTTATCCATAGTAGAATACATATGTGGGGGTCTTCTCAATGTCGACAATGTCTTTTCGGCCCCTTCTGTCTCTGTGTATGAGACTTTCGGTCCAATATAGTCATTCTGAGGACTAAAAGATTTCAAGACCAGTCCTTCTAGAGCGGGGGGGGGGGGGGGTTAGAGCTTCCTGAATAGGGTGGAGTGGATGGAATTAAGATTATTTCAAGATGGCGTTAATACAAGAACTGATCACTTGATATTGTTTTTCTCTCTATACTTTACGGTTCTGTACTTCTCGTCTTTCTGAAATTCGTTTTATAACATAAGTAGATCCACAAATCACGTTTTATGTAGACTTCTAGACTTGTTCTAGTATGTGTTATTAAATTTAGCTTCCATTTTTACGGATACTGTGTATGGGCCCGGGGGGGGGGGGAGGGGTTATAGGGAGGAAATACGAAAGGGGCGAATGACATTCTGAACATATGGTGAAGTAGTGCATGGGCCAAAAAAGGTTGAGAACCACTGATCTAGAGTAAGCAATGATCAACTGGGAAGCTATTGAATCTGGCAGGTCCTCATCAGGACCGGTCCTCACCAGGACCAATTCAACGCAATAATGACAATGCCAGTTAGCGTGAGCACCACAAGACCGAACCAAACCAAAAGAGCAGAGAGGAGAAAATATAACCAGGTCTGTTTAGGACTAAGTCGAAAGGGAACAAAGAAAGGAAAGACTATTAAAACTCACCACCCAAAACAAAAACGGATCTCAATTATAACCAACGTTGCAGAAGCAGGTTGAACGGTCAATTTTTTTTTTTTTCGTAAATATTGAATTGAATTGGATATGATACACAGAAGCCCTGTAGCAAGTGGCTACTGATTCGGTTTTCCGTTATGATTGTTTTTTTGTTTTTTTTTCGGCCTTATTGGCCAGATCGACACACATTACTGCGCTTTGATCTTAACCAAAAAAGCCAAGAATACATACTCATACAACATTCTAGACTATCACGCTTCGTTATCATTCACACTAAAATAACTACGGTTATCTTTCCAATGGAGCTGCAGTGATATAATGGTTAGTGCATTTACCTACCAAGACAACCGTCCGAGTTCATTCGCCAACAGAGGCTGGGTTATGTTTCCAACCAGTACAGCACTGGTCAGCTGGACTTCAATGTTGGCGTCTTGTTCAGAGAGCAATGGCAAACTACTGAGAGTAAACTTGCCTAGAAAATCAACCTGGAGTTGGGAGTGATCCCAACGTCCTGCAATGGACATGCAACATTTTTAACGGATTTTGGGACCGATTCGCTTTCATAGAAATGTGCAGCAGATAATTTTCAGGAATTGTCTCGGAAGGAAAGACAACAAGGAAGGGAAGCGGCCTCTCATCCTTAAATGGGGTAGTAGAAAAATGTGGAGGCCTAACACTTCCCACCCCAGTGGCAGTATCTGCAATGGAACTGCAGTAAAACCTCGGTTGTTGTCGATAGTCCGTCTGAAAACGATCGGCGAAATCCGAAACCGAGGCAATTGTTTTCATATGAATAAATGTAAATCAAATTAATTTGTTCTAGACACTCCAAAACATATGCCAAAAACACATTTTATAGAGAATAAATATAGTGTTTAATACCATTTTTCGGCCCCAGACTTGCCTGAACTCGCAACTTCGCCGTGCCCAGTAACACTGTTTATGCCAGTGTGCATCTTGAATTTTTCGAACCATCCTCTGCTTAAAATCACTTAGTACACTAGCACTCGTCACAAGAATTTTCTTAATGAGATCAGTATACAACGTTCTGCCCTTTTCAATGTGAACTGCCCCAGAAACAAATCGCCATCTAAATGGTTTTTATTTACCCAAATTGATAATAAATGTTAGCACATTCATGCCTTTCGCTACATTAACCTCCTTTATTTCTTTCTTTTTCGCCACAATGGAACTTATCATGGATGGCGACTTCGCGTACATGCGCGGCCGATTTCAGCAATCTTAATCTTATTTTATTATTAGCAAGCGATGCTCAGACAACGAACAACGCCAAACTGAGCAAAAGAACGCATGGGTTAGCAGAGAAGTTATGCGGGCACGCCGACGAAATCCGAAGCAACCGACGAAAACCAAGATAAATTTGTCGCTTAAAAAATTGACGACAACCGAAACCGACGATAACCGGAGGCAACAAACGCCGAGGTTTTACTGTACAAGTATCTTTTTTAATTCTCTTTAAAAAAAAAGTCCGGTAGCAGGACCCTGCTATTGTCGGTTAGGGCTATCACATTTCACAGGCAGGCAGGTGTCCAGTCTTTCCCTCACATTGCGGACAATGCGCGCTTACATTATCAACAGAATCTCTCAACGATTCCACTAACTCCCTCGCTCTCAAATCTTACACTAATATTACTACGATTATGTCCCTTACATATTGTATCAATATTGCAGGTTATCTCTCTTGTAGTTATCAAGCTCAAGCTCAACAGGGTCTTCTTTCCCCGCTGATTCTACCAAGACCGTTCCCTTGGCTGTGGTTTCGCTAGATAGTAGATAGGGACAGTGGGAGCTTGACTCTAGTCCGACTTTGTGAAGACACATGAAGGGTGTAGCATAGGTGGGAGCGCAAGCGCAATTGAAATACCACTACTTTTATCGTTTCTTTACTTATTCAGTCTCTCGGTAGAGATTTGGTCGCAGCAGACGAGCATAATCTCCGGCGGGCCTATTCTCGCTGGTCGCGAGATCCGCACAGTGGAAGTATGGGAGATTTGCTTGCAAATAGACAGGCAATATCTCCTGCGGTAGCTATGGCGGGCCTATTCCCGCTGGTCGCGGGGACCGCTAAAAGTCAGGTGGGGAGTCTGACGATAGTGCACGCTTTACACAGGTCCGGACACTTGTGATCGACAGATGTGCGCGCCCTCATGGTCCGGGCTCGTACAAGGCCCTCACCTGTGGGACATGGCTGAACGCCTTTAAGCCGGGTCCCTTGGGTGTCAGGGTCTGGCCATAACTCGCCACCGGCTCGTGGTGGTGAGGTCTCGGTGGATTGACGCTGAGCCGCCAGCGTCTGCAGCCTACCTTGTGCCAGACGTATTGGTTACCCATTCCTCTGGAATACACAAGACTAGGCCGAGAGAGGGGTCATGTCGTTTGGGCGCCACATGATTCTCTGAAGCTCTGCCCAGACATTGTGATGGAATATTGGCCACATTCCACTCACATACTTTGGTCTGTCAAGACTGCAAGGTGTCAACAACAGTTATCAATGGAAGACTGGCTTTGAAGAACACGTCCGTCTCAACTTCAAGCAGACAAGTATCATCCACGAGCTGGGCAGTCTTGTTCAAAAAGCAATAATCATGTTTCAACAATATAAGTTAATTGCATATCCTTTACAGGACGTAGCAGTCAACTCCAGCATTTATGGGCTGTTTGCTATTCCTGGGCAAGTTTACGTTCAGTAATTTGCAATTGCTTTTTGCTTTCTTAACGACCGTACTCATACCATGGATTTGGAAACCCACCCATGTCGGTCTGCTTCTTCCAAATTGCCCGCAGCTGTGTTTCGGTATGCGGGATTACAAGCTGTGTCCGTAACCCCTTTGCCACAGAGCTGGTCAAAAAATAATATAAGGAAATTTTATAAAACAAAGTTTGCAGATGACACAGTACAGACTGCCGAAAACGTGAAATATTTTGGAGCAATCATAACATCAGATCAAAAGTGTGTGATAGGGATTAGGAGCAGCATAGGCCAAACAAACAACAGCTGCATTTCAAATAATGCAAAGTAAATTATGTAGTAAGTCACGGAGAAGAACAGCGTATTAAAATGTTATCAAGCCATTTCTGATGTGTGGCAGTGAATCTTGGAATGCGAACAAAACAACTAGGAGGAGCATGAAAGCAACAGAGATATGGGTTCTGAGACAAATCTTATGAATGCCTTGGATAAAAAAAAAGCTAGTTGTATGTCCCCCACAGGACATCAAACTCAACCCCAACATTTTTGGTTGTTGATTGTTTGTGGTTTTCTAGACAATTTGATATTCATGGCTTTCTAAATGATGACACGCATACCATTGTTAAAACTCCAAGCAAGGCAGTCTGCTTCCATATCGTATGCAGCTGACTTTGAACTAGGCATGCGAGACTGATATTCGTTCGTTACCATCTAGCCACAGATACGGGCATACACTGAATGGCCAGAGTAACTAGCAACCATTTCCTGAAGTGGTTAATGAAAGCAGAATATTATACTCAACTATAAGAAAGAGGCAAAACATGTTCTTTGGTCAAACAATGACAAGACAAACACTGGAGAGCATGTTCTTTGGTCATACAATGACAAGAGAAACACTGGAGAGCATGTTCTTTGGTCATACAGTGGCAAGAGAAACACTGGTGAACATGTTCTTTGGTCATACAGTGGCAAGAGAAACACTGGTGAACATGTTCTTTGGTCATACAGTGGCAAGAGAAACACTGGTGAACATGTTCTTTGGTCATACAGTGACAAGAGAAACACTGGTGAACATGTTCTTTGGTCATACAGTGGCAAGAGAAACACCGGTGAACATGTTCTTTGGTCATACAATGACAAGAGAAACACTGGAGAACATGTTCTTTGGTCATACAGTGACAAGAGAAACACTGGTGAACATGTTCTTTGGTCATACAGTGGCAAGAGAAACACTGGTGAACATGTTCTTTGATCATACAGTGGCAAGAGAAACACTGGTGAACATGTTCTTTGGTCATACAGTGACAAGAGAAACACTGGTGAACATGTTCTTTGGTCATACAGTGACAAGAGAAACACTGGAGAACATGTTCTTTGGTCATACAGTGACAAGAGAAACACTGGTGAACATGTTCTTTGGTCATACAATGACAAGAGAAACACTGGTGAACATGTTCTTTGGTCATACAATGACAAGAGAAACACTGGTGAACATGTTCTTTGGTCATACAGTGACAAGAGAAACACTGGTGAACGTGTTCTTTGGTCATACAGTGACAAGAGAAACACTGGTGAACGTGTTCTTTGGTCATACAGTGACAAGAGAAACACTGGTGAACATGTTCTTTGGTCATACAGTGACAAGAGAAACACTGGTGAACATGTTCTTTGGTCATACAATGACAAGAGAAACACTGGAGAACATGTTCTTTGGTCATACAGTGGCAAGAGAAACACTGGAGAACACGACGATGAATGGAAGAATCAGTGGTGGAAGGGGCTGTGGTAGAATGAGAGAAATTATGCTGGATGGGATAAGATTATACTTTGATGGGATAAGTTGATACTTGATGGGATAAGATTATACTTGATGTGATAAGCTGATGCTTGATGTGATAAGCTGATGCTTGATGTGATAAGTTGATGCTGGATGTGATAAGATGATGTTGGATGGGATAAGATGATGCTTGGTGTGATAAGCTGAGGCTTAGTGGGTTAAGACGATGCTGGTTGGGATAAGATGATGCTGGATGGGATAAGATGATGCTTGATGGGATAAGATGATAGATAGCATGTAGGAATAAGTAACTTAGAGAATACAACCAGTCCAGGAGCCCAAGATTTGTGAAGAGACATGAACACCTATGCCATGTTGAAAGTCACATGATGATAATGATGAAGGGATGGATGATGTACTCTCCTCTTCCCCCCCCCCCCCCACTTGACTCTGGGGTAGTGGATCAGATGTGTGGCCTTTAGTAGTGATACACCAAAGTGTTAATCTGTAGTTGAATATAAAGTGTTCCTTTTATCTGACTTTGGCAGAAGTAACAAGTAGCAGATACATGCAAAAACTGGACACTCGTAGAGGTGATATGTGACAGTCCAGACAGGATATATAAAGTGGACATTCCGAAGTGAGCTGTGTTTTGAGTCAGTCCAGGTGTATGTGAAGTGATATGTGTCATGTTCAAAGTTAGAATATTGTGTTCTGGTCCTTCCTTGTCCAATGGGTGTGTTGTCTTCCTGGTCATGATTGGCATATTTTTTATAATTCCCTCCTGGTGTTTTCTGTGGTCCATTTTTTAAATAGTTTCTATATTTACTCTTCTATCAGTTGCTTGACTATTTTGAAACTTTAAATACAGAAGTCACAAACAATATGTTGCATGATTTATTGCCTGGCTTATTACGCTGCATCTCATTAGGTGCATACTGCAGAGTTATTTATCATATGAAGTAAATACACGAATAATACTTACGCTGAAACAATTAAAACACATAGTTACAGGTATTGCTTGAATGTGGAACATCTGTTATCCCCAAGATAATTTCAGGTATTCAGGTATATATTCAGATAATTTTCAAAGTATTTGGGATCCTCGCCGGTACTATGGAGTTCGTGCGCTGAGCTGAGTTTCTCCAGACTCAGGTTTGAGTTAGGAGGAGAACGGAGCACTTATGGGTTGCACCCGTGTGCCGTAATGTTGATCCATCGACTAAATTAAACTAAACTAGATAATTTCCAAATTTACCACAAATTCTTTCTGTTTGCACAAAACTGGCTCACTATATCTGAGCAATCGTTTATTGTTCACTGAATACAGTATATGAAATGCGTTTGCTTTGTCCATGCTATAGCCATATTTTATTAGCTGTTGATAAGTTGACAAGAATGGGGATATTCCAGGCAATAAATAGTGCAACATATTGTTTTTGGCTTCTGTGTTTACATTCACTAAGGGAATATATTGTTTTGGATTGTAAAACTTGTTGTGTTGTATGGTTCTTTTTGGTGTAGATCAAATCTTTGCTAATGTATGTGCTTTTTCATAACCAGGACTGTTAGAATGACTGGAAATTCGATGAATGTGTCATGGTACGATAAAAATGCTAAATTAACATGATATTTGGTCGATAGTTAGGGCGATCTTGCTAAATCAAGACCTTAGAGCCATCAGAGAAGGCGAGTCAGTAAAGATAATAATATTCTAGGTCTATGAAGGAGAGGCCTCAAAACACAGTCTTCATGTGTGATAACGTTCTCTTTCGTGCAGTGATTTCTGCCTCTTAATTTGAGCACACCTCTCCACATGCTTCAAAACGTTTTTCTTTGGACACCCTTTAGTATTACCTGCTTTTAATATAGTGGCATTAATAGCAAGTCCATCTGTGTGATTTTATATATATATATATATATATATATATATATATATATATATATATATATATATATATATATATATATATATATATATATAAACTATTCTGTTTTTCGGATAGGAGTCAGTTATATTTAAAGTAAATAGTCTACCTAAACACACTAAAGCTAGTTTCATACAAAATATCTTTACTACCAGCATCAGGCCTGATGCTGGTAGTAAAGATATTTTGTATGAAACTAGCTTTAGTGTGTTTAGGTAGACTATTTACTTTAAATATATCCATACAATTAAAATTAATACGTTTCACAATTCACAAGAATGTTTTGGAAAACAATAATTTCAAAACAAAATTTAAAAAGTATATAAAATTGTAAACAGAAATGCATTTATTGTGGCTGACTGCTTCCATTGAGCACAAGGTAAGTATTTATGGCAAGTGAACATGTGTCATAATGACATGTACAACAAAATACACACTATGATAACAATTTATAGAAATGCAGGGAATACACATAAGTACATCAAAACATATAAAATAAGATTTTATTTTAAAAAATGTAGGGAACATACATAACAAGGTTTGCCTGTGGGTTACCAGGTAAGCAAAGAATAAAACCCTGTAACCTACTATACATGTCCTAAAAGGCCATTATGGAGGGTTGGCCTGAGACTGGCTAAAAAAAATGTTTTGCATATCCTTTACAGGACATCGCTGTCAATATCTTTCAGCTGATTGTTGATTTCTTGGCACGATTACGCTCAGTAGTTTGCCATTGCTTTCTGAGTGGCCGGCTCACATACCCCGTAAGTTAACGACGCGATTCGAACCATTGCTGATTCTCACCGTCGTCACGTTACTTACGTGAGTATACAAGATTACGGAGAAAAGTTGCTAACCTCTAGGCCAGGAAGCCGGCTGAGACTGGCTACCTCCCCAATATATGAGGGGGCTTCAATTGAAAACCTTATATGTCCCAGTGACTCTTTGAGTTGTCCAAACAGGAGATAATCACTTGGGGTTATATCTGACGAGTACGGGAGATGTGATACACACTGAAAGTGGAGGTCTTCGATGGTTTCAACGGCTGCACGGACAGTATGGGGGTCGAGCACTGTCATGTTGCAAAAAAACTTTTGATAAAACTTTAGCTGCAAATCTAACCAATCATGAGCAATTCTACACAGAAAAATATGAATAAAATTTGGTTGAACTGCGGTAAAGCTGTGAAAATGTAAACAATATAAAATGACACAAAGTAGTGCAGTTTTACATAACAGAATTATGACACATACAGGACGTTGCGGCGACTAGCCTTCATCAGCAAACAAATACACACACACACAAAACACAACACATAGTCACGGAGAAGACCCTCCGGTAACTACATAGAGGCGTGACAACGGGATGAGAACAAAATGATGAAAAAATGAAAGCAATGAAGAGAAAATAAAATTTTGAAAAAATGTTCCTACTTACCTGGGAATCCGAACGTGTATACACGTGTGTACACGTTCGGATTCCCAGGTAAGTAGGAACATTTTTTCACATTTTTATTTTCTCTTCATTGCTTTCATTTTTTCATCTTTTTGTTCTCATCCCGTTGTCACGCCTCTATGCAGTTACCGGAGGGTCTTCTCCATGGCTATGTGTTGTGTTTTGTGTGTGTGTATTTGTTTGCTGATGAAGGCTAGTCGCCGCAACGTCCTGTAGGTGTCATAATTCTGTTATGTAAAGCTGCACTACTTTGTGTCATTTTATATTGTTTGCAATTCTACACAGCACAGGGCTTGAGTTGCTGTAACAGTATTGTTACAGGGGGATATGCCTGGTATCAAAAGGTTGGGACTAATTAGGGAGAGCAGGTTACTAGATTAGGTTTTTCCGTAAAATGAATGCCATTCAGGGCACACCAAGTGGTCACCACCCTGACGTAAAGAAAACTGTGCAATACGTAGGGTGGTAACCACAGGAAGTCAAGGGAGTGAGATTCTGGATACCATCAAGGGAAGCAGCCGATTTTCTAAGTTGTTTGAATTCCATCAGAAAGAATAGCCAATTATCATCTAAATGAAGGGAGAATCTTATTTGTATAATGTTTCCAAACGTAGACTGTATTGATTTGGCCACTAAAGAACCATTTTTATGGCATAACGAACCATGAAAAATAATATAAAAGAAGGGAAAACTTCGGACAACCCGAAAACTAACTATGTATCTGTACATGACCCTTTTGTTACATACAATCTTGAGAAGTGAATGCTGGTCCTATTGTATCGTCATAAATACAACAATCTCCCAGGGAAAAAAAAAACCAATTACTCTAATGGAAAATAAAGATGACTCATCAACGGAATAGAATTTCTCCACTTGAAGCTTTTGTGGAATTGTGATTTTTATCTTTGAGTTCATTTTGATTTGGACTGTTGCTACACATACGACGAGTTATGATGATGGTAGTAAACCATGACCACTTGATATCAGCCGGCCTTTAATATCTGTCTTGCACCTCCCTGTCGCAACAACTGGGCCACAGTGGGGTGGCGAGGTTGTGCTCTGTGATAATGCCCTAGGGCTTTTGCAACATCGGGAGATGAAAGACAGAAGAAGTAAAAGAGTGGAAGTAGGAAAAACAGGATGAGCAGCAGCAGCAGCAGAAGAAGAGGTAAAAGAGTGGGAGTAGGAAAGGAGGATGAGTAGCAGCAGAAGAAGTAAAAGAGTGGGAGTAGGAAAGGAGGGATGAGTAGCAGCAGAAGAAGAAGAAAAGGAGCAGGGATCGAAGCTCCGACAGGCAGGCAGTTAGAGCATTGCATTGTTGATCTTGCAGCTTCTGCAGCTTGTCTTGCTCCAGCTGTTTTGTGTTACCTTTACTCTGGAGTAAACTAGGCAGGCAGAGAGTGGGGATCATGCTGCATGGGTAATACATGGTCTCCAAAATTCAGCCCAGGCTTTGTGCTAAGATGTCATAATGTTTTGTTTTTAAAGGACAATGTAACAAACTATCATGTGCCAAGATGGCCAGGTACCAGTACATCGATTTGAAGGAATACCCTTGCGGTCATGGGTTTTTTTCACAATGTTATCATCTCGTCTTGTCAATCTATTGGTGGACTGAAGACAGTTACATAAGCTATCTTCTGGTTACTGCATGATATTAATGAGTTTTCTCTAATATGTTGGAAAATTATTGTCAGTATTTGAACAAAATCTGGTTCAAATGAATGTAACACAAATATTAAACAGGGAAATATTTTGTAAGGATTGGGGGAAAAGAGGAATGAAGAATTGATACAAAATATTAGATATGATGCAAAGCCATTTATAATGTGTTAAAATGCAATAAACTAACTCATTTGGAAAAACAGTAAGTGACAACTAATTACTGCAACAACTAACTGAACATAGAAAATGAGTATTTAATAGGGAAAAATACAGCAACAGCACAAACAAATACTGTTCTTTAGTTCCAACATTCAATGTACACAACACATCATTTACATTTAGCATACCCATCTTCTGCTATATACAAATTTACACACATTTTGTGACCATGTCAACATAATGCACTTTGTCAAATGGCCTAGGTGCACACGTCTCTCCACAAAATCTCAGTGTTTGGTATTCTGGATCAATTCTATTTTTGATACTCATACATATGGTGGGAGAAAAAATATATGTACAAAAACATTATTTACAATAAAGTTATGAGTTGCCATGCCTCCATTATAAATAAAATGCCGCTGAGATAATTGTATAAAAAGATTCATACAAAGCTAACGTAGGCACCTAGCCTTCAGAACAATAGAAAAATAATTACATTAGAATGCTCATTCAAAGAGAAATGAAAAAGTAATTTAATAGCAACAATACCACAAGCATAGTACTAGTGTCAAAGATATGAACAGCTGTGTTACCACAGCCAACAAACGAAGCACAGAACAGTAACACTGCAACCTACTATGCATGTCTTAACAGGCACCTAAGGAGGGTTGGTGCGAGATGGCTACGACATCCCGTAGAAAATTTAAGCTGTACAATCAACCAATTATTTTCAAGTCTAGAGAAAAGGAAAGAAAAATAACTCTGCCAACCAAGATGAAAGAGAATCTTCCTCTAGAAAAATGTATGACGCAATGTCAATAACAAAAACTGGACTTCCTTCTTTTTTTCCCTTCTGCTTTAGGAAAATCTCCAGAATTGGCACCTGGAATGTTAGAACTACATTTGAATTGGAGAAAATGGTGCAAGTAGTAAGGGAAATAAAATATTTTATAAAGTTAGCATTCTGTGATTGTGCAAAACAAGATGGAATGAAACAGATAACAAACTTCTACACACACCCCCCTCCCAGAATCCTGAATGTGGAGAACTTGGAGAAAAACCAGACAGATTCCAGTGAACCAAGAGGTGGAAAAAGACTGGATAATACACACATTAAGAAAACCAGTTAATAGTACCACAGGAAAGTCCATCCTCTTGAACCCACAGGGCAACAAAAACAGAGGGAGATCTTTTTTTTTTTTAAACGTATGGAGAAGAGAGAGGCAAGAAACGAATAATTTCAGGAGGACATGACAAGAGATAGCAAAGGATAAGAGAGTTTGGTGTGAATTAATTTATTTGCGAAGAGATAAAAGGTAGAAGAAGAAAGAAGAATGCCTATAACTAACAATATTTGTTTAATTTTCCCAAAGTTTCAACTTTCTGCATTGGTTGTGTTGTTTAACAAATCCTCTAGAACTGTCAGAACTAAATTTGCATCCTCTTGATTACGAGACCGTATCTCTACCACATCCCACACTCTTTCCTTTAGACACTGCTGTAGTCTGTCTAGCAAATCTTGATGAGGATCTGTGAAATGTAAATCAAATACAGATTTACCGAACAAGTATTAACTCTGTATTCACCAAGCAATGCACCAAACACTGAACTATGACATGATGAAATACTTTGAATGTCTTCATTGGTTTTTTTTTTTTTTGTGTTCGCTCACTTTAAACTTAAGTATAGTCCATACTACTTCTGGTACACTGGACCTATTTTTGTGTGTGGATTAGCTTCCCCTATTACCAGTGTCCCTCATCATCAGGTAAACCCATCAGGAAAACTTCTGAGGTTTTTGTAATTTATAAGGACAAAGACTCTCCTTAAATATCAAGAAAACAGTAACAATGGTAATATCAAAGAAACAAGTGACACCAAAATGTGAAATAGAAATAGAAGGAAAAGTTCTTAACCAAGTGGATAGTTTTAAATACCTAGGGGCATTTATAACATCAGATGGAAGATGCACAACAGAGATTAAGAGCAGAATAGGACAAGCCAATACTGCATTTTGGAAAATGGAAAGTATCCAGTGCAATAAGTCACTATCATTGAATGTAAGAAAGACATGTAACAAAGAGAGTGCTAAAATGCTATATAGAACCTGTATTGCTGAATGGCAGTGAATCTTGGAATGTAAATGAACAAATTAGGATGAACTTGGAAGCAACACAGATGTGGTTCCTGAGACGGATGTTCTGAATTCCTTGGACTGCCAAAGTAACTAACAATGACTGCCTGAAAGAGGCTAATGAAACTAGAACATTATATACAACAATAAGAAAGAGACAAACAGCTTTCTTTGGTCATGTGATGAGAAGAGAGGCATTGGAGAACATCGTGACAACTGGAAAAATTGAGAGGAAGAGAGGGTGAGGTAGACCAAGAGAAATGATGCTGGATGGATTGAGACAGTGGCATGGAGGAATATCATCAGCGGAGTTGATCCAGAAAACCAAAGACCGAGATCTGTGGAGAGTCATGAACGCCTACGCCATCTGGCATGGCACTTGATGATGATGATGATGAGTTAAGGACGTGAAGTCAACATTTTAGTCCAACTGACTGGTGTAGGGGTTGAACCTGCTACTTCTGCATCAGTACACCGAAAGTTTAAGAGCGAATGCTCTTACCCATTCGTCCACACTAACTTACAATTTCTTCATAAATTCCACACCAAGTAACTCATTTCTAGGTACTGTGGTTAATTTTACCGGATTTTTTTTTTTTTTTGCGGTAACGTTCGGTTATTTGTTTTTGTGTCTCCGATATGAGGATGGTAATCGTACGCATGATGTTAAATTCCCCGATTATTTCAAGATCGCATTAAAACAAAAACCGATTACCGAGTATTGTAGTTGCTTCCTTTGTCTACAAACCTATACATCTTGGCTTCTCAAATTTTTCTTCTTACCGAGATAAAGACACTGTCTTTTTAAGACGTAAGTTGACTCGTAAATTTTGTTTTATATATAGATGTTGCAAACTGATCTTGTATGAATAATTCAATTGAGCATCCATTTTTACAAGTACTGTGAAATATTCGACTATTTAAGTCAGCTGGGACATCCCAAACTGAAATCATTAAGATCGCATGCCTTAATGCTGTAATGGGATATTTCAACGCCAGGAAAAAAGTGGATCTCCGTGTCAAAATCAAGCGATGATCATTTAATATTCTTATGGATTATTCAGAGCGATGAAATGATAATGAATGCATGTTTGCATTCAACATCCATTCTAGTATTTGTGTTTACATTGTCATTAATCTACGCGGCCGGGGTCAATTATTTTTTGATAACATTTTAAGGCGAATTCTCTAGTTAAAATGGATCTTTCTGCCTCGCGTTGACAACAGCGCGCGGTAGCATGCGCCATCTGACGTCATCACAGCATGTATATCTCTCTCTCTCTCTCTCTCTCTCTCTCTCTCTGTGTGTGTGTGTGTGTGTGTGTGTGTGTGTGTGTGTGTGTGTGTGTGTGTGTGTGTGTGTGTGTGTGTGTGTGTGTGTGTGTGTGTGTGGCGCATATATATATATATATATATATATATATATATATATATGGCAGAGTTATCTGTTCTTGAGTTAGACAGCGGCAGTGGTAATATCCCTTGGCGACAGTGGTGTGAATGTGTAGGTAGGGTCACAAAAAGTGAAAAGGTCAAACTCGCTTTTTTCTATATGTTCATATTAAATGATAAATTGGCACACAAACGTTAATATCTCGGTTAAGAAATGACCTACAGACTTGAATAAGGTACCCTTGGATTTGTTTTTTCAAGACGTATCCAACTATGCAGGTTATATAATTAAAAAGCAATTTAGAAAATGTTACTAAAGTGGCTATATCTAAAGTATACCAGCACTTGATCCTCTCTGTGATTGGTCATGGACTAGAACTGCTAACTGTCTCAGAGGGTCAGCTGGTGAAGTTAGAGTGCATACATAACAAAGCTATGCGGGTCATTCTGGGATGCACCAGAGACACCTCAGTAGTGTGTATGCGTTACATCCTTGGTTTGCCGACTGTTGCAGGTATGCTCAAGGTGATGCAGATGAAGGCATGCCTCAGAGTAGCTGCAGACACAGATCACCCTTTGCATAAGGGTCAGTGACTGATATGAGGGAAATCATGGATGGCTCAGACGGAGGATACGATCAGACATGTGTGCATCTTGGAGAACATTAGGCGAGAAGAGGAGTGGGTCAGAGTGTCAGCGGAACAGTCAGACTTGTGCAGAGTTATAATCACATTGAGCTGGGAGTGCAGGGAGTGGCCAGCAGGGGCCACGGAAGTGGAAATCCAGCAACTAATTCAGGATAATGCTCGCTCGGGTGATGTGATTATCTTCACAGATGGTTCAGTGTCGAGAGGTAGGAGAAGTGCCTGGGGGTTGATAGCAAAAGCTAATGGCTGACGTTTGGTGCAGGAGAGCCTGACATATGATATCACAACATCTAGCTTAAGAATGGAGGTGGAGGCGGTCACTGCAGCTTTCCACTGGATCAAGAATACGATACACACACATATCGTGATTGTAACTGACTCAGAAAGCATGCTGAGGAATGTGAGGACAGGCATGCTTCGTGCAGAGTGGATTGCTTTGCTTCGGAGGTCACGGGTGGCAAGTATCGCCTGGATCTTTTCTCCAGGGCATGCCGTTGTGCTGGGGAATGAACAGGCGGACAGATTGGCTGGCTTTGTAAAACTTGGTGGAGTATTGATGCATTACAAGGCAGACGTGGTTGCGGCCTTGTGGGAGCACGTGTACACCTCGGAGGAGCAAATGGATCATGATGGTCTGGCATGAATGAGGCAGCAAGGAGTGACGAGGGGATCTGGCCGACGCTCAACGCTCAGAGGAAAGGCGAGACGGACATTTAATCAGATTGCTACTGGTACTATTGGTGTTGGAACTCTTTGCTGGCTGCTGAGGATGGGGACGGAGCGCCTATGGGAATGCCCCGCATGCTGTGATGTCGGTTCCTAGATCAATCAATCAATCAATCTGAAGTTGCCTTTGTATATTCTTCTTCTTCAGGCACATGGTCTGAAGCAGACGTCAGCGACATGAATCTATGAGCCATGATGTTCATTGCAATAGTACTCACAGTAAACTGCAATTACTTTCTGTGAAAGTGGTTCCTTCTTCTTCCGTTCGCTTGAAATGTCTATAACTGCAATGTTGTCTCTAGTATGAATTTAACTGTCTTTTTTAGTTCACTCAGCAGTCCACAGAGTTTATCTTCCACTGTCGTCTCTCTAGGACAGAAGGTTTGCCTAGATGTGT
Source organism: Cepaea hortensis (assembly GCA_963921405.1). Taxonomy (NCBI): domain Eukaryota; kingdom Metazoa; phylum Mollusca; class Gastropoda; order Stylommatophora; family Helicidae; genus Cepaea; species Cepaea hortensis. The sequence goes on along the minus strand of OY992894.1, from coordinate 28,658,507 downwards.
TGTATTTTGGGCAGTCTTGGAGTATGTGCTCTGCTGTCTGCGACACCAATCCACATGTGCACATGGCTGATTCACCAATTTTGAATTTTGTATACATGTGGTTGCGTAATCTATTGTGTCCTGTTCTGAGGCGCAGAATAATGACTTGTTCTGGTCTGTCCATAATGTGGTAGTTGTCTTGAGCAGGTTTTGGTGGCTTTCTGACTGATTTGATCATTCTTTTCTTTTGGTGAAAAGTAAAGGGCACATCAGGCTGTTCTTCTTTTGCTCCTTCCTTAGCCAGTCAATCAGCTCTGTCATTTCCGGGAACTCCACAGTGGGATGGTATCAACTGTATGGTGATATTATGCTGACTGCTAAGTTCAGAAAGTAGTGTCCTTAGTACTGGCAATTTCCCAGACAGGAGCACCTCGAGTACTAATTTTCATCTGTCAATAGCACCACAGGTTGCATACCATGGCTGGTATTTAGTAATTTCTCTGTTGCTATCTTAATTCCCTCAATTTCAACATCATAGTTATTTCAGTACTTTCCTGTTGGTACTCTGGCCGATTCCCTAGTATTATTTGGGTATTCTATGTATACTCCTGCTTCTCCATTTCAAACAGCATTTTGTGCTGACCCATCTGTATAGACTCGGATCCAGAGGTAAAAGTGGTTCTTAAGCAGGGCAGGTTGTCCTAGCCATAGTACCTATAAATATTATTTACTGACCTGCCTTCCAGGATAACAGTCTAAAATGAGTACCAGTAAATGTACTGGGGAGTAAACACAGTCAGCATAATACAGACCACACAACCCACCGAGAGTCGATTGGACTACAAAAATGGGAAGGTCTTCAATAATATGAGGTTAGCATGATATACCCAATACACCTCAAGGCTTTCTTATGTTTTTAATTAGAAGAAATTATTCAACAGCCCCTTACTGCATTTATATTTTTGGTTTATCTTCCTTATTCCGTCGCTAGGTGTGTTGCAATCAGATGGACATCACTGTATTACAATCTTATTTTTACATTTCTGACATAGTTCACAGAGTGATGCTGGTAAGTGTGACTACTTCTGTACTATCTTTGCTCTTCACTGTTGGGACTACTGACATCATAACCATAAGGGATCTATGCATGTCTCTTTACTTTTCTTCCAGAAAAATATTTCTGCTGCAGTTTTCAAGTTACCTGAATTTGATTTGAGGTTACTTGAGCATTTTCCATATCCAACTATCAAAAATAAATTATACACTCTGAGTATTTTCCAGGCTATTTTTTCCCATTTCTTATTTCTAGTCTATTTTTCTCCATTTCTTATTTTCCAGACTATATTTCCTCATTTCTTATTTTCCAGACTTGTCCCCTCATTTCTTATTTTCCAGACTGTTTTTCCTCATTTCTTATTTTCCAGATTGTTTTTCCCCATTTCTTATTGTCCAGTCTATTTTTCCCCATTTCTTATTTTCCAGTCTATTTTTCCCCATTTCTTATTTTCCAGACTGTTTTTCCTCATTTCTTGTGCGTTCTACCAGAGCTGTGTGCTAGCTATTACATTTATATGTTGAACATGAAACAAACTGACATGCCATCACAAACCAGTCTCACCAGATTCTTGTTTCGATAACTACGAGTATTAGTTAAGTAATAACTATCTCAAAGCATGAATTCATCAAGATTTTAGCTATGGAAGTGATAAGAAAAAATCAGAACTCAACTCACCATTCTCATTCCCTTCCTTTCTTATTACAAATAAAAATGGAACATTTTCCAGGTCTCTCTCTTGTAGAAGTTGTTGCAGAAACATCATTTCCTCTTCATTCAGAAAGTCATCTCTGCCGTATAATCCAAGCATGTACACTACTCCTACATAATGATGTCAAAAAAAATATTGCATAAAATTAATGTGAAAGACAAGAACTTTTCCTAAAGAAAGATAATTTCATAATCAAACACAGAATGCAAAATAATAAACTGAATGTTTCCATGGCAAAGTCATCAACTGCCTCCCTCCGTAGCATGTGGGTTTGTTTTCTGTCATTCGATTCAAGAGTGCCCTGGAGCTACAGAATTGATGCTCTGTGCAACATTTTCAGCAGACCAGTTTGTTGAAAGACACCAAGCCATATGGGATAAAACCCTGTGTAATGAAGTCAATTCTCTTTCTTTTAAGCAGAGTTTATTAGACTTGTTGGCTACCCTCATTTGGTTTAGTCAGCAATGTTGCAATGTTTCGCCAAAATGTCCACTAACACATCATGTTATCTTGCTTGTAAGCAGAGTTTATTAGACTTGTTGGCTACCCTCATTTGGTTTAGTCAGCAATGTTGAAATATTTCACCAAAATGTCCTTTAACACATCATGTTAAGCTATTATATGTTTACATCTTGCACAACTTGCAAACAGAAACTGCAGTAGCATTGTGACATGATGCACGTCTGCTGCCCTACAGTCATGGGTTTGAATCTGCATAAAGGTAAATTTTGAAAATCGACCTGGGCTCCCAGGTCAACCCACCCAAAATGAGTATCAGAAAATGTCTTCGGCAGAAAAGGTGGCTGGTATTATACTGACCACATGACCCACTGAATGGCAACTGGTATATACAAATAAGGATTTGGCACCATATACCCCATCCACCTTCAGGCATGTAAAAGTGTCACTTCATCTTATGCATCATGCAAAGATGAAATTACACTAACAGTAGTAAAATTATCATTTGAAAATATAAACATACATTCTAAATAAAGGCGTGAGACAATGGTGTATTAGTTCCTTGCCTCCTGAACATTTATACAGAAAATATATAGAAGAGAAGACTGTGACCCAACAGTGGCAGAAAATCAAAGACTGCAACTGATAACTAGAAAATTCAAAAAAAAAACATAATATAAACAAATAATGTAGTTTTGTTTGGTAAAACAAAGCAGGATATTCAAGAATTTGTAAATGAAGTACAAAAACAAAGCAGTGAAAATGGGTTAGTTATAAGCAAAGAAAGCAAAAACTATCATTATCAACAAAGATAGTGCCAAGATTAGCCAATCTTAGTGGGTGAGTTAGCAAAGTTTCTAGGGGAACTGCGCTGATAATGTCATGAGCTGGACTGGATGAGGGTTCAATGCCTGGGCTTATTACCTGCTAAGTGAGGGAGATATTGGCCACCTATTTCTCCATGCTGTGAGGCCTACAAAATTGGATGGCTTTATCACATCACAGACTGTTTTTTTTTTAGCTAATCCTGAAATTGCGCTGAAGGGAAAAACACAATAGCTTTTCTTAACTAGGACACTTAACAGCATACTCGTATGTTGGCAGAATAAGAAAAGAGAATAGGTATGACCTAAGTAAAATTCAACAATCTGAAACAGCTTCTGACATCTGAGCAGCTAAGTTATAAATGGAAATTAAGAGTGATCAAGTGTTAGATTTACTCTTCAATATTGTATAGGATTTTCGCATATCCTTTACAGGACATCGCTGTCAACAGCAGCATCTTTCAGCTGTCTGTTGATCTCTTGGCAAGATTACGCTCAGTAGTTTGCCATTGCTTTCTGAGCGGCCGGCTCAGTATCCCGCAAGTCACCAGCGGCGGTCGAACCGCTTCCAGCTCTCACCCGCAACGAGACTCTGCGTGATAAACGGGATTACGGAGAAAGTTCAATATTGTATAGAGAAAGAAAAACATTGTGATTGTAAAACCAAAGCTTTCAAACATGTGGTTACATAGATACATCGGAGGAAAATCCTGGGAGAAGAAAACAAGAAGAAATATAATAAAATATCAGATTAAAGAAAACATTGAATGAGATTAAGGTCAGATAACTAAGGCACTTCAGACATTTAAAGAATCATTGCTTGTTGTTAAAGAATTGCCTTATGGGAAAGGCAGCAAGAGATGCTAGAGGAAGACAACAGCACACATGGGGAGACAACACCAAGACACACCATGTGAAGACACAAGAAAGAGAGTATTGTAGACTCATTACAGACATGCTTCAATGTGAAGATGGCATTTGATAATTGGGGGAGGGTATGTGTGGTTTTTTGTATTTTTGTTTAACAGAAAATTCTTAGAAAACCATGGAACAAGATATAAGCCTACTAACATACTATAAGATTTTAACATAGAAGAAAACAGGCTTATAAACAGTTGCATCTTGAAAACTGAAATACTTTAGCCATAGTAAACAGCACAGTTTTAGTAATTGAAAGAACGGTTCATGGAGGCAGAGGCATGGGTCAGTCAGCACGAAGGTGTACACAGGACATTGAGGGCACCTTGGGCATGAAAATACTTGTATATGAGTCGGCAGAAACGCAAAGGATCAAGAATCTTCTTGGCTGTCTGTGACGAGTGTGACATTCTGCAAAGAATCTGCCACGTGATGATATGTATATGTTAAGACAGTCCTTTAGGCAATGGGTTGGGGTGTTGACAATCTTTATCATCATGTGACATGCCGGTAAGCGTGGGCGGTCATGTTTTGCCATCTCACTCAATCACCAGAGTCGTGGATCAGCTCAGTGTTCTTGTCTCGACCATGCCACGTGGTCAAGCTATCACGGTATTTACTTCCCTGTCTTCCTCTTGTTCTCTTCCCCTCAATCTTGCCAGTTGTCACCAAGTTCTCCAATTTATTTCTTCTCAGAACATGTCCAAAAAGTTTTGACTGTATGTTTAATTTCTCTAATCAGCTTACGATTTTCATTTGTTTCTTGTAAGACTTGATCACTGGTTTTTCTGTCTGTCCATGGTATTCTTTGCATTTTCCTCAGAAACCACATTTCCACAGCCATCAGATGTTTTTCAGCCTGTTTGATCATTGTCCACGCTTCATATACATACAAAAGCACAGGTTCAATGTAGCACCTCAACACTCTTTTTCTGACAATGAAAGCAAAAAACCCTAACCCTAGCCAGTCCGTATGCTCTGTGCTGGTAACTTCCTAGTGTAAGCTTCTCCAAAGATGTGAAGTTCCATTACTGGTTAGGCATACCTTGCTGGTTACTGAGCTTGAAGAGGAGAAGAAGAGTTCCGCAACACAGTCTCCATGAAGACAGTACTTTGGTACTAGGTCAAGAGGAAAGTCTCTACATCAAACTCACTCTGGTAGATGGAAGACCTTTTCAGGCCATTGCATCAGTCCCACCCATTGCATCAGTCCCACCCATTGCATCAGTCCCACCCATTGCATCAGTCCCACCCATTGCATCAGTCCCACCCATTGCATCAGTCCCACCCATTGCATCAGTCTGAAGGTTGTTGTTTTTTTTTTGATTCACTCATGTGTTGTCCATACACATGCAACTACTTCTAGTTCACTGGAGTGGTTTTTGCATATGGATTACCTTTCATACTACCAGTGTCCCTCACCATCCGGTGAATCCACTCCGACTTCAGAGGTACTTGTAATGTATGTCCCCAAATCAAGGACAAGAAGTCAACATTTTAGTCCAACTGACCAGTGTAGGGGTTGAACCCGCTACCTCAGCATCATCACAATGGATGTTTAAGAACAAGCACTCTTATCCATTCGCCCATGCTAACCTCCATCTTAAGGGTTAAATCTCAGTCTCCCAAAAGCTCACCAACGAGCCCTGTATTAAGCCAAACATATTATTTTTATGTTAAGGACCCTTTTTCACATGCCTTGAGCATACGGTGCTTCCCCATTTGTTACAGACCAACTGACACTCAGGGGTGATGTGGTCAATACCACGCCTGCCAACTGTACTTCCCACGACATTTCCTGCCACCCATATCAGGCTGGGTGATCCTGGGAGCTCAGGTACATTTGTAAATCTTGATGTGAATTCAAACCCATAACTAACTGGGCCAGCAGGAAAGCACACTACAAAGTGTTCTACCATGGTGTTTATTTCAACACGTCCTTATATTAAAATGTTAAATCAGAAAGTACTAGAATGATATTGGCTACTGTAAATCACAAAACGTTATATCTGAAATAATCAACAGGAAGGTCAGCATGGCTGAATGGATAAGAAAGCTCATTCTTAAACATCTGGTGTGCTGATGCTGAGGTAGCGGGTTTAACCCCTACACTGGCCAGATGGACTAAAATATTGACTTCTCGTCCTTGACTTGAGGATGTAAGTCACAAGTAACTCTGAAGTCGGAGTGGGTTCACCTGATGGTGAGGGACGCTGGTAATAAGGAAAGCTAATCCATACGCAAAAACCAGTCCTGTGCACTAGAATTAGTAGCATTTGTATTCAATGCAAGCGAACACTCGCTCATTGTCTCTCTCTCTCTCTCTCTCTCACTGACTCACTGACTCACACACTCACTCATGCACTCACGCACACACTCACGCACACACACTCTTCTCTCTCTCTCTCTCACTGACTCACTCACGCACTCACACGTGCATGCACTCTCTCTCTCTCTCTCTCTCTCTCTCTCTCTCTCTCTCTCTCTCTCTCTCTCTCTCTCTCTCTCTCTCTCTCTCTCTCACACACAAAATAATGAACATACCATTTGTTCCTTCCAAGAAGGGTCTCATTCGTAAGCCAATATTTCCAGCCAAATCATAGACTAGTATCTTTCTCCCTGATTGAGTGGTGATTGTGTCCACATTAAAGTGACTTGTTGGCTCCACAGAGAGAATGGCATCAACTCCATATTTCCAAGAGTACAAGAGAAAAGTCTTCCCTGAAAAAGTAAAATGTGTTTCAATGCATAACAAATGGTTTTAAATAATAATGATCCTTTTTTTTTATTACAATCTGTGACTGGATATTTTTATTTTTTTTTGGCGTTAGTTCGCTTTTGAACTCAAGTTTATTCAAGTTTAATAAATTAATTAATTAATTGACTGCGAGACTGAATTTGAGGTCTATCTTTATCACACTGTAAAATAACTCATTAAAGTTCCAATATACTCTTCTACATCACATTTTGAGGTCACCAGCTCAGTACACAAACTCCAAAGTACCAGCCAGGACTCCAATTGGTCTAAACCAGAATCTACAGTTTCTATAAATAAATATGTATTATATTGTGGGCAGAACCCCGAATACTCTCGTCACGTGACGCGACGAGAATTAGCAGTGGTTCGAATCGCAAAAGTGACTTATGAGAGTATGGAGCCGGTCGCTCAGAAAGTCGTGGCGTGCTGATGAGCGTAATCTAGCCTAGGAATCAACATACAGCTGAAAGATGCTGGTGTTGACCGCAATATCCTGAAACAGGATGGAAACGCGGAAAAAAAAAAAAAAAAAAAAAATTGTGGGCAGGATTTCTAAATGTTAAATTATGCCAGGCTTACAAATCTGTCCACCTTCACTTTTTAACTTCCAACTATTTTAGGAAGACTTAACTATTTGTGCTGTGGGAGCTGCAGAAACATAGTGACTAGACGCTGGCTAGACCCAGACGGGCTCGTCCTCGGAGACTAAAGAAGGTGAATGGGTCCAAAACATTTGGCATGGGGGGGACCTCTTCTGATTATCAGAAGCCTCCTGTCGTGCTTGCTCTGCATGCAATTTTTACCACCTATGCTTAGAAGATTTTTGTCTGCTGCATTCCATCTTGTTTCACATAATCCCACAATGCTATTTTGTAATATTTCATTTCTTTCACCACCTGTGCTGTCTTTCAAAGTTCATACATAGTTCCAGGTGCCAATTCTGGAGATTTTCCTAGGTTACATGAAATAAGTCAGCAATCCAGGTGCTTTGTAGCTTTCTCTGCATTTTGTTGTACCTCTTCTAGAAGAGTCTTGGTTGGCAGAGTCATTCTTGGTTCCTTATCTTTAAACTTGTTCATGGTTGACAATGTGTGCACAGATCATCATAATTTCTTTGCTGAATTTGTTTAGTGGAACAAGTGACCACGGAGTCAGAATGTTCACCTCACACATTGTGGGATGCTGTGTTCAATCCTCAGTAAGGCTCAGGACTCTTATAACAATGCTAGTCTGTACACTACATGGCAACTGCTTGAGCAAGCAGTCTTTATTCCTCAGCCTGGAAAAACCCCAGTACACACCAGCAATGGAAGGGATGATGTAATGAAAATAAACAAAGCACCATGTACAGTATTGAGGAGTAAAGCATCATCAGTTTTTGTTAACAAATTTTCCTGAACATATTGTCCTTAACTTATTCTTAACCTAGCAATTTTAGAGTTAACAGGCAGACATCATAACTCTAACCCACAACAAACCCAGCAATTTTAGAGTTCAGAGGCAGGCATTGAACCTCTAAACCAGTGTTTTCCAAGTGTTTCAAGCAGAGGGCCATATCTACTATTTTCGGTAGTTAAGCGGGCCACAACATTATAAAATTATAAACGTCGTGCAATATCATTCTTACCTTTCTTAACTTTCGTCAACAAAATCCTAAAAATTTAAAGGCAGTCAGTGTCAGTAAACACTGCGGTCATTTGTTGGTTTAAAATCAAAAGTTCATTTAACAATAAATTTTTAATCAGTTTCGAAAATCGCTATTAATGTAATTAATTTACAATTGCAACTGTTCATCATAACCAGTTACTTAAGTTCAGATGCCAGTTTATCAATGTCTGGGCACAAATCTGTCGTGCTCAAAGTCATAAGCGCAGCTAGGTTACTGTCGGTGAGTCTGGAATGTTCCTGTTTGTTATAACGGTCAATGCGGAAAATGACTGCTCGCATCTGTAAGTCGAACCAAAACGACAAATGTACCTTTGGGTGAATGAACGCAATTGTTCAAATTGTTCAACAGACAATAGTCGCCAGAATGAAATCATATGACCAGCTGAAGATGAAGCAGGCAGCTCCAGAAATTGACATCTCACGTTCTGACGGGGTGCTCCGAGTGCATTTTTGAAATTATTAAAATATATTATATTAAAAAACGAGAATTCACATGCTACTTTCTGACAGCTGGCGGGCCACAAGTGGCCCGCGGGCCGTGATTTGGGAACCTCTGCTCTAAACCATAACTAACCCAGCACTTTTAGAGTTAACTGGCCAACATCTTATATGTAAACCATAACTAACCCAGCACTTTTAGAGTTAAGTGGCAGACATCTTACATGTAAACCATAACTAACCCAGCACTTTTAGAGTTAAGTGGCAGACATCTTACATGTAAACCATAACTAACCCAGCACTTTTAGAGTTAAGTGGCAGACATCTTACATGTAAACCATAACTAACCCAGCACTTTTAGAGTTAAGTGGCAGACATCTTACATGTAAACCCCAACTAACCCAGCACTTTTAGAAGTAGGAGACACCTAACCTCTGAACCACAGTTAATCCAGCACTTTAAAAGGTAAAAGCCAGACACCGTACCACCAAACCCAGTTATCATGTTGCCAGTCTTTTACAGAATGTTTCCCCTCATCACAACTCCCTAGAAAGATTCTTGATCCTTCGCTAGTTCCCCTGCTTGATATAGTTCCATGCCCAGGGTGTCTTTAAAGTCCTGTGTCTACCTTCATGTTGGTCAGCTCCTGCCTTGTCTTCCAGTAACCATGCCTTCATTTACTGTCCTTTTTTAAACCACTGTTTGATGTGGCCAAATTGCTTCAGTTTCCCAGACAAAATACTGTATATGATCCAGCTTTCTTCAATACTTACATCTTGTACATTGTTTGTATTTGTGTTCTTCTAGATCAATGGTAGCCTGAGAATGTGTGTGTAACATTTATGTTAATAGTTGTTGACATTAACATTTGTGAATTGGTTCATAATTCATATATTTATGTAGCCACAGGAAAGAAGCATGTTCTTAAATTGTTTACTGGGACACAGAGGTGTTTCCAAGGCACCAGGGCCGGGTTAAATACTGGCCAAGACCTATTGATGCGTGCTCGTCGAGCATCCTGGGCAACAGGTCCCTTCGGGGTCCTGGCTAAAGTCAGTAGGATCGCCGATTCCTCCGAAGTTGGAGAGTGTCTGCCTGTACGGCGAGGAACCACCAGTCTGCACACCAATAAGCCAGCAAGCAAATTATTTACTTTTATTATTTGCTGTAATATGTCATAGGTTCTTCATGCTATTTAACTTCTGCATTGATATTGCCTGTCTTCTTCTGACTTGACCTAACCCAGTACAAGATCTATTATGCTACCCTACCTCCCTTCCAGACAACACAAACCTCAGAGGAATGGCCAGACAGACACATAATCAGACTGCTACTGGTATCATTAGTATTAGACTCTTCGCTGGCTGTTGCAGATGAGGATGGAGCATAAATGGGAATGTCCCAAGTGTTGTTACATCAGTTCTTGACTCAGCTCAACTCAACTAAACCATCAACTACATCAAGCCTGGCTAAAAAGATCAATGCTGCCTCTAGAACACTTTCATGGGCAGCAGAACAGAAAGTCACACATGCAATGATCATATCAGACTCCATTAAATTGCAACCAAACATCACAACCAGCAATCTTCGCTCCAAATGGAGAAGCAGCATTCAGAAGTCACACTTCACATCACTCGAATGGATGTCCACACCTGGACATGACGGGGTAAAAGGTGATGAGTGATGAATGTGCAAGCCAGCTGCCAATAAATGCACTAACACAAATGGGAAGAAGCATGGACAGAGGTGATATAATCAATGCAGTACAGTCTCAGCTGACTGATAACATGAGACAGATGCTAACCCAACTACACAAAGTGGAAGTGAAACCTGGTCAAACACGACAATCCTGTCTCCAGGGTGAAGAGTGGAGGTATCATAACCAACTATTCATGGGAATAATGGGCAGACATACTTTTGGATGGCTGCTGTATCGAAGGACTGAGCACTTTTGGGTATGTTCTATATGGCTGCTGCATCGGAGGACTGAGCACTTTTGGGTATGTTCTATGTGGCTGCTGCATCGGAGGACTGAGCACTTTTAAATATGTTCTATGTGGCTGCTGCATCGAAGAACTGAGCACTTTTAAATATGTTCTATGTGGCTGCTGCATCAGAGGACTGAACACTTTTGGGTATGTCCTATGTGCAATGTTTTCATTTAACATAACATAACCTCCCTCCACTAACTAAACACCTCCAAATTTCAACTATCCTAGTCTTTACCAATGCCAACATTAATGTATTAATAATAATAATAATAATAATAATAATAATAATAATAATAATAATAATAATAATAATAATAATAAAATATGCTGGTTATCAATATTGCAAGATTTATGGAAGTGTTAATCTCTTAGTTCTTCATCTCCGATTTTTGTCACTTTTCTGTAGCTATGCAAATACAGTAGTCAGTAGATGAGTAGTCATCAATATTATATCATATCAACACAGTTAATATCATATCAACACAAATAAGGCCAGCTCCTAAATTAAACACGATTTGCAAGCACAGGATAGTCTTTGCTAGAGAGACAATAATAATCGAATAAAATCAATAAACTCAAATTTCTCTTTACATGTATAAATAAATCCTAGTGACACTAACCATAACTTCTTGTATTTGAGCGAAGGTAATTTTCTCAGCATTTCAAACGAATACTGCACCTGTTGCCGGCTTTCCAACGATGAGGACTTTTACGGGCTGATCTTTAATATTTGACGAGAAAACAGTCAGGCCTGACGCACAGGCAGCTCCCATTTTCTGGACGTTTTAATATTATTAATATAACTACAAGAAGTACAGACTATTGATCCAAATTATTTTATTATCAGTCTTACGAAAGCTAAAGATGCGTTTTTTTACTGCAGAAGATAGTGCAATAATGCTATCACATCATTATTCCTTATTTGAATACAGATACAAGCAAGCAAACATTACATGGGATGTCTACAGTGAAAGTGCTTCCTTGTAATGTACGATCACAACATCACAGCTCGATATATCATAATGACATATGTACCCAGAATAGTTTAGTTTACGTTGGGAACGGAAGTTGTGTTGTGTTGTGAATGGAGATTGGCTTGTGTTTCTCATAGCGTGAAGAAGAGTGACTTAACATTGGCTAAATTTGGCTGGGGTGTATTTATAACATATGTTGTAATGTTCGAAAAGCTAATAAATATAATGGTGTATGTTCTTACTGTAATTCAACGATTAGTTGCGTGCTGTATTTTGCTGAATCAATAGTGTAGTCACGTGATGTCAATAGAAATCTAGAAGCGTTCACCTGTCTCAGGTAGAAGTGGCGGGTGCATATAATCATATATGAAGATTGTTGACACTTAAAAATAATAAAATATAAAACTATAGACGTTGCGATAAACCGCAGGCTGAGTTACTAGACAGCTTTACGTTCAATAATTTGCCATCCCGAAGAGGCCTTTTGAAAATTATGAAAATTGAATAAATTCATCCAAATATGTGTCTTTCACACTTGCCAGGTGACAGGTTAATGAAGTGAAAAGAACATTTCCCTTCTTCGCATATGTAGCACCTATTTTTGGCGTAGATAGATTCAAGATGTGATAGATAATTTACAGATGACAGAAATAGTTCATTGTTGATTTCTTAGCAAGATTACGCTCAGTAGTTTGCCATTGCTTTCTGTGAGATCGGCTATATTGGAGTAGATGTCGAAAATTATGGAGAGAGAGAGGGGGGGGGGACATAGAGACAGACAGAGAGAGACACGGAGAGACAGACACAGAGACACAGAGATAGACAGGCAGATACATAGAGATAGACACATAGCGACATAGAGAGAGACACCTAGAGAAACACAGACAGACAGAGAGAAATAGGGAGAGGGAGCGTTCTGAACAGGACAAGTAAAGTAATTGTTTTAAAGGAAATGTGCCTTTTATACGCTTCAAGGAGCAATGGACGTATGTTGCTACAGCAATATTTTTATAGACCAATGGGCACTCAACATTAGACGGTTATGAAAGATGACCTGTTTTCATATATGGGTCAACCCATGAACCGAATATTGGTCGGGGAAAACAACGTATCTTGCCACTACTTAAGACAACCTGGGATTGTGTTGGTAAACAAGTGCAAGGGAAATAAAGTAGGGCGCAAGCTGGGGATACGACTTGACCCAAGAACCGACATCACAGCACTCGGGTTATTTCCATACACTGTCTACATTCCCAACTTCAGCAGCCAGCGAAGAGCCCAGTACTAATGGCACCAGCTAAACATGTGTCCATCTGGACTTTGCTCGGAGTACTGAGTGTCGGCCAGATTCTCTGGTCACTCCCAGCCCCACCACTGTACCCAGGTCATGATCCCAAGGGGCCCTGACCACGTCTGCATAAACGTGTACCAATACCCCACCCAGCGGTACAGGTCCAGCAAATGTGTCCGCCTGCTCGTTTTGCTACACACCAGCATGTCTTGGGGAAAAGATCCAACGGATGCCCCGTGTCTTGGAATTAATTTTTTATTGAGGCGTACCCCGGTCGTCACCCTTTTCAGCATGCTCGGTGTCCCCTATAGTCACGACATGCGTGTGCTGTGTGTCCTCGGCTCTAGTCATCGAAACGCTGCAGTGACCGCTGGAGATATTCTTCTTTCTTTCACTACTGCTGGAGATGTGAGTGCAACATCATCTTCTTCCTCTTCTGCTTCTATGATCACTGCTTGCTATGTGAGGTTTATAGCATCCATCGTAGTGGGTAGTGCAACATCTATTAAAGAGGTGTGTCTAAACTCTAAACATTAATGTAGCTCGGGCTGTACAGATTCTTTCATAAGTCCGCCAGAAGGTGTCACCGCAAATGTTTAACTAACCACTATGAACAATTATAAGTGCGTTACTTTCAAAGTGAAATTTTCCGGTCATGTTAAAAGATATAACTTCTTCTTCTTCAGCGTTCCGAGCCATTGAGGTTCTTTGCTACAGATACAATCCGTCTCCATTCGTCTCTCTGGTTGACCTTCTCTTGCCAGTCATTGTTTCCAAGTTATATAACACCCTTATAAAAGCCTCACGGGGGCGTAAGGTTGAAGGCAAACAAGCAAGAGGTAGACAACGATACAAGTGGGAAGATAACATCAAGAGATGGACGAACAGCAGTTTGACAAAATATGCAACCCAGGAGAGAAACAGACAATGTTGGAGATTCATTGCAGCCAGTCTTCATTGTGGAGATGGCACTTGATTGATTGAACCCGGTCAAATGCCGGGGAGAAGTCGGATGTGTGTGCCGAAATGCGCAAATGTCGCAGTTCTGCTATAAAGAAAATCTATGTGGAAACTACGGAGCTGTAGTTTTTATAGCAGAATTATGTGAACAGATAGAAAGAGCAATGATATCTTGAAAGGAGTTAATTCACAAAGAGGACTCGTTATTTACATCAGAAGACGCCACCCCTTTGTTTATTTCATGTCATAAGAAAAGGAAAGCTAGAGTATGTCATTACAAAGGGAAAGTTGGAGGGGAGGAGAGACAGGGGGAAGAGCAAGAGAAAAGATGTTGGACAGCCTGACATCATGGCATAGAATAGAGGAACATCAGTATCAGAGATGACTGGAAGAAAAAGAGACATAAGGCTGTGGACAGACATGATCACCAACGCCACTCGGCATGGACTACAAGGAGAAGATGCTATAAACAGGTACAGCGCAATTAAGCCAAAATAAATTTAAACAAACACAGGACAAAAGAAGCAGCGGAGGAAGACGAATTATCTGATGTGTCCCAGAATTGTATGCCTTGGTTTTGGTTTTGCCCAGAAATCACTTTCATTGCAACATGGATTATCTCCATGTGTGCTCCAGTCCCCTCTCATAGATCACACCAGGAGAATCCCTGCACAGCGCACAAACCCTACAGCACAGTGAGGATCTACGTATGTGTGTGCAACAAATTCTGTTGTAGGTAATTTTTCTAATTTTGAAATTACATTATTTGGTGAATTGCGTTGCATTATTTCTTCCTACCTTTGGCCCAGTACATCGGACTTCGACAAGCACTTTTTTTTTCGAATGTGCTTTCCCTAGCCTTTGACTGTTCCCACTCTAGTTACAAGGCAACAGGTTTGTTTCTCGCTTTACCTGGTTCCTGATCCCTTGACCTGTCCCATACAGGAGGCCTAAACAGTAGCCGAGCTACTGTCGGCATAACTCGAGGTTATGGGAATACTCAAACCCCTCTACATCTGCAAGGTGGAGTCATATCAGAGGGGTCATTTTGAAGGGTCTGGGCAGCACTGTGTTCGGTCTGCTATTTTAGTCTGATGTTTTAGCCAGCAAAATGTGCACACAAATCGCCTGCATAGTTTTTGCTTATTCGAGAAGACTATTTGTATAAATCAATCAATCAATCAATCATGTGCCATGCCGGAAAGCGTGGGCGGTCATGATTCGCCATTTCACTCGATCACCAGAGTCGTGGATCAGCTCAGTGTTCCTGTCTCGTCCATGCCATGTGGCCAAGCCATCCAGGTATTTTCCTCTCGGTCTTCCTCTTGTATAAATAGTATCCACTAATTGAGAATCCAAGGGAGGGCAGTACACCATTTTTCGTGTTTTATTTTTATAAAAATCACTCTGTCAGTTGAACAACTCTTATAAATTAAAGGCGAACGTCTGGCCACAGGCAGTTGTTACAATCAATACCTCACTCAATCTGAATTGTTAGTTTAACCCTCTCTAGTCCTTTCATCTTTCAGTGGTGCAAAATCCCTGGACCAACTCACACCAGAATCTGTGCAGTTATTCAATATTTGTTGGATTTTGCAGCTAACGTTTTCTGCGGGGTGAGGTAACCTGTCTCTCCTTAGTTACCTCATACAACATGCACGGTAGTTTACAGTGTTAATATTCTCTTTGCTTCTATTCTGGTCCCCGTTAACACACTGGCGTTCTCTCTAGCAGTGTTATATCTATTACTCTAAAAGACAACTCCTTAAGATTTATCAAGTTAAAGTAATAAGTGTCTGCAACAGCACGAGATGTAGGGTGTATTTTTAATGACTGTGTAGTTTTTGAAAATATTTCCGTTCCAAGTTTTGTATTGACCTATTGTGGAGTTCATGCAACACAATAGGTAAATACAAAACTTGGAACGGCAATATTTTCAAAAACTGCAGTGTCATTAAAAAATACACCCTATATAACATATTGTATAGACAGTACCCAACTGGTTACCCAACAAAGTAATGGATCCAATTACACGTCTTGGGGCTTAATAGGTGTTTGGTGCTAGCCCCATAATGTTATAGATCAGCTGGCACTCAAAAGGTGGTGTGGTTAATAGCATGCCGTCCACCTTCACTTCCCATAACGTTTTCCGGTACGCGTATTAGTTTGGGTGACCTAGGATCCCAGCTCAATTTTTAAATTCTGCTTCAATGTGAATTTGAACTTAAAACCACCAGGCTACTATGCTAATCAACAATGTGGTTACATTTAAATCCCCAGCTGAGAACCAATTGTCCATTTAGTATTTTAGAGTTATTGGTCGATAGAGCCTCATAAAATCGGTGCCTGAGAATTCTTTTTTGAAGACAAGGCAGAAGAATAAGGTTGTCTCAGCTGGTAATGCTGTGAGCAACATGATGCTGTTTTACTTTTGAAATCTTCGGTAGTATCTACCAGTATCCTAGCTTAGGTTTATAGCAAGCAACTTTCTCACATGGACTTACATAGACATGCTGTCTGGGTCATGTTGGAACTTATGCAGCTCAGCAAGTAGATCTGCTAACTACAAGAGCTCTGGCAGCTGAAGCACTCATGATGGACAATGTGGTTATGTACAGATAAACGATTTTTTTATGTTGCATATCCCTTACAGGACGTCGCAGTCAACACCAGCATGTTTCAGCTGCTGTTGATGTACTAGGCAAGTTTTACGTTCAGTAGTTTGCCATTGTTTCTGAACGACCGGCACCCATACCAACACGCTATAACACAACTCGACACGATCTGCTGCACAAATCGGTCGCAGCTGCGTTTCGAACGCCTGGTATGCTTCTCACGAACCGCGTTGGCAAGCCTTTGGCCACGGAGACAAGCTGTTATAAACGAATGTTAATTCAAGATATATCCAAACCAATCCAATATTTATGGGGGGGGGGGGTATAAAAATTTAGCCTCGTTCAACCTGCTTTTGCAGCTTCAGTTATACTAGAGATCCGTTTTTTTTTGGGGGGGGGTGTTTTTAGAGTTTCGATATTCTTTCATTTCTTTGTTCCCTTTCGAGGTAGTCCTAAACAAGGCTGGTTATATTTTCTGCTCTCTGCTCTTTGGGTTCGGTTGGGTCTTGTGGGTCTCACGCTGACTGGAATTTTCATTACTGCGCTGAATTGGTCCTGCTGAGGACCTGCCAGATTAAGTGGCCTCCCAGTTGTTCGTTGCTTACTATAAAAGGACTGGTACTTGTCTTGGACTCCTTTAGTCCTCAGAGTGGCTGATCTTGAACTAATTTAATCCTTCATAAGGATTGGTATAGTTCTCAAGATATGATAACAGATGAAGCAAGTTACTTAACTGATTATGTGCCAGTGGATTATTAATCATCTTAAGCGATAACCCATATATGCCATGGGTTTATATATCTTTAAAATGTGTCAATGCGTTATAATACATGTCTGCTACCATATTAGCAACTTTCAAGTCATAACTGCGACTCACCCCCTACTTCCCAATTTTCACTATCTATATTTGTTTGGTCTATCTAGACCTACTTTTTGTTTGGCAAAGAATCTGTTAAAGAGGTCAGTATCATCAACGTGGAGCTCAGTGAGAGAACTAGACAAATACTACACCAATGTGGAGCTCAGTGAGAGAACTAGACAAATACTACACCAATGTGGAGCTCAGTGAGAGAACTAGACAAATACTACACCAATGTGGAGCTCAGTGAGAGAACTAGACAAATACTATACCAATGTGGAGCTCAGTGAGAGAACTAGACAAATACTACACCAATGTGGAGCTCAGTGAGAGAACTAGACAAATACTACACCAATGTGGAGCTCAGTGAGAGAACTAGACAAATACTACACCAATGTGGAGCTCAGTGAGAGAACTAGACAAATACTACACCAATGTGGAGCTCAGTGAGAGAACTAGACAAATACTTTACCAATGTGGACCTCAGTGAGAGAACTAGACAAATACTACACCAATGTGGAGCTCAGTGAGAGAACTAGACAAATACTATACCGATGTGGAGCTCAGTGAGAGAACTAGACAAATACTATACCAATGTGGAGCTCAGTGAGAGAACTAGACAAATACTATACCAATGTGGAGCTCAGTGAGAGAACTAGACAAATACTATACCAATGTGGAGCTCAGTGAGAGAACTAGACAAATACTATACCGATGTGGAGCTCAGTGAGAGAACTAGACAAATACTATACCAATGTGGAGCTCAGTGAGAGAACTAGACAAATACTACACCAATGTGGAGCTCAGTGAGAGAACTAGACAAATACTACACCAATGTGGAGCTCAGTGAGAGAACTAGATAAATACTACACCAATGTGGAGCTCAGTGAGAGAACTAGACAAATACTATACCGATGTGGAGCTCAGTGAGAGAACTAGACAAATACTATACCAATGTGGAGCTCAGTGAGAGAACTAGACAAATACTATACCAATGTGGAGCTCAGTGAGAGAACTAGACAAATACTATACCAATGTGGAGCTCAGTGAGAGAACTAGACAAATACTATACCGATGTGGAGCTCAGTGAGAGAACTAGACAAATACTATACCAATGTGGAGCTCAGTGAAAGAACTAGACAAATACTATACAAATGTGGAGCTCAGTGAGAGAACTAGACAAATACTACACCAATGTGGAGCTCAGTGAGAGAACTAGACAAATACTATACCAATGTGGAGCTCAGTGAGAGAACTAGACAAATACTATACCGATGAAACAAGAGGTAATGAAAAGACGCTTGTGCTGTATAGGCAGCTAAGGCTTGGACAGCTTGAAGTGATTTCCTTGAGGGCCTACGTCCCAAAGGGGGGTAACAGAGTTAAAGAACAAGCAGACGTAAAGATGAGCGGATCTCGATTTAAGTACAGTGCAAACCACTTAAGGCGATCTCGGATGTGGCGCATTTCTGCTGTGAAGAACAATATTGTATTGTACATTGTAAATGCATTAATATATGTTTGAACTATTATATGAGAATTTCTGATAAGAAGAACTATTTATTGGGTCCCAGATGAGTTTTCCTTATCAGGTCTACACCATTACAATACTGCCAAAGAGGGACATACGAGAGCGAGAAACTTACATTTGTGCAACCAGTGTTACTACAAGGCAAAATATATAGAGGAAGACCTAAAAACATATGGACAAGAGAAGTGGAGACAGAAAAGAACAATATGGTGAAGATATGGATGGAGCTGCAGGGGATAGCTAAGGATAGAACAGCTCATAGAGAGACAGTTAGTTGGTTGAGGGTTTATATCTTTATAGGGCATAGCTAAGGATAGAACAGTTCATAGAGAGACAGTTAGTTGGTTGAGGGTTTATATCTTTATAGGGCATAGCTAAGGATAGAACAGCTCATAGAGAGACAGTTAATTGGTTGAGGGTTTATATCTTTATAGGGCATAGCTAAGGATAGAACAGCTCATAGAGAGACAGTTAGTTGGTTGAGGGTTTATATCTTTATAGGGCATAGCTAAGGATAGAACAGCTCATAGAGAGACAGTTAGTTGGTTGAGGGTTTATATCTTTATAGGGCATAGCTAAGGATAGAACAGCTCATAGAGAGACAGTTAGTTGGTTGAGGGTTTATATCTTTATAGGGCATAGCTAAGGATAGAACAGCTCATAGAGAGACAGTTAGTTGGTTGAGGGTTTATATCTTTATAGGGCATAGCTAAGGATAGAACAGCTCATAGAGAGACAGTTAGTTGGTTGAGGGTTTATATCTTTATAGGGCATAGCTAAGGATAGAACAGCTCATAGAGAGACAGTTAGTTGGTTGAGGGTTTATATCTTTATAGGGCATAGCTAAGGATAGAACAGCTCATAGAGAGACAGTTAGTTGGTTGAGGGTTTATATCTTTATAGGGCATAGCTAAGGATAGAACAGCTCATAGAGAGACAGTTAGTTGGTTGAGGGTTTATATCTTTATAGGGCATAGCTAAGGATAGAACAGCTCATAGAGAGACAGTTAATTGGTTGAGGGCTTATATCTTTATAGGGCATAGCTAAGGATAGAACAGCTCATAGAGAGACAGTTAGTTGGTTGAGGGTTTATATCTTTATAGGGCATAGCTAAGGATAGAACAGTTCATAGAGAGACAGTTAGTTGGTTGAGGGCTTATATCTTTATAGAGGATAGCTAAGGATAGAACAGCTCATAGAGAGACAGTTAGTTGGTTGAGGGCTTATATCTTTATAGAGGATAGCTAAGGATAGAACAGCTCATAGAGAGACAGTTAATTGGTTGAGGGCTTATATCTTTATAGAGGATAGCTAAGGATAGAACAGCTCATAGAGAGACAGTTAATTGGTTGAGGGCTTATATCTTTATAGGGGATAGCTAAGGATAGAACAGCTCATAGAGAGACAGTTAATTGGTTGAGGGCTTATATCTTTATAGGGGATAGCTAAGGATAGAACAGCTCATAGAGAGACAGTTAATTGGTTGAGGGCTTATATCTTTATAGAGGATAGCTAAGGATAGAACAGCTCATAGAGAGACAGTTAATTGGTTGAAGGCTTATATCTTTAGAGGGGATAGCTAAGGATAGAACAGCTCATAGAGAGACAGTTAATTGGTTGAGGGCTTATTTCTTTATAGGGGATAGCTAAGGATAGAACAGCTCATAGAGAGACAGTTAATTGGTTGAGGGCTTATATCTTTAGAGGGGATAGCTAAGGATAGAACAGCTCATAGAGAGACAGTTAATTGGTTGAGGGCTTATATCTTTATAGAGGATAGCTAAGGATAGAACAGCTCATAGAGAGACAGTTAATTGGTTGAGGGCTTATATCTTTAGAGGGGATAGCTAAGTGTAGGACAGCTCATAGAGAGACAGTTAGTTGATTTAGGGCTTATATCTTTATGGGGGATAGGTAAGGATAGAACAGTTCATAGAGACAGTTAGTTGGTTGAGGGGCTTATATCTTTATGGGGGATAAAGAGTGGGGAAATTAAAAAAATGCGTCTTACTGTAATGATAAAAAAAACTATTCCTTACTGAGCAATATATATAATGCATGCCGGCTTTGTGGCAAAGGAGTTATGGACGCAGTTCGTAATCCAGCATACCGTGTTCGAAACACAGTTGCGGGCGATTTGGCAGACTGCCTTGTGTTGGTTTTTATAAAACATGGTATGAGTGCCAGTCTTTTAAGAAAGCAATGGCAAACTTCTTAACATAACTTTGCCAAGAAATCACAAACAGCCCCAAAGAACCCTTCTTGTCTGCTTATTGTCCATGATTCACATGTATACAGTAGCACAGTTTCTACAGTTTCTACACAGCGTTCTAAGATGCTATTATCACTGCATGTGAAAACTTCTTACTGGGTACTGTTATGTTGATCCTGAAATAACCATTTACCATTTAATCATCAGATAACCATGACTGAGCTACTATATAATAGTAGACAGTACTACCTGCTTTCTGTTTGCAATGAATTTTGGGCGGCACTCACCAAACCCAACAACCCATAATGGAGGAGCACAATTGGGAGGGTACAAGCCTTATCCTAGTGCGAGGAAATGCAACCTAAAGATTACATGTCATGGCAGGGCAGACCAGGCCCTTAGCCTTAATCAGCAAATGGTAGAGGATCGAAGAGAGGGATCATACCTCATGGGTAACACATGGTTTCAACAATTCAGCCCAGGCTGTGTGCTATGGAGAGGTATAACATTCACTACCTCCATGGATTGTGGTTGTTGTGTCTTGTTAGAAGCATAATATAACAAACTATCATCTGTCATGATAATTAGATGCCAGTGATCAGGTAACCAACAACACATGCATTATTTTCTAAGATTTTTAATTAGTTTTTAAAAAGTCAAACCATAAGCATTTAGACAGCCCCGTTAACGTTTGTCTGTTCACATTTTTGCTGTATATATTTCATCACTGACAAGATTAGACTCAAAAAATGAGAAAAAATATAATAACTTAAAAAACGGTGAATGAAGCAAAAATTGTAAATCACAGAGATCATAAAGTATTTTTAAAGAGACAATTGAAAGATGACAAAGGAGAAAGAACTTCATGCATTTATATTCTAACAAACAACTTTGAAAATATGTGAACATGTTAAATAAATACAATGTCTGCCTGCATGCATGTAAAAAACTTGAAAGATAAATGACCCTTTTCACACCATGAGGCATAATGAGTTTATGGTGCCAGCCCCATATTTGTAGACCAATCAGCACAAGATGGGCGACATGGTCAATATAACACCTGTCGCCTTTACTTTCCAGAAAATGTATTCATACCCATGTCAATATAACACCCCCCGCCTTTACTTTCCAGAAAATGTATTCATACCCATTTAAGGCTGGGCTGAAATGAAAGTCTAGGTCAAGGACAACAATTCCCGTCTAGGAGGGGTTTTAAACACTTGACCACCAGGCGGCAGGCAAGTTTGCTAGTCACTGCACGACTGCAGATCTGTGCAGACTATCAGGATGGCCTCTCTCTCTCTCTCTCTCGCTTCCCAACTCCCTACTTCTTATTCTCCCTTTTACGGATTCATTCATTCAAAAAAAGTCTTTACAAAAATTCTTAAAAGCCGAGAGGATCGACTTCACTGCACCGGGGGTTATCCATTTGGCTCGGTCTCTTTACACAGAGTGGCCTGTCAAAAGAGTCGCACAAAGCACGAACGCTGTAGCTCCAGCAGCGACACCCAGCAGTCTCCGAGAAAATTGCACTCATGAACCGAAACATGCAACCCTGAATCGAACCCACACCTTCAGAGTACAAGGCCATGGAGACTCCCATCATTCATTCAAATGGCCAAAACATCTCCTGGATTTCATAACTATTCCCCCCCCCCCCCTCCATCCATACACGAACGCATGGATGCATCCGTGCAACCATGCATATGCCCAAGAACGCACACATGCATGAACACAAATAGTTAGTTAGTTAGTTAGTCGCAGTTCCAACTTCACAGCAACGGGTTATCCCCATTATGCTCCGTTCCTGTGCCAGTGAATATCACACAAAATGCTCCCATCTGCCCAATGTGAAAAGTGGAAAAGACAGGAGTCTCGACAAACAACAGCCCGCACAGATACACTGTGCATAATGCCGCTGCACGTTTAGTTACAATGTGCAAAAACTTGTAACCTCGACATTTCAATATACCAGAAAGAAAACTAACAAAGAGCTCGGCCAACAACATGATTTATGTCTTAAATTGTTACGTTACTTTTTTTCTATATTACAAACATTTGAGAAAATATATAAATGTTGATATAAACATATTTATGTAACAGCTGTATGTCACGGAGCAACATATCTATTCGTAGATCAATGTGTTTTGGAATGCATCATATAACACACATTATCAATATATGTTTGTAATGAACACAACAAACCCACTCAAACATTGAAAGCTAACTTCTATTTACTTTGAATATTTCAGAAACCAGTCTCACACATATAGGGATTTGGGTTCTATTTCCTGTAATGGCAACAAAATTTTTATTCTATGAGAAGGATAAAGAAAATGTAGCTTGAACATTGTATCTATGATCTACATTGGTATTTCAGACTATGTATCATTCTGTTCTTTACAGATTAGAGTGAAAATTTACTTAATACTATTTATATATTATTGTATCTAAGATTAAAAATCTTTAGCTTGAACATTGTGAACACTACGTAACAGACACAATATTACTGAATCTATATCTTCATTGGTATTTCAGACTACGTATCAGTCTGTCCTTTACAGATCAGTGTGACATTTTACTTATTCTGATTATTTTTTATATATTATTATATCTAGGTAAATTCTTTATTCTGAATTGTTAAAATCATGTAACACCTTGAGCATGGGATATGAGTGGCTTAAAGGCTTAGAATCTATCTCTAACTTACCAGGCCTGGTTCGATTCTTAATATGGATTGGATTTATACAAAATGGGAAATGCAGTGTATATATATCCTCTCTAATTCTAGGTTATTGGATCGCATGCCTAGCCTCCCCAGACCAGGGCAAGTGCCTGTGTACACATTATAAGTAAATACGTAAACAACATAAGTCAGAAACAGGAACCTGTGATGGTTAGGGTGATCACTTTCTGTAGGCCAGAAACAGGGACGTATAATGGGTTAGGGTGATCACTTTCTGTAGGCCAGTAACAGGGACGTATAATGGGTTAGGATGATCACTTTCTGTAGACCAGAAACAGGAACCCGTGATGGGTTAGGGTGATCACTTTCTGTAGACCAGAAACAGGAACCTGTGATGGGTTAGGGTGATCACTTTCTGTAGGTTTGAAACAGGAACCTGTGATGGGTTAGGGTGATCACTTTCTGTAGGTTTGAAACAGAAACCTGTGATGGGTTAGGGTGATCACTTTCTGTAGGT
The DNA here is from genome assembly GCA_963921405.1 of Cepaea hortensis. Classification (NCBI taxonomy): domain Eukaryota; kingdom Metazoa; phylum Mollusca; class Gastropoda; order Stylommatophora; family Helicidae; genus Cepaea; species Cepaea hortensis. The sequence continues at coordinate 28,634,060 of OY992894.1, read as the reverse complement.
TTGAAACAGGAACCTGTGATGGGTTAGGGTGATCACTTTCTGTAGGTTTGAAACAGGAACCTGTGATGGGTTAGGGTGATCCCTTTCTGTAGGTTTGAAACAGGAACCTGTGATGGGTTAGGGTGATCCTTCTGTAGACCAGAAACAGGGATCTGTGATGGTTTAGGGTGATCACTTTCTGTAGACCAGAAACAGGGAGCTGTGATGGTTTAGGGTGATCACTTTCTGTAGGCCAGAAACAGGGATCTCTGATGGGTTATGGTGAACACTTTCTTTCTGTAGGCCAGAAACAGGGACCTGTGATGGTTTAGGGTGATCACTTTCTGTAGGCCTGAGTGCACACAGGAATAGGTGGTCAGTCCTTCCCTCTCTTAGTGGACAGTGAGCACAGGCATCGAACCCTAACCCAACCGTGTCCATGGCATTATCAGTGTAACTTCCTAACGAGTACCCCAATGAACCTGTTAAGTAAGTGAAGAGCTCTGGACATATGATGCCAGATTCTATTTTTACACACCAATCGGCTTGCCAGGATATGAAGTGGCTAGTATCAGGCCAAACATCTTTACTTTCTCAAGACATTTCCTGGTCCCCATTTTAGGCTGCTTCGACCTGGGAGCCCGCGACAATGTTAAAATGTACATACTGTGCACATTAAACAATACTCAGAAGTTGGAAATTAAAAACAGCAGACCAAATACTCTATTGTCCAGACACAATTTCTGAAGATAAGAAAACCTACTCATAAAGAAATATTTATAGCTTGTATGGTTCTGGCACAGACACATCCAGATCCTCGCCGCTGCTATTAAGTTTGTCAACGGTGATGTGATTCTCCTTGTGTGATCTATGGGAGAAGGCTGAACACTTATAGAGACATTTATGAAAGTCATCGTAAACAAAATAAAGAGCCTTGAAATACTTTCATATGTATTTATATTTCCACGTAGCTAGTGTGTCCGACTCCATTTATTTTATCTGTAAATGAAGAGTAGGGCACTTCAATGCCTGATTAACATTTCTCTTGTTTGTTAGTCATTTTTCATTACTGTACTAAAGGATGCGAACTATGCTTTTCCACATCCCCTGAAAGCCATACTTCATTGTTAAATTTGCAAACTATGCATTTCCACAACCCCTGGAATCCATACTTCATTGTTAAATTTGCAAACTATGCATTTCCACAACCCCTGGAATCCATACTTCATTGTTTAATTTGCGAACTATGCATTTCCGCAACCCCTGGAATCCATACTTCATTGTTGAATTTGCGAACTATGCATTTCCACACCCCCTGAAATCCATACTTCATTGTTGAACTTGGTTGAAGCTCCTTTAAAGCTAGCTGCTTTTGCCATGCACAATCTCTCTCTATGAGACAGTGAGACTTCTCTAGACTTATGAACTACTTTCTTTTCACCCTTTCACAAATTTTTGGCTGCAAACTTTCTTTTCACCCTTTCATGTGTTTTCTGGTCGCATACTTTCCTTTCACCCTTTCACGTGTTTTCTGGTCGTATATCTTTCACATGTGTGTGAGGAATGTCAGAAATATTTAAGGATGCAAAACAGGATCTTTCTTAAGATTACTTGTTATTTTCAACATGTTTTCAGTGAAATATTACATATCCCAAGGAGTTAAAATAGATGAAAATAATAACACTGAGTTCACAGTGTAGAAATCAATAGTAGATGTACTAACTAAATATAGCTAACCTAACAGCTTTGCTTATTATTAGACAACAATTTTAATTCTAAAGTGTCATCATCATTATTATCACCAGCATGTGTCATGCTGAGCGACACATGCAATTATACTTCTTTACAAACAGTTGCTGTGTGTTCTGAATAAGCTCAATTATTGATCATCTTCCATGCTACTCTATGCATCATAAACATCTATACGTTTCCATAAATAATTTCAGAAAAAGAAATACTATATAAACTGGAATGTGGCAAAAACCAGAGAACAAATAATAAGGATAATAATCGCTGAGCTGTTGTCTGCCTAAAAATATAGAACAGAATACTTCCAGCAGTAGTGAAAATTCAAAAACAGCCTTGACTTTGCGGTTTGCTAAAATGGAGTTATAGATTAATTTCAGCCAGAGATGCTTGAACCTTTGGAGGAGGTAGATGTGTCGCAAAATTATTCACAGGATTTCCAGGATGCCAAACAAGCATCAGTTGTTAAATCTAGCTTTATTATCATTTGGAGAAATTACAAATATGCCTTATTAAGAAAGGATTTATACAGTAGCACTGGAATTATTAAAAACCAATAATTTATCTAAATCAAGAAGTGAATTCCTAAACTTTAGTAGTCAACAGACAAGCACAAGGAAATGGTAGTAAATGCTTATCAGCAGTTAAGTAACTACTGACATTCACAATGAATTCTAAGATGGAAAGACAAGTGAATCATTTAATGAAAACAGTTTCTTGATCCAATATCAGTTATTATGCCTCATGCACCCTCACGTCACCGGTCTCCATGGTGAAGGTGTTACAGATGCAATTCGTAATCCTGTATATCCGGGTTTGAAACACAATGGTGCTGATTTTTTCTAAAAAAGGTATAGGTGCCAGTCGTTCAGAAAGCAATGGCAAACTACTAAACATAAAACTTGCCCAGGAATCACGAACAGCTAAAATGCTGGGGTTGACTGCTATGTCCTGTGAAGGACATGCAACTAAAAACAAAAAGAACATCATGTCCATGGTTTCTGTAGTGCCATATGTCCATCTGTGTGCTGGTCAGTCCCTGGCTATTCTGCGAGGAACCATGCATTCCATTTCTGTTCTTTGAAAACCAGTTTGATCTGTAATATGGCCAGAGTATTTCAGTTTCCGAGATAACATACTGTTTATGAGTCAGTTTTCTTCCATGTTCAGATCTTGAAGAATGTCCATGTATTTCTTCTTCTTCTTCTTCTTCTAGGTCCATCATATTTTAGGAACTTTTCTGAAGCATCTAAGTGTAAAAACTCCAATTTTCATCTTTTGTACAATAAACACACCAATATAAAATATGCCAGTTGCAGCGAAAAAACGTGTTTGGGTGCTACATAAAACCTAAACTGTTGTATACATATGAAACATGAGCAATAAGCAGACAAGCCGAGAAACATCTTATGGCAGTGGAAAGTTTGTTTCTGAGGAAAATGCAAACAATACATTGGACGGACGGAAAAAAAATTGACGCGGTCTTCACGAAACAGATAAAAATGAAAAATTTGTTAGAGAAATTAAATGCAGACAATGAAAACTTTTTGGGCATTTTGAGAGGGGTAACTGAAAACTCAGTAATAACTGGCAACCTTAATGGGAAAAGAGCATCATAAAGACAAAGAGATAAATAGGCTTGGCCAGGAGGGCTAATCAGAACCACAACACAGACCTAAACTGAGAACCTGGTGATTCTGTGAGATGGCCAACCATGGCTGTCCATGTTTATCAGAATGGCACACTATCATAATGAATATGCTGTCTAACATGTTTTTGTATACTATAAAAGCCCCTCAATCATTTTTCTTTTAGTTCTGAACTGAAACTAAATGAGCCTGATGATTAAATGTAACTAACATATTTGTGATGATGCAATTAACACCACTATGCATTGTAATGAATACCACTACACATTGTAATTAATACCATTATACCTAGTAATTAATAACATTATACATAGTAATTAATACCATTATAAATAGTAATTAATACCACTATACATTGTAATTAATACCATTATATGTAGTAATTAATAACATTTCCCCCCCCCCCCCCCCCCCCCGCATATCCTTTACAGGACATCGCTGTCAACACCAGCCTTTTACCGCTGTCGTTGATTTCTTGGCAAGATTACGCTCAGTAGTTTGCCATTGCTTTCTGAGTGGCTGGTTCACTTATCCCGTAAGTTACCAATGCGGCGAGAACCGCTTCTAATTCTCGCGCACTGCGTTACCCTACGTGGATAAACGGGATTACGGAGAAAGTTGTTTAACCCCTCGGCCAGGGCGACCAGCAACATTATACATAGTAATTAATACCATTACACATAGTAATAAATACCATTATACACAGTAATTAATACCATTTAATAGTAATTTAATAGTAATTATTACCATTATACATAGTAAATACCATTGCACAAAGTACCCAAACAGTCTATGTGCAGTTTTTAACATTAATAACTTTAGATGTATCATTTTGCATGCAGACAATAAACACAGTATGAAAGATAATTTACTGAAAGTATACATGAACATTAAGTGGCTGATCAGTTGTGAATCCTCCGGAAGACTGCGAATTTTAACTCTTAGGTTCTATGCACTGATGTTAAGGTTGCCTCAGTCTCAAAAAAAAGGCTGGCATCTATTGAAGGGAGTTGATTTTGAGACTTTTCTTTCAACCTAGCACCATCTCCATGAGGCTGTGTTACAAAGCACCCTTCCCCCTCTCTAAGCCCAGAAACCAGCAAGGTGAGAAAGACCAGCACTGAAACTTCACATCTGCGAAGAGGCATATTAGGATGTACCCAGGTCAGGATTCAGCACAGGACACATGAACTGTCTGGGAATACGCCTGGCTTGGTTATGTTTCCTCCACGGGTTTTAGGTGTTCACTATAAACAGACTCCAACCCAATGCCCAGGAAGAGTTACGACTGTATCTTTCTGCTATCAATCCCAATATGGGCGATTACTTTTGGTTCATATTTGTCATTAAGCATATAGGGGAGTGGAAGTTTTTTAAATCTTGAGTCAAGTTATTATTCCATAATTTATAGCGAGTTTTCTTCTAGCAGCTGTTGTGTAATTGAGTTTAATTAACCGAAATCCAGTTTTATTCTTTGACTATCACTATGTAATGATGAATGAAATAGGGGAAAAAATATGTTTCTACATTAATACAACTGATAAATATCTCTTCCAAATTCAATAATTCATACTGTAAGTTTATTACATGTATCCATCTAAGGTTATTGCCATGGACCGATATGAGGGATACAGCGGGAAACGGATAGAGTAAGAACAGGGTTACAAGAGAAGTCGGTGGAGCAACAGATGATGATGAAGAAAGGGAAGTGACTCCAACGAGTTGCGTATCACGTGACATTGGTTGTGTGGCACACGAGACAGACGGGGTCTTTGTACATGACGGTTGTGAAAAGCGAGTGCAGAAGTCAAGCGACATCAATTCAGCACACGCCGATGTCAAGCCAAGGTCGAGCCAAGCCGTAAGTTGGTATTGAACGTTAGATATAGTGTTTTAGAATCATCGCATGTCAGCCCACACCTGTTGGTAATAAGTGTATAACGGCAGCGATGACTTTAGAGAATAAACACTGACTACCATGGCGAGGACATTGGTTTGTTTGATATTCTCCGTTGTGACCTGTTCCTGCTTACAACTGTCCTTGTGGCTGAATAGACGAGCCGGTAATCAGCTACTTGGCAAGTGGGAGGCTCGAAAATAATAAAGCAGGAGCACCGAAAATAAGAGTTACCTTCAAGAAAATTCTGTAACATTCAGACAAAGAACAAGGAAGGTCACCTTGAACGTCATAATATTTAAAATTGTTCGAGAGAGAGAGAGAGACAGAGAGAGAGAGACAGACAGACAGACAGACAGACAGACAGACAGACAGAGAGGGGGGGGGGGGGAAAGAGTGAGTGAGTGTGGTTGTGGGGTCAGCGGGGGATGTATATATATCATATGAAAAGTCAAGCGGCACAAGCGATCATGTCCGTCCTCCACAAACATCTGACTTCTGTGTTCTTTATAACTTTGATTGCTGAAACCTGTTATGCCACTTTGCCAAGCTATCGAACATTTTCTCTCTGTATTGAGCTATTTTTTTAACACGTCGATCTTTTTTGGCTATTAATAAATAACATGAAACAATGAAAAAAGCACAAATAAATATTATCATTATGTACAATTCATCATACATTGTGCTTTATCACCAGAACAGTACATATTTTTCACTATATACATTCAGAGTTTTAACATCTAATAAAATTATATATAAATGTACACAAGAATGTATAAGATGACAAATTTCCAATAACATGCCCACAATGTGTCAGCATTGGTATAATAAATAACTGTATACATAACAAACAGGTGAAAACATTTTGGCACTAAAACAGACTTCATTAACTTAACTCATCAACTAGTATTCCTGGATGTGTCATTATCTTCATCAAACATTTTGCCAGCTGGCATGGGTGGTGATGATGCTCCACAGCTCCTAATCTCCAGCAGACTGTATTAACTCATGTGCTAACATATTTCAGTGTTATGATAAAAGGCTATTCAAAATCTTCTCTTGCTGCCTTTTTGTATATGTTTCCATTAATCTTTCCAGTTGTGATAACATGTTCTATCCTGTCTCTTCTCATAATGTGGTTACAAATGTTTAATGCCTCCTTCTGATGTGTTTTTATAAGTTGCCTTTGTGTTTTAGGCTCTTTCAAAACACCTAGATTATTCATCTTGATCATGTCATAATAACATGTACATGTATTTTAATATACTTTCTACAGTTATGTATTATATTATTCCCACTATGTTTGTTCTATCTTAGTTTTATAATTATTTGTAAAATAATAAAACAAAAATTGCCCTGTTTACATCCCATTAAGGCTTACTGAAAATATATTTGGCCAATATTTTCTGCGACCAACTGGCATTTAAGAAGTGACAGAGGTAATATTGTTGCTTTCTGAAATGGAAGTCAACATTTAAGTCAAACTGACTAGCATATGGAACATTCCTACTTCGCCGCCATCAGAAGAGAAAGTTTAAGCATGTTAAACCTCTCAGTCATGCCGACCTCCTAGTTTCTTAAAGCACAGGTTAAAGAAATTATATTTACAAATCTGCTCAGAGTGCAGAACATAAAAGCGCCAGTTTTCACAAGCAGGACTAAACTTCCTCCCTAAAGCATGCAAAAAATAGGTCACATCTAAATGAAGCATAAAAAACAGCAACCAAAAACAAGACAGTCTATTTAAATCCATGATTAACATCGCTACAGAATCTACGACAATGCTACAGAAAACTAATCTCTAATTAATTAATAAGCAAGCACTGTCATTAGTAAAGACAACAACAGTATCATCAATGGATAAGTATACAAATAAAATCCATCAAATAAAAATAAAAGCCACCAAATACAGATCTTTTGAAAAATATTACCAAAAAAGTAAATAATATCCCAGTGACACTACTTTAATATAAATCGTTTCTAATTAAACTGTAAAAATATACTCTGTATAAGAATTCTAAATACTACGAGTATTAATAGTTCCTTTGGTTAGCCATATATAATAAAACTTTTACACGCATTCCAGAATGAAGCAACTTTTTAATTCAAATAATGACTACTCATTACATAGTGTCAGGTATGCTAATGGGGAAGTGCTGAGTACTGATGTTTCATTATGTAGCAGATCCTATACAGAACACAGCTCTTTTCACAGCCCACTGAAGAGATTCTCAATTCTATACCAGTTTTCCTGCCCCTTGCATTTTCATGCAAAATGTGCTGCAATGTCCTATGTCCATCTTCATGCTGGTCGACCTATGATATGCAGTTACTTAATTTTTCTATTAACCATGATGATTTAAAAACTCTAAAAGTCATCTAAATTTAACCAACTCTACAACTCATCTGAAAGCAAACATTACTAAATTCTTCTTTCACATCCCTTGAAAATTAACATATCAACATTCATGATTCAAGTAATATTTTACCATTAATTATTACATTAATTACTGGTATAATGACATAGGCAACAATGTGTCTTCCTATTATCAAGGCAAATATAAAATATCAAACACACTGACATAAACACTAACAACTGACACTCCAGCATGTCAATAACAGGATAATATAATCACAATAACCCTGAAAGTATAAATTCAAAGAGATAAATATAAGATATTCTACATGTTTGGCTTCTACTGCATATATGTCAATTATTTGTTTTAATGCTCTTGGGTTTGTATTCTCTGTACGTATATATCATTTAGTGCTTGTTCACTCGTAACATGGCAGTGCTGCTATAAACTTGTCACAGGTATGTAACATCTAACTGTGAACATGAAAAGTCATGCAGTGCAATCTAGAAGACACTGGGTGATCTGGAAGTCATATAAAAGTTGCTTGCATCCTTTACAGGACGGAGCAATCAACCACAGCTGCAAATCATAAATTCAGCCGATTCAGCAAAAAGCTATTGTTAAAAATCAATGCAAGGCAGTATGCTTTCAAATCATCTTCAGCAGATTTCAAATCCAGTGTGTGGGATTGTGAAACCAAATTCGCTACCACTTGGCCACTGATGCCAGCAAAGGTCATATAACTCTCATGAAATTAATGCTACATTGCTGGTGAATATCCCTTAGTGGAATTAAACATTATGTCAGGTTTTGAAACACCACTTCTTTCTATACACATACTTATCAAATTATAACAGTTAGCCTTACCATAGTTTAAGCTCTTGTAAAACTTTCATTGATGAACATCATCATCATGTGCCATGTCAGTAAGTGTGGGCATCCATGTTTCGCCATCTTAGATGATCACCAGAGTCGTGGATCAGCTCTGTGTTCTTGTCCCAACCATGCCATGTGGTCAAGACATCCAGATAATTACTTCTCTGCCTTCCCTTTGTTCTTCTCAATCTTGCCAGTTGTCACCAAGTTCTCTAGTTTATTTCCTCTCATAATGTGCCAAAAAACATTTAACGTCTAATTTCTCTAATCAGTTTGCGGTTTTCATTTTCCTCTTGCAGGACAGGCTCATTGGTTTTTCTGTCTGTCCATGGTATTCTTTGCATTTTCTTCTGAAACCCATTTCCACTGCCATTAGATGTTTTTCAGCTGGTCTGCTCATTGTCCACGTTTCACATCCATACAAAAATATTACATCTCACACTCAGTTTGCATATGGTTCCTTCTCCCCCAGTTACTGAGGGTTTTATTTAGAAAATTGTTGCACCACAACATTTCAAAATAATTTATATTTGGCAAACAAAAACATCTCAAAGCCCACCAGTGCTGAAAGCAGATGTTTTACTGTACATGACCCACAAAGTTCGTTTACCACTTAAAATTTAAAAAATAAATTCCTTTTTATCAATGTAACAACACTAAGATGAGGAACACTAATTGTCAACACCGCAAAATCCAAGTGTACTCAATTTATTCTGATGTAAATCTGGTTCTAATTGCCATGGGTTTCAGAATCCTGGAGTTGATTGATGATAATGTTATTATCATTGTAATTTGCTGTACAAATGTAATTAATTTTCCTGAAGAGAGATTCACTACATCCTTTTCTTAAGTTTACTGCTTATGAAGACCTTGAAATGTCCTATAAAGGTATTAGTTTGATAAACCAACTAACACTACTATTTCCACCTGGCAATAATAATGTCAACAATAATCTATGTGATCATTAAAACAGCAGCTCTGATATTACCAGCCTACGGTTTGTATTGATTTTATACTGTTTTAGGGCATCACAATAGCTCGGTGGCAAACACACGTTTATGTATTTGATTCCCCTTTAAGGCGAGACATTTTTTCCATTGATTTGGGCACCTGGGTAGAGCCATCCTAAAAATGGTATAGCACCACACACTCAATAATGGTGTGAAAAGGGGTCCTTTGCTACTTTACACTGTTTTAGACGTTTAATGTTTAATCTTCATCAGCCATTCTTACTCTCCAAAATACTTTTAGACAAACTGTATTTTGAACCATGTTGTAATATATATATATATATATATATATATATATATATATATATATATATATATATATATATATATATATATATATATATATATATACAGCACAATGGTAAATAAAATTTCTTACAACTATTTATGTGCTGAAGACCAAAAGAATTATTGTCATTCATCAGCAAATACATTTAAAATACTACACAACCCTTTATGCTAGATATTTTATTTCAATCTTAACGGATGATAGAGATCAAGATTCTATTATGCCATTTCTTTTAATTACTAACTGGCAATGGCTAATTTTTTTTTTCTTTTTGGTTACAGTAATATGGCATTACAAGTCATACTTCAATAATAATTTTACGCACATTTGTCAAAGGGAGAATAACATTCAAAAATTCCAACTAATCCAGCCTCTTAACTTCCTCATATTTAGTTCTTTGGTCTTCTTAAAACAAAACCTGAATACAAATTGTTTCCAAAAATACTGAAAGATTTAATTTTCAAAGAAAACTAACAAAAATGATTCATCTCAGATTTTCTATCCAATACTTCTAAAATGTAACAGATACATGGTGAAGCCTGAGACTGATGCAACCTAATTCAATTAAAATTGATCATGTGGACAGTTCAAGAAGTATTGATTTGCTTACTTGGAATATTTGCAATAGAAATTAACAACAGTAAGGTACATGTAACTCTGGCGACATATGTCTCACTTTCTCACAGGAATTACACGCACCTAACTTGTATTTTCTACCGTTATATCCTGCTTTTACTTCTCTTATCTGGAATATTTGCAGTTGTAAAAGTAGAAAACAATGACTAGAATAATGCCGACTTTTAAAAAAAAAATAAGCTGTATGATTTTAAAAATCTGCCTTTAATTTCAAAAATGGAAATTACTATATATAGAATCTAAATATAAATTCATTAGCGCATAATATATTTTTCATTCATTCATCATCATTCAGTGGTTTGTCTTATGCAGATATCTTCTGCCATAAGTCTTTCAAAATTTCTCTCTACCATAAACCAGATGCCCTGCCACTGTTGCTATTATGTGTATAGTATCTGTAACATCTTGAATCCATCTACATTGCGGTCTTCCTCTTCTCTACTTCCCCCAATTATCTTTTTCAAACATTCATGTCTTTTTACACGACAAAAATATTTCATTTTCCTCAATTTGTCTTTATAACAAATCTTCTATAGTACTTCTTAGATTCTATTCTTGGATTTGTTTGTTCTCTTTTTCATCCAGTGACTTTTTAATACTTCTCTGTAGACATAATCAAAGAGGCTTATATTCTTATCAGTTGATTATTTAAATGTCCAAGTTTCATGCTCGCGTGTTGCCACAAGAAATGCGCATATTCTAAATACTTTGACTTTTGTTATGTTTTTATTGCTCCCTGCAAACAATTTTACTATACCTTCTTTGTCTTCAAAGATAAAATGTTTTCATAGAGTAATTTTCTTTTCATGTGTAAGCTGTTATTTTCATACACTCTTTTTATTATCATCTGTACATCCATTTGTGACAGTTCTTTTATCATTTACTTGTAAGCTTTGATTTGCATCGTCTATGGAAGGGCCAAAGAATATTCGTCTACAATAGTACATAACCAGCTGCTCATGCACCATGACACCCAGAAACCATAATGGGGCATATTCTAAAGTAACGAGCCCCATGAAGTCTCCATGAAATGGTGTGTAATCCCATGGGCAAGCTCCAAATTGCTTCAGTATGTAGCCTGTGCTGAACTCCCAGCAGTATGTCCAGAAAGTGTAGACCAGTCCACGTACAAGGAAAGGAACACCGCGTGAGCGCATATAGACGTACATATGTTCACACACAATACCAGAGATGCCATATATAGGGAATGACCTGTAGAATTAGAAATACAGTTGAGACACTACAACAAATGCAATGCACACAGCAATGGCCAACCTACCGTAACATCATTTTCTTCTTCTTTATTTCATCTCCCAAATGAACAGAGGCGCTAGACCAGTGGTTCTCAACCAGTGGGGAATTCCCCCCCAGGGGGGAATTTTAGGATTTCCAGGGTGGGGAATTAAGATTATTTCAAGATCGCATTAATACAAGAACCAGTTACTTGATATTGTTTTTCCCTCTAAATTTTATAGTTCTGTACTTCTCGCCGTAATGAAATTCGTTTTATAACGTAAGTAGACCCACAAATCACGTCTTATGTAGATGTCTATGCTTGTTCTAGTATGTGTTATTAAATTTAGCTTCTATTTTTATGTATACTGTGTAAGGGTGGGGGGATTTATAGGAAGGAAATTCAAAAGGGGGGGGGGGGGAATGACGTTTCTAAACATATGATAAAGGGGGGCATGGGCCAAAAAAGGTTGAGAACCACCGCGCTAGACCCACTCACATCAAACCCTGTGGAGACTTGCTCATGATTAGTTGGATTTTGCAGCTGCAGTTTTCTAAGGGATGAGTAGCCAGCTTCCCTTCAACCTTCCTTAGTTGCTTCCAATGATGTGCATGGCAGGTTACAGCATTGCCATTTGTTGCTTCCCTTACAGGCCCTGGTAACACACGGGTGAAGCAGCATAATTCAGGCGTTCATTTCATCATCACCATCTAGCAGATCCTTTGCAGAATGCTGTCTCATGGAATGCTGTCTCATGGGATGCTGTCTCATGGAACATTATCTCATGGTATGCTATCTCATGGAACACTGTGTCCTGAAACGCTGTCTCATGGAACACTGTGTCATGGAATGCTGTCTCATGGAACATTTTCTCATAGAATACTATCTCATGGAACACTGTGACAAGGAATGCTGTCTCATGGAACACTGTCTCATGGAACACTGTGTCATGGAACACTGTGTCATGGAACGCTGTCTCATGGAGCACTGTCTCATGGAATGCTGTCTCATGGGATGCTGTCTTATGGAACATTGTCTCATGGAACACTGTCTAATGGAACATTGTCTCATGGAATGCTGTCTCATGGACCGCTGCCTCATAAAAACACTGTCTCATGGAACGCTGTCTCAAGGAATGCTATCTCATGTAACACTGTCTCATGGACCGCTGCCTCATTGAACGCTGTCTCATGGAACGCTGTCTCATGGAATGCTGTCTCATGTAACACAGTCTCATGTAACACTTCTCATGGAACGCTGCCTCATGTAACACTGTCTCATGTAACACTTCTCATGGAACGCTGCCTCATGTAACACTGTCTCATGTAACACTTCTCATGGAATGCTGTCTCATGGAACACTGCCTCATGGAACATTGTCTCATGTAACATTGTCTCAAGGAACATTGTCTCATGGAACAGTCTAATTGAACACTGTCTCATGGAACAGTCTTATGGAATGCTCTCTCATGAAACGCTGTCTCATGGAACACTGTCTCATGGAATGCTGCCTCATGGAACACTAACATTGTCTCCTGGAACACTGTCTCATCATGACCAGCTGGATAGGTTCTTGATCTTTTGCCAGTTCCCCTGCCTCATGCATTTTCACGCCCATGTCCTTTGTCCACCTCCGTCTGGTGGACCCCTGTCTCTTCGTTCAGGAACCATATCTTCCATGACTGTTCTTCCTAAGTCACTGTGATGTTTAATATGGCTAAAGTACTCATGTTTGAAACGTGGTATGTGGGATTCCAAATTGCATTCATAACTCCCTTCGCCACAGAGCATGCATTCGAAACACAACTGTGGGTAATCTGGAAGCAGACCGTCTTGCATTGATTTTCATAGAATGGTATGAGTGCCAGTTGTTAAGAAAGCAATGGCAAACTACTAAACGTAAACGTGCCAATAAATCACAAACAGACAAAAATATGCTGGGGTAGACTGTGACATTCTGTAAAGAATATGCAACTAATTAACTCATGTTTCGTTGCCTTGATGCTCTTTATGAGTCATTTTTTTTTAAATGTTCAGATCTTATGGAACGCCAGTATTTTTTTTCTTCTTGATGCATGGTATTCTAAGTTTTTCTGAATATTTAAGTTCAACAGTTTAGATTTTCTTCTTTAGTGATTGTGAAATAATCAGTGATTTACACCTGCATGTGGCCACAAAAAAGATGCATGTTCTCAAAACTATTATTTAGATGTGTTTGCTGATGTTATGCCATAGTTTCTTAATGCTGTTAATTATGCAGCCAAGATATTTCAAGTTTGTGACATTTCCAATTTCTTCACTATTGTTTGTAAATTTTGATTGATTACACAAATGAAGTACAGTTAACAGCGGTAGATCTATGAGAATACAATGAAGAGATGTTTTATTACTCTTGTTATTTATTCAAGGTGTTCCTAGCAATCTTCTAAAGAACTACATTTCAGCAGCTTATTAGTCGTGTGCGCGCACCTAATTGAAGGGTTTGGCTTCAAATGGTTGAGGCACACGGATTAACTCATGACTCTTTCCACGTTAAATGTGTAATTCATGACTCTTTCCTTGTTAAATGGTTAAGACATGACTCTTTCCTTGTTAAAAGGGTTAACCCATGACTCTTTCCTTGTTAAATAGGTTAATTCATGATTCTTTTCCTGTTAAATGGGTTAATTTATGGTATTTTCATTGTTAAAAGGGTTAATTCATAACTTTTTCCTTGTTAAATGGGTTAATTCATGATTTTTCCTTGTTAAATGGGTTAGCTCATGACTCCTTCCTTGTTAAATGGGTTAATTCATGATTCTTTTCTTGTTAACTGGGTTAATTCATGGCGTTTTCCTTGTTAAATGGGTTAACTCATGACTTTTCCCTTGTTACATGGGTTAATTCATGATTCTTTCCTTGTTAAATGGGTTAATTCATGATTCTTTCCTTGTTAAATGGGTTAATTCATGACTCTTTCCTTGTTAAATGTGTTAATTCATGATTTGTTCCTTGTTAAATGGGTTAATTCATGATTTTTTCCTTGTTAAATGGGTCAATTCATGATTCTTTCTTTGTTAAATGAGTTAATTCATGATTCTTTCCTTGTTAAATGGGTTAACCCATGACTTCCCTTGTTATGTGGGTTAATTCATGACTCTTTCCTTGTTAAATTGGTTAATTCATGATTCTTTCCTTCTTAAATGGATTAACCCACAACTCTTTCCTTGTTAAACGGGTTAAGACATGACTTGTTCCTTGTTAAATACTTACCATACACTGGTGTTTCCTGGAAACTTCCAGTTAAGGTTAACAACAAACTCCCATATTGCTGTAAACATCACTTCTGTGGCATAGCCATGTATGGCATATATGTAGAATCTCCCAAGTGTTGAAATTCTTTCTAGATGCCGTGTTTCCATCTGTTTGAGTTGAAGGAAAAACAAAAGAAGCAAAACTGTTAACATAACGGCTAGGGATACATTTCCACTTCAGGTTAAAAATGCGTAACTTGTATGTTATGTGCCACCAAACATAACACCAAAACTAATGGCCTGGGGTTTTTCACTTGTGTTCCTGTTGTCTTAAGACTTATCCTAATCTGTTGCCTTGTTGCACATGTAATTACTAAATCTCTTTAATTGCTCTGGTTTACATTCTGCTGCTGTTCACTTAGCAGTTTATAAATATTTATTAACTGATTATATATTCAACTAGTGGTTTGTACATAAAAAAGTAGAAAGGGAGAATTACAGAAATAAGAATGAGAGGTTTTTTGATCACTTCCTTGCAGTTTTACGTGTGACACGTGAAAATAATAAAAATTAACTGTCATAAAAATCTGTCATTCACTGCCAGTATAGTACCTTGTGGTGTATGGCAGGGTGTCTTTGAGCCTGAGGAATTAAGGCCGCCTGGCTAGTACAGTCACTGCGCAGTTAACTGTGTAGGTTAGGATTATCTTTTTGCCCCCGACAGAAATAAATCCTGCACCTTACCGAGGATTCAAATCCGGATCTCCTAAAGGAGAATCCGGCGTTCTAGCCGCTCAGCCAGCCGCTCTTCATATTCAAAGGGACACAAAAAATTAACACATACAAAGAAAAACAAATGTTCAAATAGGCATAATCCTAATTTGAGCTACAAAGAGACTTCTATCACAGCTGATACAACTGTGCTCCTTCATAGGAGGTGCTGGGGTCTCCTAGTTGATCATTCATCACACACTATTAACATTTAGTGACAACAATCTCATCTCAAGATTGTCAGTCCTTTGAATGGAATCTGTCTAGAGTAAGCAAACCTTTCACAAATGTATGCTGGTGTTATTAACGTCCTTAAAGACATGTCGAGAACAGAAGACTTTGACGTCAGTGAATCTACATCGCTATCCAGGATGAAAGATTTGGTAGTAAGAATTGGCACGGCCAGACACGAGAGGTACATCGGGAAAATGAGGTGCCTCGTCAACCAACACAGAACTGGCACTATTAGCCACCGAACGCTGATGCTTATGCCGGGGGGAGGATCTGAGCACCTGTGGACCTGTCCGGAGTGCAATGAAGATATCCCAACTGATAACTGATAACTAGGTGTGATACACTTCCTTTGAAAAAGGAACAAAGAAGAAGAAGAAGAACCTATTGGATGGACAGCAATCTTCCTAATCACGGCTTACAACGATATAGATAAAAGGATTCTGGTGCTAATCAGAGTACTAGAGTACAAAAAAGAACATGCATAAACTGTATACGTAACTCGGCGGATGAAAAAATAATAACCAATTCATGCCAAGCCATTCAAGTTATGTACATATAAGGAATACATTGCCAGTTGCTTGTCATACCATTCAATTAAGATTATAAAGGTTAAAATACCTGAAAATTATCTATCAGGACAGTTCAGATTATCATCATCACACTTCTGACACAAACAGAGGTGTATCGCCACCAGTAAGCTAAATGTTCTAAATGTATCGCCTAGCCTTACATTTAAGATTATAAAGGTTAAAATACCTGAAAATTATCCATCATTACAGTTCAGATTATCAGCATCACACTTCGGACACATACAGAGGTGTTCTGATCTCCTCCCAACTTTTAGGTGTATAGCCACCAGTAAGCTAAGTGTTCAAAATGTATCTCCTAGCCTTACATCTACCTACATCACACGTTAAATCACGATGTTTCATGTTCTTTGCGCCGTAGCTTCTGACTAGTAAGCCATGGGATCTCAAGCATAGCAAATCTATTTGCTCAAATATTTTATTTTTTTTTTTGGGGGGGGGGGGGGGGGGGGGGGAGTTCACTCGTTTTGAATTTCTGCATAATTCATATATGTGCTACTACTTCTAGTGCAATGGAGAGATTTGTGTGTGTGGATTAGCTTTCCCTATAGATTGACTGATTGATTGATCTAGAAACCGACATCACAGCATTTGGGGCATTTCCATAAGTGCTCCGTCCCCATCCTGAAAAGCCAGAAAAGAGTTCCAACACCAATAGTACCAGTAGCAATTTGGTTATATGTCCGTCTCACCTTTCCTCTGAGCGTTGAGCGTCGGACAGATCCCCTCGTCACTCCTCGCTGCCTCATTCTTGCCAGACCATGATGATCCATGTGCTCCTCTGATATGTACACGTGCTCCCACAAGGCCACAACCATGTCTGCCTTGTCATGCATCAATACTCAACCAAATTTTGCAGAGCCAGCCAATCTGTTCGCATGTTCATTCCCCAGCACACCGGCATGCCCCGAAGAAAAGATCCAGGCGATGCTTGCCACCCGTGACCTTCGAAGCGAAGCAAGCCACTCTGCACGAAGCTTGCCTGTCCTCACCTTCCTCAGCATGCTTTCTGAGTCAGTTATAATCACGATGTGTGTGTGTATCATATTCTCCATCCAGCAGAAAGCTACACTGACTGCCTCCACCTCCATTCTTAAGCTAGATGTTGTGGTATCATGTGCCAGGCTCTCCTGCACCAAACGTCGACCATTAGCCTTTGCCAAGAACCCCCAGGCACTTCTACTACCTCTCAACACTGAACCATCTGTGTAGATAATCACATCACCCGAGCGAGCATTATCCTGAATTAGTTGCTGGACTTCCACTTCCATGGCCCCTGCTGGTCACTCCCTGCACTGCCGGCTCAATGTGATTATAAATCTGCACAAGTCTAACTGCTCCGCTGGCACTCTGACCCACTCCTCTCCTCGCCTAATGTTCTCCAAGATGCACACCTGTCTGATCGTATCCTCCGCCTGAGCCATCCATGATTTCCCTCTTATCAGTTGCTGGCACTTAACTGCGTCCAGTGCCCCATGCAACAGGTGATCTGTGTCAGCAGCTACTCTGAGGTATGCCTTCGCCTGCATCACCTTGAGCCTACCAGCAACAGTCGGCAAACCAAGGATGTAACACATACACACCACTGGGGTGTCTCTGGTGCATTCCAGAATGACTCGCATAGCCTCGCTCTGTATGTGCTCCAATCTCACCAGCTGACTCTTTGAGACAGTGAGCAGGACTAGTCAATAATCAATCACTGAGAGGATCAAGTGATGGTATAGTGTGAAAAGCATTCTCTGCTCTGTGTCCATTGCAGCCATAGTTTTAAGTGCGCTGAGTCCCTTTTGAAATCGTGTCACAACCTTCTCCACGTGGTCCTTGAAGGACAGGCTCCTGTCAAATGTGATTCCCAGATACTTCAGTTTGTTCTCTCTGTTGACGCTTCCACCATCTATCGTGAGGCTTGGGACATCAGCACTCACAATCCTGTTGTCCATAGAGCACCATAAAACAGCCGCCTTTTCCGGGTGGATGACAGCACTCATTTCAGTGCACCAGTCAATCATTTTATCTACTGTCGCCTGTAGCTCCTGGGCTGTTTGCTACCTATCTCTCCTCTGCCTATATGCAAGAATATCATCTGCAAATGTTAGTATCCTTCCAACCCCAGGTGCTTCTAGGTTTGCAATTTTGCTCGTATACACGTTAAAGGGCACCAGTGAGATTGCGGATCCCAATGAATGTTGTAAATATAAACAATGCATATTACCATGTTATGAGACACATCCCCCACCCACCCACACATTCCCCCCAACCACACAAACACATTATACCCCCATACACACACCCCCAGGCACACATACATACCCCCAACCACCCACACACCCCCACCCACACACATCTCACCACCCACACACTTCCCCAACCATCCCCCCAATCCACACACACTCACAGACCCACACATCCTCCACCAACCCCCCAGTCAAACACACATCCCACAACCACACATCCCCCCACCAACCCACACATCATGCACCCACCTACACACACATCCCTCATGCACACACCCATCCCCTACCCACTCACCCATCCCCCCAGCCACACACATCCCACCACCCACACGCATCTCCCCACTCACACACACATCCACACCCACACACACCCATCTCCCCACCAACCCACATATCCTACATCCACACACACACACACCCAAAACTCACACATACATCCCCCCACCACTCACACATATCCCCAACACCCATCCCCCAACCCACATACACATCCCCCATCCACCAATGCCCACATATCCCACTACCCACCAACACCCACCCAAACACACATCTCCCATCC
Source organism: Cepaea hortensis (assembly GCA_963921405.1). Lineage (NCBI taxonomy): Eukaryota > Metazoa > Mollusca > Gastropoda > Stylommatophora > Helicidae > Cepaea > Cepaea hortensis. The sequence goes on along the minus strand of OY992894.1, from coordinate 28,614,770 downwards.
ACACACACCCACCCACCCACATATTCCCCCACCCACCCACACATTCCCCCACCCACTCACACCCAAAAACATATCTCTCACCCACACATCTCTTCACCCACCCACACATGCATACCCCACACACATGCATACCCCACCCACACACATCCCCACACACACACATCCCCCCACACACACATCCTCACATCTAGACACATACATGATGCCTCACATAATCACTGTAACTAATATGAACAAACTCCCACACTTTACACACACACATACACTGATGATTATCATGAGCAATCTCACAAATGTAAAAAATGGAGGAAAAAAACTATACATATACATTGTGTAACATAAAAAATTGTGATGCGATTCAATAAGTTAATTCCTAAAACTGACATAAACATGCTGGAATAAGCAGTGCACAAGTTTTCATCAGTACATATTAGAAAATCAAGTGACAGTAAAAATGATATGAAAGATGAGGATACAGAAAAAAATATGGACTAGCACATCACATGACATACACGCTCTCAACTCTCTCTCTCTTTTTCTTTTCTTTCACACACACTAACTCTCTCGTTTTCTCTCTCTCTCTCTCTCTCTCTCTTTCTCTCTCACCCACACTGACTTTCACTCTCTCTCTCACTCTCTCTTACTCTCACAAACACACTCTCTCACTCTCTGACTTACTCTCTCTCTCTCTCTCCCAGACACAGACATTCACTCCCTCACTCGCTAACTCACTTAGACTCACTCGCTCTCTCATTCAAACTCACCCATTCACTTTCTAAATCACACTCACTCTCTCACTCACACACCCAGACAAGCAGACAGATACACACACTCACTCACTCTCTCAGACTTTCTCTCTCACTCACTCTATGCCACACCCTCTCACTGCCCACTCACTCTGTCTCTCTCACACTCTCTCTCTCACTCACTCTCTCTCTCTCAGACACACACATACACATACATACTCACTAATTCTCTCTCTCACTCATTCACTCTCTCTTACTCACTCACTCACTCACTCGGTGACTCTCTAACTCACACTCACTCACTTTATTATCCTCTCTCTCTCACTCACACACAGACAGGCAGACTGACACACACACAATCACTCTCTCACACTCACTCATTGTCTTACTCGCTCACTCATTCTCACTCAATCTCTCACACATACACACACTTACACTGGCACACCCATCTCCACCCACCTCCACACCCCCACCCACCCACACACACACACATCTAGACACTAACTAGAGACTATGTCTCCATAACACAAAGCCTTGTCTGAACTGTAGAGACCGTGTGTTGCCATGCAGCATGATCTCTCTCTTGGCCTGCTTAGTTTCCTCCACAGGAAAGATAACACCAATTTATCTGGAACATGACAATCTGTGGCATCATCAAAGAAATGTTCTTACTATTCGCCTGTCGAATCTTGGATCCTAGACTAGTTGCCAACCAAGGCTTAGGATCTGGTCTGCCTTGCCATGACATTTAGTCTTAAGGCTGGATTTTGTAGGGTGTTTCTAAGAAAGCATAAATTCCAATATGCTCTATGTATAGTAACAGTTAGTGAATCATGAACATGAAAGAAAAAATTAGGAAGAGCTTAGAAACAACAGAGATGTGGTTCCTCGGGTGAATGCTGCAAATATCTTAGACTGCCAGAGTAACTAACCATTGCTTGGAAAAAGCTAATGAAAGTACTATGAGTTGTACTCACGACAGGAAAGAAAGTTGAATTCCTTCCACATGATATGTCTGAGACATATCCTGGGCATTTCGTGGGAAGACCATATAACAAACAAACACATGCTTGAAAGAACGGATATTACCACAATGCATTCTCTCCTCAAGCAGAGACGCCTCCGGTGGCTGGGCCACGTATCTCGAATGGAGGATGAACATATTCCCAAAGATATTCTATACGGAGACCTAGCCACAGGGAGGTCAATCAGAAGACCCCAAATGCAATATAAGGATGTGTGTAAACAAGATATGAAAACCCTTGGCATAGATCGGGAGACCGCAGAAGTCGGATGTGTCACCCAAAAGATGCAAGTATCGCAGCTCTGCTTTAAACAGGCACCACGCAATTACATTCGAAAAAACACCCTGGATGAATGCAGAAGAAGAAGAAGAAGAAGAAGAAGAAGAAGAAGAAGAAGAAGAAGAAGAAGAAGAAGAAGAAGAAGAAGAAGAAGAAGAAGAAGAAGAAGAAGAAGAAGAAGAAGAAAATCCAGAGTTATAGCAGACAGATGTTCCTGGAGAAGAGATGTACAAAATGGACTGGTGCTCTTTGAGCGCAATCTGATCCAACAAACTGAGGATAAGAGGCAGAAGCATAAAATACAGTCACTTGCTGCGGGACTTGCCTCGACTTGCAAAAATTGTGGCAGAGATTGTCACTCTCGCATTGGACTATACAGTCACCAGTGGTGCCGTCAAGTACCTCCCCAGCGGCACAACTCTATAGTCCTACAGGACTGAAAGAGACCTACTAAAAAAGAGAGAAACAACATCCTTTGGTCATATGATGAGAAGAGAGGCACTGGAAAACACTGTGATGACTAGAAAAATCAGTGGGAAAAGAGACAGAGGCAGACTGAGAGAAATGATATTGGATGCACTGAGATGGTGGCATGGAGGACTATCATCAGCAGAGTTGATCCAGAACACCAAGGAATGAGACGTGTGCAGGAACATGAATGTCTTCACCAGTTGCCAGGGCTCATGATGGTGAGAGTAAAAGTGTACCAAGCAAACGTCCATCTTGTTTTAAGTATCAGTGAGATCTGATAGAAAATGTGACACAGAGATCAAGTTCAGAAACACCATGTCCAAAGACTCATTTACTAGAATAAGTTACATACTTCTGCTTCTTCTGTGTTCTTTTTTCAAGGCGAGTACACCATACATGGTTATGCACATCAAAGGTAATTGTATCAGACTTCAGAAAGTATTTCCGTAAGGTGTGATTCCGCTAGATGGATTCCATCCAAGGTAACAGGCTCTAACTACCTATGGGTAGGTTGTTTTTTTCCTAACAATCTTGCCAGGCAAGCCTAATCTTTGCAATTTTTAACTGCTGTGAGATTTTTAATGTGCACAATTTGTACACAGGACCTCCTGTTTTTCACCCTTATCCAAAGATGCTGAGGTGTACAATAAAGACTTGTTTTCCCAGACCTATGCTGGGATTGAACCCTGTACCTTCTATTCCTGAGGCAGACACTGTAACCACACAGTCACAGCTCCAATTGAACAGTAACACAAAAACCAGCCACAGCTCAAATTGAACAGTAACACAAAAACCAGTCACAGCTCCAATTTAACAGTAACATGAAAACCAGTCACAGCTCCAATTGAACAGTAACACAAAAACCAGCCACAGCTCCAACTGAATAGTAACATGAAAACCAGCCACAGCTACAATTGAACAGTAACATGAAAACCAGCCACAGCTCCAACTGAACAGCAACATGAAAACCAGCCACAGCTCCAATTGAACAGTAACATGAAAACCAGCCACAGCTCCAATTGAACAGTAACATGAAAACCAGACACAGCTCCAACTGAACAGCAACATGAAAACCAGCCACCGCTCCAATTGAACAGTAACATGAAAACCAGCCACAGCTCCAATTGAACAGTAACATGAAAACCAGCCACAGCTCCAATTGAACAGTAACATGAAAACCAGCCACAGCTCCAATTGAACAGTAACATGAAAACCAGCCACAGCTCCAATTGAACAGCAACATGAAAACCAGCCACAGCTCCAATTGAACAGCAACATGAAAACCAGTCACAGCTCCAACTGAACAGTAACATGAAAACCAGCCTACAGCTACAATTGAACAGTAACACGAAAACCAGAACTATCATAACAAGTCCAAAAACCTGCTTCATGAAAAGTTGTGTCTGGCCTGTCATTTTGTATGGATACAAATGCTTTTCTAATAACTAAGGAAATTATGGGAAACTGTGGGTAGTGGAGATGTGGTTCCTGAGAAGCTTGTTCAGAATACCTTGGGCTGAGAGGAAAACAAAGACTGAGGTATTGAGAACTGAAGGTGTTAGTAGATCACTCATCAAAAAGCATGAAGGAAAGTCAAATTAACAGATTCTGTGCCAAACAAAAATGCATGGTGGAAAATGGAAAGTAGGGGTGTATCACAGTTATTACTTAGAGTTGTTAATATGGTAGCAGACATTTATTATAACACAGTAACAACATTTTTGTGATATATAAGCCGTAGATATATGGAATGTAGCTTAAGACGATTAATCATCCCATGGCACTTAATCAGTTAAACATATAGAGCATATCAACAGAGTAGGTGAAATAAAGAAATTAGTCATGTATAGACAAATACTCAGCAATAGAGGCAGAGAAAGGTGTATTGTATGTGAAAAGTTTAACAGCTGGCCAACAAATAATAAGTAAGTATAAAGTTTATTAAAGTATGATAGAGTTTAGTGTAGAGTCATCATTGCCAATGTCTACTCAAGACCAAGCACCCGAAGAAGAAGAATAAGAGGTGAGGAGAATGACTTGAATGTCATAATTGTTTGAAAGACATGAATAAATAAAATGTAAATGTAGTAATAATAAACTGTTTATCCAACTATAACCAAGAAGAGTTGCATCAAGTGCATACTGCAAAGTTATATATCTTATGAAATCTTCTTCTTCTTCTGCGTTCATCCGGAGTTTTTTTTTCGGACATGATTGCGTTGTGCCTGTTTACAGCAGAGCTGTATTCTTGCGCCGTTAGGCCAACACATCCGACTTCTGCGGGCATTTGTTGACTGGGTTAACCTTCCCGGATATCTTATGAAATAAATACATGATTAGTGCATGCTGAAATAATAGGAAGTCCTTCTGTTTATATAGCGACAGTGAAATATGCCAGGCAAGAAATCGTGCAATATATTGTTTGTGATGTCTTTGCTTAAATTCACTAAGGGAATATACTGGTTTGAAATGAATTTTTGCTTATTTGCCTATGAATTTATATGAATCTGGCACCTGCAATTATTTATGGTCTGGTCAGCATCCCCGTGTCCTGTGAGTGTGAGATTAAAACGCAAACTTACACAGAATAGCTGATGACACTAGAGACTTTTGGGTATCCAATGACATCACTGAGGCCAAAAAGGGGGTGTGGCACTATTCAACTACCTCGTTTTGTGTCTCCAATATGAGGAGATTAAAGGGTACTAATTGTGTTAAATTCCGGTTTATTTCAAGATAATTATAAAACAGAAACAGATTACTGTACATTGTTTTTCCATCCATTACAACACAGACTATACTTTCCAACTTAAAATATTGTACTGCTACCCAGAGATCTTTCAAAAATGTTAGTAGACCCATAAATTCCGTTTTATATAGACGTTGTGCATTGTTCTACTATGTATTGTTCAATTTGGCATTCATTTTCACATGTATTTTGTAGTTTTCGACTATTAAAGTTGGAGGGTACATCCCAAACTGAAATTCTGAAGGTCGCATGCTGTAATGTGATATTTCAGTGCCAAGAAATAGTCGCTTTTCTTGTAATGATCCAGCAATGACCATTAAATATTGTTATGGTATATTCACAGCGACTGTAATGCCAATGAATATATATTTCCTTTATGTCAATGAAATAATCATAGATAAATGAATACAATTTCACAATACTGATAGCCACTGAGTGGTCAGATATCTTAAGTGTATTATAACCATTTGTTAATTAGTAATGAAATTCATGACACAATATTGAACAATAAAATTTTGAATGTTTAAGCAGGGCAGGAGAGTTTTCCAGAAGGTTGTTATGGCAGCGAGGTTCTGCAAAGGACATGCTACTGAATGAATGAATGAATGAATGAATGAATGAATGAATGAATGAATGAATGAATGAATGAATGAATGAATGAAGCAGGGCAGAATATTACATATTAAAGTGACTGTTTGGTTAATAAGCTTGTTTTACAAATCCACACGGAACAAATGTACAGACCACATAGTTTGCTCAATTATTAATTAACATATCAGAGATTAATGACCTGAGACATTAATTGGCAGCCATTTTGAACTATTATGCAGGTCTATACATTTAAGATTACAGTGATAATGTAATCTTTACGTTCAGTTTATCAGCCCGCACAAAACAAATATATGATCCAATTGCTCTGATCAGTTATTAATTAATATATCATGGATTAATGACTTGAAACATTAATTGGCGGTAATTTTGAACCTCTTAATTATGTTGGAATATTTAAGATTACAGCAGCTACATGACGTTTATGTTAAGTTTACCAGCCTGCGCAAAACTAACAAATGGTGTGCTCAATTATTAGTTAATTTATTAGGGATTCTTCTTCTTCTTCTTCAGCATTCCGAGCCATTTAGGTTCTTTGCTGCAGATACAAGCCGTCTCCATTCGTCTCTCTGGTTGACCTTCTCTTGCCAGTCGCTGATTCCAAGTGCTTGTAGGTCTGTATGCATATTATCTCTCACCGTCTTCTTGGTCTACCTCGGGGTTTACGGTCATTTATTTCTTGAGTGTAAGCAAGTTTTGTTTCCCTATTATCTTTCATTCTTTCTATATGCCCCAGTCATTGCAGTCTATTAGCCTTCATGATACCAGTGATTAGCGGGGACTTAAACAGATCATAAATGTCTTTGTTGCTTCTTCTTTTCCGCTCTCCACTTTGTGTATCCCTAATGGGCCCAAAGATGCCTCTTAAGACTTTGTTCTCAAAGGTTGTAACAAGGCTTTGTCTCCTTTAGTTGTACTCCAGGTTTCAGAGCCATACAGCACAACTGGTCTAATCAGTGTTTTGTATATTGTGATCTTGGTGTTACGAGATAGCGCATTTGATTTTAGCAGATGTTGTAGTGCATAATATAGCTTATTTCCAGAGTTGATTCTAGCTTGTATTTCTTCCCTTATTATGTTGAAGCAGTTGAAGATTGTACCCAGGTATATGTATGTTTCCGTTCATTTAATGGTCATATTATCTATTTGTATGTGGTCATAGTTTTTAGCCGTTCCTTCTCTTGAAATTACCATATATTCTGTCTTATCTTGGTTGATAACCAGCCCCATTTGTTGAGCTTTTTCCTTTAAGTGAGTCAATATTTCCAATGTCTTTTGTTCATTTTCCCCTATAATATCTATATCATCTGCATAACCAAGCAGTTTGGATGTTCCTCCAATAGCACATTCCTCCTTCACCTTCCTCACAACTTTCTCTAGAGCCAGATTGAAAAGGAGCGACGACAGTGCATCACCCTGTTTCAAGCCAGATGTTATTTGGAAAGGGTGTATTAGGGATTAATGACCTTAAATATTAATTGGCACCCATTTTAAACCTCTTAATCAGGTCATGTAGGAGGTTTATTTCCCTCAAATTCCGGAGCCAGCTCCGGAATATTTCGTTATATAGCTCTATGTGACGTCACGCGCTCTGGTCAAAATCGGCTCTGGATTGACAATTCGGAGCCAAAGAGATATAACTCATTTCGGGCACTATTATATCCCTTTATTTTTGTAATTTAAATATTAATATGGCGGCTATTATTGGTTGTAGTAGCCAGCGATCTACGTGTGTGTGCGGGCGGGGCGAACGGGAGGGGCGCGGGCAGGAGTTGTTTGAACCCAATAAAATATGTGACGTGGCTGGGTAGATGTTTATTATTAGTCATGGATCCTAGGTGGAAACATTCTTTTACGGCTTTGATTGAGGGGCCAACGGGGAGTGGAAAATCTGTCTTTGTGCAAAAGTTCCTGGCCCATCTTCCAGACATGATCGACCTGCTTCCAGAGGAAGTTATATGGTGCTAAGGAGAATGGCAACCCATGTATGAGACTATGAAGGGTGTCCTGTTTAATGAAGGCCTACCGGATATGGAAAAATGGGCAGGGGATAGATGCTGACTAGTGGTGGTAGATGACCTAATGTCCAAAACAGATGATAGAGTTACTAAACTATTTACTAAGGGTAGTCATCATTGCAACCTCAGCATTATGTATATAGTCCAGATTCTCTTTGGTAAGAATAAAGAACATAGAACCATCAGCTTGAATTCGCATTACCTAGTGGTATTTAAGAACCCTCGAGACGGGTCGCAGATTACCAATCTGGCCAAACAGATGGACCCAGGCCGCGTGTCATATGTCCAAGAGAGTTTTAAGGATGTGACAGTATCTCCACATGGGTATTTGCTCTTTGACCTTTGACAGGAAACACCAGATCAGCTCCGCTTACAAAGCAGTATTTTTCCCGATCAGCGTCAAGTCATATACGTTCCCAAATAATATGTCCAACCGGGTAAAATGGCACGGGGCCATGCTGAGCTTCCTGGGTGAGGTGAAGCCGGCTGCCGTAAAAGCCGTAATTAAAACAGCCTCCTCGAACCTCGCCCAATCAATTTTCGAATGCTGTCACAATATATCAAAAGGTAATGTTCCACTGACACCGGCTCAGAAGAGGCGAATACAGCTGCAAAAAAACAGTCTGAGAGCGCTCATGGGTAAGAAACTGTCTATCAAGAAACGGAAACAAATCTTTAACAAGGTGTAAGCTGGTATCCGTGGCCAAAGGCTTGTGAACGCGGTTCATGAGCCGCTTACTAGGCGTTCGAAGTGCAGCCGCGACCAATTTGTGCAGCAGACCATGTCGCGTTGTGATATAACGGTTTGGGAGCCAGTTGTTCAGAAAGCAATGGCAAACTACTGAATGTAAAAACTTGCCTAGTACATCAACAGCAGCTGAAAATTGCTGGTGTTGACTGCAACGTCCTGTAAGGGATATGCAACATAAAAACCCAAATAAAAAATCAGGTCAGAACATTTAATATTACAGCGGTAAAATGACCTTTATGTTCGGTTTATCAGCCTGCATACAACTAATATATGGTCCGTATGGTTTGCTCAATTATTCATTAATATAGCAGGGATTAACGACTTGAAATATTATTTGATGGCAATTTTTAACCTCTTAATCAGGTTGGAACATACAATTACAGCGGCAACATGACCTTGTTCCATTCACTAATCTCCAAATTTTAAAAGACTTATGGATTGCTAGGCATTACTGTTTTTTTTAAATAAACATAATATGGCATTATTTGGTTCTATTTATATTAATGAGTCGCCATTTTGAATATTGATGTAATTAAATGACAAAATATTTCAAAAATTATTGTTTACTAAATTAGGTCTCATTATCATGAACAAATTTGTGTATGGTTTCTAAGGTCTTTGTTCACAAACAAAAAAGATACATAGGCATATGAGTTAAAAACAACGATTTAAGTGTTTAGGCCACACTTTATCTTAGGGATCAAACAGTATTTTCCCCTTTCTTATATTACATTATATAACGGGAGAAGCTATACACAAAAGTTTGTGTATAGTCCGAGCCGCTATACACAAAAATTTGTGGCTGGTCACGTGATTATCCGGCACAAAATTTTGTGAATAGTATGAGCCGCTATTCACAAAAATCTGATGAAGACTATTATTCTCTCTTCTCGTCTGTCTTTTTTTTTTTTTTTGCAAGTTATTTTTCTTCAGTCCTCACAAAGACAATATATGTCGACAAGGACACACTCTACGTACAGCGATATTTTATTTGGCAAATAAAATTCACGTTAAACAAAGACATCTATTGGATTCATCCGAGACTCGATCACTCAGTCGTTGCCTGGGGGATGCGTCCCCTGGCAGCTACCACAGATCCATAGAGAACACTTTATTCAGATGCTTTGAGTTTCTCCATTCTATATTTTAGTTCCTAAAACAAGCAACTAGAAATTCGCTTAGAAGCCCTGGAGATGTGGATATACAGACGAATATGTCGTATTTCATGGAAACAAAACAATCAAATGCAGAGGTTCTAGAAAAACTGGGAATGGTGAGAGAGAGAGAGAGGAGAGAGAGAGAGAGAGAGAGAGAGAGAGAGAGAGAGAGAGAGAGAGAGAGAGAGAGAGAGAGAGAGAGAGAGAGAGAGAGAGTTGACGGAAGAAATAAAGAGGCAAGGAAATATTTCGGCCATGTTATTGTTAAAAGACATGATACTCTTATAAAAACCATACTGGAGGGCAAGGTTGAGGGCAAGCGAGCAAGAGGTAGACAACAATACAAGTGGGAAGATAACATCAAGAGATGGACGAACATCAGTCTGACAGAATCTACAGCCAAAAGGCGAAAGACAGTGTTGGAGACCCATTGCAGCCAACCTTCATTGTGGAGAAGGCACCTGATCGACTGATTAAAGATTTTTAAAATTTAAAAATAAAAAAAAAGTTGCTAACTCGGAGTCGAACCCCAGCCTCCCACGCGACAGGTGGAGATACTAACCACTACACTACAGATAATACAATGATTGCTCCACACACATTAATTATGTAGTCAAAAGGAAGTAGACATTATGTGACCAGCCAAATAACCACGAGACCAGCCGAATAACCATGTGACCAGCCACAAATTTTTGTGTATAGCGGCTCGTACTACTCACAAAATGTTGTGTATAGTCACTCCGTTATATAACTCACACACAAACATTAATATCTCGGCTTAGAAATGGCCTACAGACTTGAATAAGGTATTGTTGGATTTGTTTTTTCAAGAGGTATCCAACTGTGCAGTTATATAATTAAAAAGCAATTTAGAAAATGTTACTAAAGTGGCTATATATGACACTTTTCACAGCTGGGAATGACGATTCGGATATTTGACGTGAATGTAACTAACTGCACTATAAAATCAATAAAATAAATCAAAGACCTTTTTAAGCACCTTGTGGCGTATATTAGATAGTATATGGTGCTAGTCGCGTATTTACATGCACTTTACTGCACATTCATATCATTTCAATTCAATATATCAATATCATAATTCATATCATCCATTCCATTCACATTCAGTTGACTGACTGACAAACGTCACTGAACGATGTCCGCAAGAGCTAGCAAGTCTTTAAAAAACTGTACCATTGAGGCAAATATCTGCCTTTCAGTCACACAGTTAACTACAGAAGCTTTCATTCTGACCTTTGTATCTGGTGTGCCGTTCATATGTAATTGGGTTAACTAACTGCACTGATGTGCACTCGAGATTCGACCAGGGTCTCTTACTCTGGATCTTATCTGTTTGTTTACCGTCGTTGCGACTCGTGTCTTTCCGTTAACACTGTCGTTGTCCTCGTAATTATCTCAATTACACGTTTTAGGTTTTTCATGTTAGTGTGATTGAAGGTAGCCAGAAGAACCATAATCATAGCAGTGCGTTTTACATTATGTTATGTATTTTAGCTTAACGGGGCGAGAGGGTGTTAAGAAACATGCTACATATATATGACATCTCTTTTTTTCTTTTTTGTTTGCTCTCTCACGCCAATACGAATTAGTCAAAAGAAAGCAGCATACAACTTGAACTTCAGTCTTCAGCTTGTTGACAGCTTCATAAAGTGTCAAATGGAGTGAATGTAGGGCAAAATACTCTTCTGTGATCTGTAAATGTTGGACACTACTGCAACAAATGTTTAGCTGCTATTTTACCAGTTCCACATTCACATTCATCACTCAGTATCTCCTATCTTTAGTTTTTTAATCATTTCATCTTTTAATGACAGCTGAAATAAAACAGATGGAAAACAAAAGTTCAATCTTGGCAGAATACAGTGTGATTAAGGTTACGCAGAATAATCATAATCTGTAATCATAGCAGTATATTTTTATTTTATTTTATTATTATTATAATATTATATTAATTTTACCAGACGTTGTGCATTTTATGATCACCGGCTAAAGAAGGAAGAAAATGTTACAGATAGCTGAAATAAAACAACTGAACATTCACAATTGCAATCTTGGTAGAATAAAAATTCAATTGTGTTCCGAACAAATGAAAAAGAAATAATAAATAACAGGAAGCTCAAATGAGAGCGAAACTCGAGTCTAGTGCTTCCACACTGACGTGGATGGGCCTTAGGTTCATACCAGAATACGATCAGCGTTGCCAGAAGTGAGTTGTGCTCAATATAAAAATATTTAAATAACAGGAAATCTTTAACAACGAAGACTGTGAATAAAGGCGTGAATGGCACACGAAAGGCAAAATAAAGTGCGAATGAGAAAGTGCCGACATTCATGTGTTGTTTGCCCATCAAAAATAATGATGACCATTTAATATTTATTTCATCCAGTGGGGTTGAAAGTATGGAGCCATGAGTTCTGAGATGGCTAATAAGGCCTATTTTGGCTCGAAATGTTCTTTGACAATGTGAGCAAAGAATGCTTGACGTTCCAGAAGGAGGATCTCCTGTAGTAGTTTTTTCTGTCCAGCCTTTTCTTCACAGCTCTTGAAGTCCTGGTTGCTTCACAAGTGACTTCGCCCTTGCGTACTGATGTACGCCATGAAATGTGGTCTTTGGCAGCAGTCTCCCAAGTGTCAAGATGAATTCCAAAAGCTTTTAGTGAGATCTTCAGAGTTCTAAAGCGTTTCCTCTGTCCGCCTTGGGAGCATTTACCATAACGCAGCTCGTCGTAAAAACATTCGTTTAGGGAGCCTGTGATCTGGCATGCGAGTCAAGTGACCAGCTCAGCGAATCTGATTCTTCATTAGTATATTGTGAATAATGGGCATGGACGCTCTTTCTAGGACTTCAGTGGTTGGAATCTTGTCTTGCCATTTAATCTTCAATAGCTTCCTAAGGCAGACTGTGTGGAAGTGGTTTAATTTCCTAGCGTGTCGCTGATAGACAGTCCATGTTTCGCAAGCATGATACAGCCGACATTCATACAACAACAACAAAGACAGACAGACATACAGACAGGCAGCAGATCCCTTCGGGGTCCTGGCTAACATCAGTAGGATCGATGATTCCTCCGAAGCCGGAGAGTATCTGCCTGCATGGCGAGGAACCACCAGTCTGCACACCAATCAGGATGTATTCATCCGACAGACAGGACTTCACGCTGGAGTTCACAGCCAGCGAACACAAGCAAGCATCCGTTTGTTTTTCCCTGTCTGCAAATAAAGGATTTAACGCCGCAGCGTTATGATAGAGTGTATCGCTGGTTGGAACCGCCGTGGCATAATGGTTAGCGCGCTTGCTTGCAAAGACAGTGGCCAGGGTTCATAATTTTACCAACAAGTGCGAGTTTGAGGTGATAGCCACCGTAACACAGTGACTAAAACGTATACATGCCGGCCCAATGGTCATGCGTTCGAATCACGACAGAAGTAAATTTCTTCTTAAACTGACCTGGGCTGCCAGGTGGAGCCAGGCTTAAATGGTTTTTTTTTTTTTTTTTTAATTCGCATATCCTTTTGCAGGACATTGTTGTCAACATCAGCATCTTTCAGCTGATTGTTGATTTCTTGGCAAGATTGCGCTCAGTAGTTTGCCATTGCTTTCTGAGCGGCCGGCTCAGTATCCCGCAAGTCACCAACGCGGGTAGAACCGCTTCCAATTCTCGCGCGCTGCGAGACCCTGCGTGGATAAACGGGATTACGGAGAAAGTCGTGTAACCCGTCGGCCAGAGAGACCGGCCTTAAAAGGGTATCAGGAAAAATTTGTCTGAGTTGCTCCAATGCCGAGGCCAGTGTTGTATTGACCACATCACCCGTATAGTGCCGCGATCTGTAAAATTGTAGGGCTAATAACATATACTCAATACACATCAAGGCGTGTGAATGGTTCTTTTACTTTACTTTACTTTATTTTACTTTACTTTACTTTACTTTACTCTACTTTACTTTACTTTACAGCTCTAGGCTCATAAATAAACTTTTTAAATTCGCATATCCTTTACAGGACATCGCTGTCAACAGCAGCATCTTTCAGCTGTCTGTTGATTTCTTGGCAAGATTACGCTCAGTAGTTTGCCATTGCTTTCTGAGCGGCCGGCTCAGTTATCCCGCAAGTCACCAGCGGGGGTCGAACAGCTTCCAGTTCTCGCCCGCTACGAGACTCTGCGTGATAAACGAGATTACGGAGAAAGTGGTGTAACCCCTCGGCCAGAGAGACCGGCATAAATAAACCAAGGCTCATAAAATAGATGTTGCGACAGGGCCATGGCTATATGCTTGCCCGCCGCCCGGCGGTCAAGGAAGGAGCGGAAAAGGGGCGGAATGTTGGGTGGGGGAGGGGGGTTGGGCGAGAATTCACATCGGAAATAAATGCGACCGCCGTGATATTCACAACATTACCCCTCGTGTGCCAGCGAAATATTAACAGCTGATTCGCGGTGGTGTAATGGGTTCATGTGTTTGCCTGCCAAGGCAGTGATCTTGGCTCAACCCCCGGGAGAGGCTGAATTATTTTTTTTTTCCAAACAGTACGACTCTGAAGGTCGACCCAGTCTCATAAAATAGATACCAAATAATTTTCAGAATATTCTTGGAACTGTTTGGAAGGAAAAGCAACTGACACCGCACTTCAGATGCCGTAGTTTATAATATGTAAAGTCCTAACCTTAACACCCCAGCGGTAGTAAATGGCACCTTGCCATCTTTACATACGAAAGTATGTGGATTTGAACTAGAGCTAGAATTCCATCGCGCAATGCCTCGGCTTTGATTCAAAGAACATGTGTTGCCCAAGCAGCATGATCCCTCTCTCGGCCTTGCCTTGTTTTGTCCAGAGGAAAGGGTGACCAGTACATGTCTGGAACAAGGTAGGCTGCAGATGCTGCCGGCTCAGCCTCAAACCTTCAAAAACAGAAGGTGTGTAGCGGCCAGGCCCTCACGTCCGGGGGATTTGATTTAGAGACGTTCAGCCATATCCCTCAGCTGAGTGCCTCAAATCAAGTGTCTGGACCTGTATACTATGAAATGACCTTGACCTGACTGTGACATGCACATATTTACCTCATCGTCGGTGAACTGTGTTGAGGACCTTCTTGTGTGTAATCTACAGGGGAGGGGAAAGAGACTATGACTTTACGCTGTGTTTCTTGTGTGTAATCTACAGGGGGGAGGGGGAAGAGACAAGGACCGTACGCTGTGTTCCAAGTGAGTGAAGAAAGTATATCGATTCAGTATACTGATTCAGTGCCGAAGGATACTATATCGCCACATGTGACCACCCGTTCAGACAGAAGGACGATATATCGCCACACTAGAGTCATCGTGTTCTTTGTTTTGTTTCGTGACATGTTATGCAATTTCAATGCTGTGTGAATGAACATTTACATTATAATTCTTCTTCGTTTGATTGTTTACGATTTTTGGTCCAAACGTACCTTTTGTTTGGCTTTAAATCAGTTAAAAAAAACTATGTTAGTTGCATATCCTTTACAGGACGTCGCAGTAAACACTAGTATTTTTTTTCTCTTGTGATCTCTTGGCAATTTACGTTCAGTAGTTTTCCATTGCTTTCTGAACTACCGGCGCCCATACCATTTCGTAAAAAAACAACGCCAGGCGGTTTGCTGCCAGATCGCCCGCAGGTGTTTTTCGGACGCGGGTTTGCGGGATTACGAACTGCATCCGCGAAGAAACACAATTCCTTGAAGGTTGTGTGTGTTTGGGTGGGGGGGGGGGGGTGAGTGAGTGTTTGCGTATGTGTGTAAAAAAATAAGGCTGGGGAGCTTGCAAAAAGAAGACGTTACACGCGGTCGGACAAAATCAAGAGATGGACTGGGAAAATGCCTTCTTGAATGCACCATAACTACACATGATAGAGGGCATATTGGATATTCATATTAGATGGCATTTCATAATGATGATGACTGGTGTATGTATGCCAGAAAGTAACATATATGGATGCGGTCCTCTGTTGTTATCGTAAGAGGAAATGTGTGTGTGTGTGTGTGTGTGTGTGTGTGTGTGTGTGTGTGTGTGCGCGCGCGCGTGCGTGTGTATGTGTGTTTCTATGTTTTTGCTGAAGATTTGACATTGTGTTGAAATGTAAATCGCCAGTGTAGAGCTTTTGGGGAGATCTAAACACTTTACAGTGAATCAGGGGTGAGAGAAATACGCAGGTGCTACATAGAACACAGCCGGCTTCGTGGCTTAGAGGTTAGCGACTTTTCTCCATAATCTCGTATACTCTCGTAGGTAACGTGATGACGGTGAGAATCAGCAGTGGTTCGAATCGCATCGGTAACTTACGGGGTATGTGAGCCGGCCGCTCAGAAAGCAATGGCAAACTACTGAGCGTAATCTTGCCAAGAAATCAACATACAGCTGAAAGATGTTGGTGTTGACAGCGATGTCCTGTAAAGCATATGCAAAAAAAAAAAAAAAAACATAGAACACACATTGAGAATGTGAAGATAGTATTACTAGATGCTCCCTTGTCTGAAACCGGCACGTCGAACCAAATAGCGGGGTGGGGGAGGGGGGGGGGGGTTGAAAGACAGATGAATAAACTGGGAGGTTGTGGAGGGAGCTGTATGAGATAGCAAAAGATATGACGGTTTGGCATGAATTGGTTGATGGTCTATGCCAGATAGGTGATAAACGGCACAAGTTAAATAACAGAGCCACATCGTGCACGGTAATAATAGAGCAAAGCGTGCATTGAACTTGAAACCGAAATTTTGCCCGGGCAGCGCCGTTAGGTTACTCTTTTTCGATTTCCAACTGCCAAGAGATTTTTTACGCGCGCAACAATACACACGGGCGTCCGATCTCACTACCCAGAGACCAGGGGAAATTTTATTACTGGAAGTCCAGGTGGATTTTTTAAATAAATCCCGGTAAAATCTACCCAAAGTATTTCAGGATCCTCGCCGATGCAACGGAGTTCGTGCATTGAGCTGAGTTTCTCCAGACTCAGGTTTGAGTTAGGAGGAAAACGGAGCACTTGTGGGTTAAACCGTGTGCCGTGATGTTGATCCAACGACTAAACTAAACTAAACTAAACTATGAATTGAACTTACCACTTTATATTGGATTTTAGGAAAATGTATATGTCTTAGAGAACATTGATAGGGAACCCCGTTTGGAATTTGTTGGTCCACAATGGGATGATAATATAGACAATCATTAACTTAGTAATGGTAACATATGAAATGACATGAGCTCTTCATGAAGGAAAACTTTCAAATTTATTAGACGCCTAGAATATGTTTAAATCGAAATATTGACAGAATTTCTAAATGGCATATGTAAAATTGTGTACATTCCTAATGACCTATTAAAATCCATGATTGTTTATATCCTTGACACAATTAGAAAGAACTATAGAAGTAGAAGTAAAGACAAATATGTAATTGTGCTTCATAGACTACAAAATAAAAAAAGCAGTTGACAGTGAAAAGCACGAGGAAATTATCAAACTTCTGGAATAACTAGCCATTGAACAATAAAGAAAATAAATTGGCAGGAAATAGCAGCCATAAGAATCAGTAATTTTTAGGGACATTACAGTGCATAAGGAAGGACGTCGGACAAGACTAATGTCTCTTGTTTTCACTATCGTGGATTTTCTTTATTGTGTCGTCCCTGGAGTGAGGGGAATCAACACCCACATTATTTTTAACCCCATATCATTATTCTGGAGATTCCACCAGATTCAGTCCACCACACTCCCTCAGTCAATGGATACCTCTTTCTCTCTCTTTCACCACTTGCTCATGCCCCCTCTCACACTTCCCCAAAAACAACATACTTAACAACTCTAGCTTCAAAAAATTAATAACAGATTAATTTAATAAAGAAAAGTGTATGTATGTGAGAAGTGTATGTGTAGAATGTATGTCGTATACTCTAGTGTGTCTGCAGAATCAGACCGAACAGCTTAGGAGCCAGATCCTATCATCCCGGTAAGGATTACACCACATCATTAGAGTTAGCACAAACTGACCTCACCAAACGATGTGTCCCTCCTGCCAGATGTAGACTATCTCCGGTAGCTTGTGATAATCACTATACTAAGACATCAATCACAGATATAGTCAGATACTGATCCTAACCTGATCATAAACACTGTCCCTAAATGTTCTTAGAGTTTGAGACTTTACAATTCCTGAATAGTGAAAACGCAGAACACTGTCCCCTGAAATTAACATTATTCCTTTCTACGAGATGTCCTAAAGTTCTCACCCTCTCTCAAGCATTGTACATAGTCTCACAGGAATCTACTAATTTCCTTGACACTTCTTATTATTATTTTTCCATATGATGTGGGAAAAAAAACACTAATTAATGTTCAGGTCTCGTGTGGTGTGTAACACAAACATTATTGTTCTGAGAAGTCATCCTGTTGGATGCTTATAGGTATCGGCTCACCAGAGCCATGTCCTTCAGACTTTTTCTATCATACGCCCAGTGCAAAGGCTGATGTATAAACCTTCCTGCACTACTTTCTCCAGGATTTTAATTTGCCATGTTTCAGTGGTTTTCATCCTAACCTGAGGGAACCTGTAAAAGAGAGAACAACACACCCGGTGAGAGCAACCTGTCACTGACCCCTATTAGATGAGTGTAGGCCGATGGCCTCACTCAGATACATGACAGTGAACCAACTCTGTCATGGGCAGAGGAGCGCATCACCTCGGTCTGAGGTAGGGCAAGACAAGGACAGAGCAAAATGTAAAGTGTAGAACCCCAGTATACCCCACTGGAAGATCCCACCATTGGACATTCTCTCTATCCCCCAACCATCCTCAGTCTCTCTAAACAGCATCCCATTTCACTATTCCCAACCAGCTGAGCTACTTGACTTCTCACACTAGTTAATTTTAACAATGTGATTGCCTACTGTCGCCGATACTCCTTAATTACCTAATCACAACGCAACAACACTATGATAGAGTTCTAAGCTCAGTCTATCACTAAGCTATTCCACATTATTTACAGCTAGATTCTATCCCGCAAATACCTTATGCAATCCTGGCTCAATCCGGAATCGAATTCACAATTTGCCATAAAAGACACATATTAATTGATACATAACACATGCGATTCTATTCAACACTAGAATCGAGCCAGCTAACACTTCTGTCTAGTCCAATTCCATTCTTCACACTGGCAGCAAAAGAATTTATGTTTTCTGCAGTCGGAGATTGTCCGAGTGACGTCATTCTCCTGTCAACAACAAGTGTTCTCAGGGGCAGACAATCCGTCCCTAACTTCACAGGAATTTTCGTCTCCCCTTTCTACAACTAAAGCAACCGTCTGTCCCTTCATCTCGCGATTCACCAAAACAAAAAGCCGACATTTCCTGTTTCCTAGGGACTTTCAAAGACTTGTAGTTTACTTTGATCCGACTTGAGTTATTCTCCACTAGTAACAACCAATTGCCACTGTGAATACAGACTGGTTCTCTGTTAGTGTATCATCTTATCGTTAACGACAGTGGTCTCGTGACATTTACTGAACAGTTGACATATAATGAGTTCTACAGAAAATATATAAATATAATATAAATAACTTACGTTATGCTGATGATACCATCTTGATAGCAACAAGGCAAAAAGAACTACAGAAAATTATAGACACAATGGGTGTAGAAAGTGAAAAATTTGATATAGTTTGAATAATAGTTAATAGGGAGAAAGAAGTCGCTGTGATATCAATGAAATGGATCGTTCTTAAATTTGCAGCTAAATTAAAGTAAATGATGTTATTTTGGGGCATGTGCAAAAATTTAAATATTTAGACACACGAATAACGTTATATGAAAGACTCATCCGAAGTCGGAGAGTGTCTGCCTGTACGGCGAGGAACCACCAGTCTGCACACCAATAAGCCAGACATGCGACAACGGATTCTCATGCAAACCTCAGGTCCTGTATGACATCACACTGATGTTGGACAACAGGATGCCTTCATCCGACATACAGGACTTCGCGTTGGAGCTCAAGCCAAAGAACACAAGCAAGCAAGCAAGCATATGAAAGAAGCATTGCAGAGGTAAAGAACAGGATAGCACAAACAAAAACTGCATTCTATCAATTGAAGAGCATTTTATGCACGTTGTATTCATTACGGATTCAAAGAGTATGCTTAGTAAGGTGGAGCAAGGAATGTTTCGTGTGGAATGGCTCTCGTCGCTTCAGAGGTCACAGATGTTGAGAATTGTATGGATATTTTGCCCTGGTCGTGCGGGGGTTTGGGGGAATGAACAGGCTGATAGGCTAGCAGGGAATGCACCTCTTGATGGCAGATTGCCTATGGACAAGGGAGAGGTGGTCGTGCGCTTGTGGGACCAGGTGGAGAAGGTGGAGGAACAGATTGAGAACCCATATGTGGAAAGAATGAGATTGCGGGGGATCGGCAGGGGTTCTGGAAGAATCTCAAAACTGAGAGGGAAGACTAGGAGAACTTTTAATCAGATAGCGGTGGGAACGATTAGTAGTTTGACTCTTCGCAGGCTGTTGAATGGGGGGACGGAGCACGTATTGGAGTGTCCTGAGTGCAGGACTCAACTCAACTCAACAGTTAGAAAAAGAATTCTTTCATGTTACATAGAACCAATTCTAACAAACGGTTGCGAATCCTGGACAATTATTATGGACGTTCATTTGATACCCGTTCCAATGGCTTTATTACAAAAGCATGAAAGAAACATTAACAGGTGTGGTAGAATTAAACAAAGCATTCATTGTGAATGAATTATGTACCACGGGTTGGCCAGAAGAAGTCGCCGTAGGCATTCAGGCAAACATCCAATTGCTTAGGTAGGCGGCGAATGCCGTCCGCAAAAAAAGGATTGTGGTTGTTCACGGAACCAAGTGTTTACCACGTTCATTACGTCTGCATCTGTGTGAAATCGTTGCCCATTGAGAGCTTTTTCAGAGGTCCGAACAAATAAAAATCACATGGTGACAAATCAGGACTATATACAGGATGTTGCAGAATTTCCCACTTCTTCCTTGCTATTTCTTCTTGCACAATCTTTGCGACATGCGGACGAGCATTATTGTGCAACAAAATCACACTGCGAGAAAGCATGCCGGGTCATTTATTCTTGATGGCTTTTCGCAGCTTGTCTAGTGTTTGCAAGTAAAGGGTAGAGTTGATGTTGACACCAGTCGGCCAACAATAGCCCTTCATGGTTAAAAAAAATGCGCTCAGCATAATCTTACCAGCGGAAACCTGTAACTTGAGTTTTTTTTTTAACTTTTGTTGATCCAGCATGCTTCCATTGCATGCTCTCTCTTTTGCTGCTCGGCTCAAAGATGATTCATCACCTGCCACCATGCGGAAGAGAAATGCATCACCCTCCACTCTGTAACGCAGCAAGTGGTTCAAACACCATCCCATGCGTTCCTCTTTTTGGTGGTCGATCAACATCCGTGGTACCCACTGTTAGTTAGTTAGTTAGTTAGTTAGTTAGTCGACAGATCATCCTCATTGCACATCGAACCATTCAGTCCATAAGTGCTCGGATCCCCTCCTCAGCAAATCCCGCAACGTGTAGCGGCTAACGACGCCAGTTCTGTGTTGGTTTATCAATCTTCTTTGGCTTCCTGCGTAGTGTTCTTGTTTGGCCACCCCTCTTTTAATTTGCTGCTCTTGCAGTCTGGCCATTGTTGTAGATTCACAGTCATCCCTTGGTTCTCGCAAAAGTCTTACTTCTCGTAGAGCATTCAGAATGTCGGCCTGGTCCATGGCGCTTCCGCCCTCCACAGTAGCCTCACCTGCGAGCTTGTCAGCCCGCTCATTTCCTTGTACTCCCGCATGCCCTGGCACGAAGATGAAACTAATCTTTGCCAGTCGAGATCGCTCCAGAGGCAGCAACCATTCTCTTTGGATCGACCCCTCCTCTATCCTCTTGATCATGTTCATTGAGTCGCTAAGGAAACAAGCCCTAGTGAATGTCTGTGTCTCGAGCCATGTTATTGCTTTACTTACTGCCATGACTTCCATGGTCAGGCTACTTGTGGTTTCAGTGAAAGCACCAGAGTCCTCCTTCACAATTCTCCCTCCGGCCCGAGCTGTAAAGGCCCATGAGCTTCTCACATGTCGGACGACCGACCCATCTGTGTAGATGACCGCGTCACCGTCTAGCGAATTCTCAAAAATCAACGCTTGTACTTCAGCCTCAACAGCAGCCGGATTTTCTTGTCTGCATTTTCTATCTAGTTGGATGCAAACTGAAAAGGATGTGCAGAAGTCTGTTGGCACTCGCACCCACTCCTCGCCAGGTTCTAAGTCCTCAAGTGAACACACCTGTTGAAGAATGTCTTCGGCTTGACCCATCCACGACCGTCCTCTTTTTAACCTGCTGCCCTTCACCTTCCTAATTTCACTATGCAGTGGATGTTGTGTGTTTGCGTTAATTTTGAGGTAGGCGCGTGCCCTGCAACCTTGTATTCTCTCTTCAATGGTTGGAAAACCAAGAAGGTAGCGCATCGCCCTGCATGCTGTATCTCTTGTACATCCAAGAATAATGCGCATAGCTTCATTCTGTATCCTTTCCATCCTTTCTATCTGCTTATGGCTGAGAGTTAGGATTGCCATTGCATACTCCAAAACAGACATGACCAACCCCTCGTACAGAAGACATAGATGGCGCTGCTCACAGTTTGCTGCCTCCATCACCCGCATCGCTGCCAAACCCCGCTTGGCCTTTGTTATCACCTGGTCTATGTGCACATTATAAGCAAGGCTTCGATCAAACTGTATCCCCAGGTAATTCATTGCCTGCGTTCTTTCCACCGTCTCTGAACACAGCATTACAGTTGGTGTTGGAGTGTTGACAATATGATTATTCAACGAGAACCAAGTCACTGTTGCCTTTGTTGGGTTGACCATTGCCCCAGCTGCATCACACCAAGTACTTATGCGATTGAGTTCGGTTTGTAGTTCCACAGCAACCTCCTCTCTATCCTTCCCCTGACGATACACTAAAACATCATCGGCATATGACAATGTCCTGCCAGGTCCAGTGATCTGCTCACTGGTGATTCTCACTGTGTAGGCGTTGAACAGTACCGGAGATAATGGTGATCCCTGTGGTAGGCCAGGATATATTGTTGTTGGTTCCGAAGTCCAACTGCCACATCTAAAAACTACTTTCCGTTGGAAGAGGGCTGCAGCGATCCAACTAAGGAGGAATGGACTTACGTTTAGCTCGAGAAGCTGAACTCCACTGTGAACACACCTTCTGCAGTTTATTACGAACGACCTTTTGAATTGTCCCTATTGACACATGAAATTCTTTCGTTAGCGAACGTATGCTTCGACAACGGTTCATCTGTACTGCTGCATCAATTTTGGCGATGGGTTTTTTTCTGTTGCAACAATATGCGCTTGATCCGGCCGTCGAAGATCTGTCGTGAACTGACGTCCTTACCGAAACATTCGTGGCCAGTCTGTCACTGTTGTCTTCGACACAAATTTGTTACCGTACGCTGCCCGCATTCTTCGATGAATGTCCACTGGTCGATATCCTTCAAATGAAAGAAACATTAACATTAATTCTATCTTATACAATCTCCTCCAGCTCCACCCATATCCTCCCACCTCACAACAGGCTGTTCTATCTTGTACAATCTCCTCCAGCTCCACCCATATCCTCCCACCTCACAACAGGCTGTTCTATCTTGTACAATCTCCTCCAGCTCCACCCATATCCTCCCACCTCACAACAGGCTGTTCTATCTTGTACAATCTCCTCCAGCTCCACCCATATCCTCCCACCTCACAACAGGTGTTCTATCTTGTACAATCTCCTCCAGCTCCACCCATATCCTCCCACCTCACAACAGGCTGTTCTATCTTGTACAATCTCCTCCAGCTCCACCCATATCCTCCCACCCCACAACAGGCTGTTCTATCTTGTACAATCTCCTCCAGCTCCACCCGTGTCCTCCCACCTCACAACAGGCTGTTCTATCTTGTACAATCTCCTCCAGCTCCACCCATATCCTCCCACCTCACAACAGGCTGTTCTATCTTGTACAATCTCCTCCAGCTCCACCCATATCCTCCCATCTCACAACAGGCTGTTCTATCTTGTACAATCTCCTCCAGCTCTACCCATATCCTCCCACCTCACAACAGGCTGTTCTATCTTGTACAATCTCCTCCAGCTCCACCCATATCCTCCCACCTCACAACAGGCTGTTCTATATTGTACAATCTCCTCCAGCTCCACCCATATCCTCCCACCTCACAACAGGCTGTTCTATCTTGTACAATCTCCTCCAGCTCCACCCATATCCTCCCACCTCACAACAGGCTGTTCTATCTTGTACAATCTCCTCCAGCTCCACCCGTGTCCTTCCACCTCACAACAGGCTGTTCTATCTTGTACAATCTCCTCCAGCTCCACCCATATCCTCCCACCTCACAACAGGCTGTTCTATCTTGTACAATCTCCTCCAGCTCCACCCGTGTCCTCCCACCTCACAACAGGCTGTTCTATCTTGTACAATCTCCCCCAGCTCCACCCATATCCTCCCACCTCACAACAGGCTGTTCTATCTTGTACAATCTCCTCCAGCTCCACCCGTGTCCTCCCACCTCACAACAGGCTGTTCTATCTTGTACAATCTCCTCCAGCTCCACCCATATCCTCCCACCTCACAACGGGCTGTTCTATCTTGTACAATCTCCTCCAGCTCCACCCATATCCTCCCACCTCACAACAGGCTGTTCTATCTTGTACAATCTCCTCCAGCTCCACCCATATCCTCCCACCTCACAACAGGCTGTTCTATCTTGTACAATCTCCTCCAGCTCCACCCGTGTCCTCCCACCTCACAACAGGCTGTTCTTCTCTTGTACAATCTCCTCCAGCTCCACCCATATCCTCCCACCTCACAACAGGCTGTTCTATCTTGTACAATCTCCTCCAGCTCCACCCATATCCTCCCACCTCACAACAGGCTGTTCTATCTTGTACAATCTCCTCCAGCTTCACCCATATCCTCCCACCTCACAACAGGCTGTTCTATCTTGTACAATCTCCTCCAGCTCCACCCATATCCTCCCACCTCACAACAGGCTGTTCTATCTTGTACAATCTCCTCCAGCTCCACCCATATCCTCCCACCTCACAACAGGCTGTTCTATCTTGTACAATCTCCTCCAGCTCCACCCGTGTCCTCCCACCTCACAACAGGCTGTTCTATCTTATACAATCTCCTCCAGCTCCACCCATATCCTCCCACCTCACAACAGGCTGTTCTATCTTGTTCAATCTCCTCCAGCTCCATCCATATCCTCCCACCTCACAACAGGCTGTTCAATCTTATACAATCTCCTCCAGCTCCACCCATATCCTCCCACCTCACAACAGGCTGTTCTATCTTGTACAATCTCCTCCAGCTCCACCCATATCCTCCCACCTCACAACAGGCTGTTCTATCTTGTACAATCTCCTCCAGCTCCACCCGTGTCCTCCCACCTCACAACAGGCTGTTCTATCTTGTACAATCTCCTCCAGCTCCACCCGTGTCCTCCCACCTCACAACAGGCTGTTCTATCTTGTACAATCTCCTCCAGCTCCACCCATATCCTCCCACCTCACAACAGGCTGTTCTATCTTGTACAATCTCCTCCAGCTCCATCCATATCCTCCCACCTCACAACAGGCTGTTCTATCTTGTACAATCTCCTCCAGCTCCACCCGTGGCCTCCCACCTCACAACAGGCTGTTCTATCTTATACAATCTCCTCCAGCTCCATCCATATCCTCCCACCTCACAACAGGCCGTTCTATCTTGTACAATCTCCTCCAGCTCCACCCGTGTCCTCCCACCTCACAACAGGCTGTTCTATCTTGTACAATCTCCTCCAGCTCCACCCGTGTCCTCCCACCTCACAACAGGCTGTTCTATCTTGTACAATCTCCTCCAGCTCCACCCATATCCTCCCACCTCACAACAGGCTGTTCTATCTTGTACAATCTCCTCCAGCTCCACCCATATCCTCCCACCTCACAACAGGCTGTTCTATCTTGTACAATCTCCTCCAGCTCCACCCATATCCTCCCACCTCACAACAGGCTGTTCTATCTTGTACAATCTCCTCCAGCTCCACCCATATCCTCCCACCTCACAACAGGCTGTTCTATCTTGTACAATCTCCTCCAGCTCCACCCATATCCTCCCACCTCACAACAGGCTGTTCTATCTTGTACAATCTCTTCCAGCTCCATCCATATCCTCCCACCTCACAACAGGATGTTCTATCTTGTACAATCTCTTCCAGCTCCACCCATATCCTCCCACCTTACAACAGGCTGTTCTATCTTGTACAATCTCCTCCAGCTCCACCCGTGTTCTCCCACCTCACAACAGGCTGTTCTATCTTGTACAATCTCTTCCAGCTCCACCCATGTCCTCCCCATTTTACTCATCTCTGCCTCTGAATTTCGTCTCCGTTTTTTTTTTACCGCCTCTATTTCATTGTCCTCCTGGGTTTTAGAGAAGGATCTGCCTAACTAGACTTTTGTCAGGTGTTCTCAGTATGTGCCCAATCCAGTGCTCAGCATGGTTTCCTTACCTCTTGGTTTGGTGGAGTCGATCTAGTTAAAGCTCACATTGAGTCCTGTCACACCACTGAGTCCTCCTGTCACACCACTGAGTCCTCCTATCACACCACTGAGTCCTTCTGTTCTGTGCAGACATCTGCTATTAAATGTGTGTGCAGGTTATTAGTCGTTTTTCATGTGTGTGGTCCATACACAAGTACTAGTCTCACGTAAGAGTTACACATTGTAAGCTTGGTGTTGGTTTGAATGACTTGTGACTTGCGTCCCAGTGCTATGAAATCTCCTCTTGTATTTTATTCTGATTGTGATATATCTGTGTTCCTCCATCTGTGTCTGAATTTCTATCTAAATAAGGTTATGATTCCACCTCCTGGAGTCCAGTTCATCGAGGAAGATCGCGTTATCTTGACTTCATGTGTTCTCATGTCTTTGCCTTTCCCTGTCAGTGTTTAGACAGCTGTGCTTAATTTGTAAATATTATAGCTGTATTCCAACTGTATATATTACAGCTGTACCCCAACAGTGTAAATATTACAGCAGTACTCAGATTATGTAAAAATGCCATCTGCCCTCATATTATGTAAATATTACAAATAAACATTGACAGACGGACTGAACAAACAGGGATTGTAAATTGTGTAAAAATGGTCAGCAGAATATTTAACATGAAAATAAATCAAACTTGCACCAAGGAAGCCAATTCAGTATAAAGGAACGAGAGAGAGAGAGAGAAACAGTAACAGGTGATGTTCAGGAATGGTAAAACTGGAAGGCTTATGACAGCAATGCCTGATATCTTTTGTGATTATATTGTCAAGCTGACCAAGACTGCTGTTTCCAGTTGACATGTCCAGGTTTGACCACAGCAGAACCCGTGTCGTGTGCACATGTATGGGGTGTGCCGCAGCTGAACCTGTGTCATGTACGCATGTATGGGGTGCAGAAAGAGCACTGCTGTAGGCCAGGTGTCCTGCCGCAGGTTTCAACAGGAGAAGACAGTGACACAGACATTCACAACCTGGTTCAGCGGTGTATCTGAGGGACTGGACTAGACCCGTGATAACAAGTTGTAAACATACATTCACAAATAACAGCCACACCAGTAACAAATCTACTCTCAGATGAGATATGTCCGATGGAACCCGTCCCATCCACGAGTATACTGTACACATTCTGCTAGTAGCGTGTCTATGGGGCTTTCTGCCTACCTTGTGCTCTCACGGTAATGGGTTTGTTTCTGGGCTCCATCGGTTTATCTTGGCTCCATCATTCAGTTTCACACCTGCAAATGTGATGCTTTTTGTTGGCTAACTGCCAGCTGGTCTGTGGAGAGACTGAGCTGGATGGAGGAAACCCTGGTGCAATAAAGTGGATTCTCTGGTTTCGTCCACCCCTCTTGATAGGTTTCCTCATTGTAAATATGTTATATAGCAAACAAAAAAAAAATGTTTAAAGTCAGACACACTGTTAGATTCATTGTGGATAGGTGTGTTTAAAAACAACAACATACCAATTTTTTAACTGACTAACTTGGTATGACATAATAACACCTCTTAGATTCTCGGATCAGATGTATGTCAATTAAAATTTCTGTTTATGAGTTACATACAAAAAACTGTCGACATTGGTTGCAAGAAATAAATTAGTTATAGTCTTCAAATGTGGAGACTTTCATCCTGTGTCATATGAAGTCACTTTTGGTTAACTAGGGGTCAACATATTAGGTTTGCTGTTTTGTGTTAACGGTGGGACTTATAATTGATGCAGAGGTACATGATCTGGTTTGGGCTGGTCATCATTGATTCAGCTAACCAATTGGTACAACAATAGTATAGAAACCGGGTATCCACCTCAGTGTTATGAAAGGTCTGTGCAGGAGAAAGCTGATAATCCTACCTCACAGCGTTGTGACTTCATGTCAACAACATGTGGGTGACTTTGTTGTTGTTGTTATCTTGAAACTTTATTGGTGCTCACATTTAAGGAGATTTTTTTTTTTTTACTTCGTTTTACAAGACGGGCCAGGTATTTATTTATTTATTTATTGAATGAAAAATAAGTTGAAAAGTGCTCATTTATTTGGGCAAAAGCTGGGGCTGTTTTCGCCCATTCATCATCATCAAGCAGTCTTAAGAAATATTTATCATAGGCCATATGTGCTTCCTTTGTGGCTGCCATGTGTAAATTGTCACATCTTGAATTCATTAGGGTGGCGGGGTAGGGGTATCCCCTATCAAAGGAGAAGTAAGGGGCCTCCTTCCCTCCGCTAGCCTACGGGACACCCTTGGGCAAGGTGGAGTACCCGTTTAGCCCCCCCCCCCCCACCCCGATCAGGGTTACGCTCCCGGGTAGGTGAAACCCGTTAGCCTTGGACAGCAATCCATCTAGGAGACGGAAAACTTCAAATATAAATCCCCAAGTTTAAGGTGGACCAGCGTGCTGAGAAACTGGATGGCCATGGGTAAACTGGTCGTGAACGTTTGTCACGAATTGGCAGCCTTTACTTCCCAGAACAATTTTCGGTTCACCATGTAGAGAAGTTACAGAAGAACAAATGCAATTCTCTATAATAAAGGATGAGAACTGGAAGACAGAACAATCAGGCCTGCACACATAGAGGCATAAAATGTTGTAACAAAAGGAACCCATTCAACTGTGAAGTGTCAGAACAGATGGCTGCTGGCTACTAAAACAGGATGGTGGGAATTGCAATAAACCCAGAATGAAATCACACAGACCATCAGACTAGGGTTGTAAAACCAGGCAGTCCAGCTTAAAGGTGTTACAGGTCAAACTGACAATTACCCCCACTGTAGGGCAGACTGTGAAACTGGTCTGGGACTGGCAACTCAAAACCATCCAGGTGTGACACTATGGTGAGGGTTAGTGGTTCAGAATAGATTTATTACTGCCAGGGGGAGATAAGTCAGTCTGCATGAGAAAAGAGGTGTGAACTGGCCCCACACTTGAATAGAATTAATTACCTTAGGAGGTCAGCAGGTTTCTGTCATACCAGACAGAAAGGTGCCAAGGAGATAATAGGGTCTGCTGGACTCAGCTTAAATAAGGGTCCCTAGCTATGGTCATGTTAGAAACGAAAAAATCTCTGAACAGGTAGGAACTATCTCAATGTCTGTAGTCATATGCATGATTATTATGTTGGCTCCTAGGAAGGATTTCTTAGTAACTATGCAACAGTCTTTTAGACATATGAACTTTCAGTCTATATCTGATCTAGGTTATTGCAAGAACTATCATTGTCATAGGTTACTTGAGTGTTTTTTCTAAGTTCTGTGTTCAATATCATTGTGCTTTAAGTGTTACTCTTCTGAGAAGTAGAAACTTATGGAAGGCAGGTCTTGTCTAGATATACTTGAGGTGTCGTAGCAGATGCTTGCCATCTCTTTCTAAACTAGACTAGTCTCGTTTTGGTGTGTGCATTTGTTGTACAGAATATAGTCAACTGACTATTTATTTAATTCTTACAACAGCAGTAACTAAGAGGTAACTTCAATTAGACTTGTTGTATATCTCATTTTGTAGCTATACAATATTAGTACTCATTAATAATGCCTGATGCTATTATGTTGAGTATCATTAGATGTCCATCTTGAAGTAATATAATGTTTACGGATATGTTGGATGTATGTATGTGTAATTTCATAAACTAACTAGTGCATTATGCTATGATGTTAAAGTATCATAATATGTCTAGTTTAATCAATATGTTTATGTGTATTGGATGTTTGATATATTGATTTGTCATATGCAAACCTACCAATATGAAGTGTTATGCTATTGTCTGCGCATTGGCACATTGGCCAATGATGGTGTTGGAAGCTGAGGTGTAATGGTACAGACATTACCCACAATTGGTATATGGTGCTAAACTTTCTCAGTGTATGGTGGGCGTGAGTCCACGGTAATGCATGGAAACCTGGCACAGCTACTGGTCACGGCTTGCAAGCCCGGATGATCAGGCATTGTTATAATACCCTTACCGACCCTGTGAGCTGCTAAACTAACATTGGACGGAGTGGCTGTACGACACAGAATTTCTGTATTAGCGACATGGACATGGGGCGGCAGAAATGTAATCATTACAGGCGTGTGAGACAATTGAAAAGCCCGTCCCCGACTAAGAAGTAGGGAGAAGGAGGATGGTGAACACAGTAGAGCTGGAAGATAAACTTGGCCAGACTGGTCATTGTATATGTTTGTGTTATGATATGTTTTAATTAGGATTGCGCTGATGTAGAATTAGATATAACACATTCTCGACTTTCTTTCAAGCTCTCACAAGGAGCACCTATGTTGTAGATCTCAAGGACGAGTGAAGACTAGGAGTGTCAGGACTGACAGGATCGTCAGAATACCGGCAAGCTGTTTCTTTTGTTGAGTCTACTGGAGAGTGGGGATCTGGACCACAGTTCCAGATAGATGAAGTAACAAGTAAAGTTACGTAATGTTTCTCATCACAATATGTTATATGATTTCATCATCCTCATATTAAAAACCATCAGATGTCTATGATTAGTAAATAAATGTTGTAATATTGTAACTCATAGTTCTCTCGTTATATTTCAATTCCAATTGTGCATACGTGTTGTTGTGTACATTGGTGGGGGTTCACTTACACACCAAGGAAGGGAGCAGTCAGGGAGAAAAACCTGTACTGAGATAGTCGTCTATATTCATATATTTAGACTTAAACATCTATCTTAGCTAAACTTCTCTTTCCCATTCCTTGGCGAATATTCAGCACAGTTCATTTCATTTTGTAACGAGCCACTTAGAGCTGTACGTTGGATATTCAGGGCTTAATCTGTAGTTCAGCCATATAGATTTTGTCCCTAGTCAGTTTCTGACTATTTAGGGTTGCTCGCCAGTGAATAATATTTTCATCTAGCCGGTGGGGCACCCCGACTTATGACAACGTTGGACGTCTGACAGGCGTGCAGGGCGGCACCAGGCGTATGGACTCCTGCGGGACATCCCCTGCCTCTTCCCTAGCAAGCAGGCAATGCTAGGGTGACCGTTTATTTCCTGCAATATCCAAACTTTGCCTATGGATTTATTTAAACATGGGAATCGTCGCCGGAGCTACGGAGCACGTGCTCTGCGCTTGACACATCCCTCAGAGGCTAGCGAAGAGAGAGAGAGAGTGAGGAGGAGAAGACGAGGAAATGGTGTGAGACGGCGGCATAGAAATAGGAGGGCAGGTGCCAGGAGAACAAGACGACAAGACGAAAAGTGGAAAGACTAGGTTTCAACTATATAAGAGTGGCATACTGGAATTGTCGCAGTGCCAGACAGAGAGGTCCTGTATTGGAGAGACTAATATATGATTTTGACGACCTCATGCTCCAGGAGCTAAATACAGACAAATACCATTGCCGTGGGTACGCCAGTTATATAAACCCTACTGGGCAGAAGAGACATGGACAAGGTCTGCTGGTGAAGGAAGGAGTGAAGCATATGGTACTCGACTTGAGCCAGTGGAATCACAGTGCAAGAGAGGTCCAGGGTATACAAATGGAGATTGGTGGCTTAAGTTGGAACATCATAAATGTATATGCCACAGTGGACTGTTTTGTCAGAAAGGAACATTGGGACTGGCTTAAGGAACTGGAGGAATTACCAGGTGATAGGCTACTCATATGTGGAGACTTCAATGCAAGGAACAGAGATTGGGACAGTAGTGTAGAAAACCGACAGGGAATTGCCCTTGCAGATGCCATGGTGGACTCCGATGTGGTCTGCATAAATGATGGTAGGCCGACAAGAATGGCAATGAGGCGTGGCGATGCAGACACAGCTATTGATTTGGCACTTGTCTCCCAGTCATCAGTCCTTGATGTAAACTGGAATGTTTTGAATGACCATGGGAGTGATCACATGCCATGCTCAGTCCTGATCTCTAAACCCAGGAAAGTTAAAGCTGGGAGAGCGCGCAAGACCTTCCGGTATGAGTGGACCGATTGCCTTCTTGGACGCCTCAGACAAGGGGCATGCAACAGAACTGTTAAAACTCCCTTTTTGCATCCCCCATGGTGGACCCCAGAAGTAGACCATGCTTGGAAAGCAAAGAGAGCTGCAGTGAAGCAGCTAAAGAAAGTGCGACAGACACTTCGAAGCTCACGAGAGGAAGTGGACACAGCGGAAAATGTCAAGAAAGACAAGGTGGAGGTTTTCAAGCGCTGTGCTTCAGAGGCCAAACAGGCAAAATGGGAATGTTTCATGAAGGAGATTGGAGGGGATAAAACACTGCAAAAATTCTGGAAACTGCACAGGCAAATGCAGAGAAAAGATCGGCCGATGACAGTGGGAACAATCTATAGAGATGATGGTGTGCGCGTGACAACAGACAAAGAGAAAGGGGAGGCGTTTCTCCAGAGATTTTTAGAGCAGACCAATCATAATGATGCGGACACCAGGGATGCAGTTAGAGAGGAGCTATGTGGCACCACAAAGAATATGCAGTATGAAGACATCATACGGGTGGAAGATGTTAAACACATTTTGAAAAAGGCAAAAGACACGGCACCAGGGCCCGAAGGGGTCAGGTATGGCCACATGAAGGGTTTGAGGGATGCAGACCTGGAGGAGATGACTGACTGCTTTAACCAGAGCATTAGGACAGCATCAGTACCTCAGGATTGGGTGCACAGCTATCTCATCCCTCTCCCAAAACCATTCAAGGATCAGTCAAAGCTTAGCGGCTTTGGGATCATCACCCTTCAAAATACATTTGGGAAGGTTTTAGAGAAGATAGTCGCTGTCAAGCTGCAAGAGTTTTTGGAAAGCGGGAAGCTTCTTCCAAGAGGCCTGGGGAGCTACAGGCCAGGAAAAGATACCTGGTCAAATGCAGCCACTTTTGCCTTTGATGTTTATGAGGGGTTCCAGAGTAGACAGGAAACGATGGCGGTAGCGCTTGATCTCGAGGATGCGTACAATAGAGTTCGATATGATATTTTGATGACCGCACTGATGGAGAAGGGGGTCAATCCCTGGTTGGTGAACTGGATAGCAGCCGTCCTGCACTCTCGTCGGGTTGCTCTCCGTCTGGGCGCATGGATCTCAGTGCCACATATGTTAACCCCGGGACTGCCACAGGGATCTGCAGTCTCACCGGTGCTCTTTAATGTGTATACGAGCAAGATTGCAAACCTAGAAGAACCAGGGGTTGGAAGAATACTAACATTTGCAGATGATATTCTTGCATATAGGCAGGGGAGAGATAGGGAGCAAACAGCCCAGGAGTTACAGGCGACAGTAGATAAAGTGATTGACTGGTGCACAGAAATGTGTCATCCACTCGGAAAAGGCGGCTGTTTTGTGGTGCTCTCTGGACAACAGGATTGTAAGAGCTGATGTCCCAAGCCTCGCGATAGATGGTAGAAATGTCAGCAGAGAGAACAAACTGAAGTATCTGGGGATCACATTTGACAGGAGCCTATCCTTCAAGGACCATGTGGAGACGGTCGTGACAAGATCTCAAAAGGGACTCAATGCACTTAAAACTATGGCTGCAATGGACATAGAGCAGAGAATGCTTTTCACACTATACCAGCACTTGACCCTCTCAGTAATTGATTATGGATTAGGTCTGCTCACTATCTCAGAAAGTCAGCTGGTGAAGTTAGAGCGCATACAGAACGAAGCTATGCGGGTCAAAATGGGATGCACTAGAGACACCCCAGTAGTGTGTATGCGTTACATCCTTGGTCTGCCGACTGTTGCTGGTAGGCTCAAGGTGATGCAGGCGAAGGCATACCTCAGAGTAGATGCAGACACAGACCACCCACTGCATGAGGCGCTGGACGCAGTTAAGGGTCAGTGACTGTTAAGAGGGAAATCATGGATGGCTCAGGCGGAGGATACGATCAGACAGGTTTGCCCCTTGGAGAATATTAGGCGTGGAGAGGAGTGGGTCAGAGTGCCAGCGGAGCAGTCAGACTTGTGCAGAGTTATAATCACATTAAACCGGGAGTGCAGGGAGTGGCCAGCAGGGGCCACGGAAAGGGAAATCCAGCAACTAATTCAGGACAATGCTCACTCGGGTGATGTGATTATCTACACAGATGGTTCGGTGTCAAGAGGTGAGAGAAGTGGCTGGGGGTTCATAGCCAAAGCTAATGGTCGATGCTTTGGAAGCACCTCTGCGTCCCGTTTTGTGTCATGACACGGAATGGAGTCAACCCACGAACTGATCCTTGTTGTTGGGTATAGAAAATTGTGGAGAAGTAAGATCGCCAACTCCAGTCGGCAAGGTACTTCATAATGATAATTCTTTTTGGCCCACGAATGATGTTATAAATATCTAAATAGTCTTGACCTACACGGCTGCCCTGTGCTAAGAAAGGGGGGGGGGGGGGTTAATGGACGTTGTTTAGTGCAGGAGAGCCTGGTATGTGACATAACAACATCTAGCCTGAGTATAGAGGCGGAGAAAGTCACTGCGGCGTTTCACTGGCTGGAGGACAACGCACAAACACACATATGGTGAATGTAACGGACTCACAGTTAAGTTACATGCGGCGTCTTCAAGGTTTGAAAATTGTTTAGAGGATGCCCAGGGGGAGTTAAATGAGAGGTAGTGCTTTGTAGAGTTCTTGTCAAAAGTACAGCTGCGCCTCTGTATCCCAAATGTCCTACTGTAGTCAACACTTGCACACTAACCGCAGTATGAGTCGTGGTCACCATCACGTGCCAGCCTATTCGCTGGGTGATTATGAGATGGTCAGTTTCTCGAATCAGGTCTGTGGTCCCATTTGACCAATCCATCTAGGTATGAATCATGAATCTTTCGCCGGCTTCTCATTTCTCCCATTAAGTTTGGTCTTCAAGTGTTTCTCTTCATATTACGACCAACAAATATTAACTGTCTCCACCTAATTTGTGACCCTTTGAAAATAAAGTTCGTTCATTCATTCTATGTAGGTCATTCTTTCCTTTACCCCTACCCCGTTCATCCTCATAAGCGAAATTATAATTAGGGCCCATCCCAGCATCAGATTAATAATCCGATGACCAAAATCAGTTATTTTTCGGAAATTAATTTGAAAGGAATTGTTGTCTACAGGAGGTAATGACTAATAAATTCTCCAATCAATTTGAGGGCTTTATCTGCGTCCTGAAATAACTGAAGAATTGCCTCATTTGTCTTTCTGTTAGCTCAGTGGTATTCTTTGCATTTTATACTGAAACCACGTCTCTGCTGTCATCACATGCTTCTGTCGCGTTTCATTTGCAAATAAAGCATGAATATGTATTAACCAATAGATACGATGTTTACAAACAGTGTTACGTTAAATAAGAAGCGTGTAATGTAAAAGTATTGTTCAGTGGATAGTTTTACCAGGTTGACAAACATTGTCGCTAGCGCGGAAGAGCTCTGGGGGCTAGGTTCCTTTAAAAATGGGATAAGAGAAAATCTGTGAGGCGCGGAGGCGTTGGGAACATGGATAACACAAGACCGTATCGTAAAATATTGCGCTCTCCGTCAGTAAAGAGAAGAAGTAAAATCTCGCCTGTAAACCAGAGAGTAAGTTATAAAAACACTTTTTAATTTTAACGGTGCAAATGGTCGTGCTGTTAATAATAATAATAATATTATTTATTAATATTTCCGACTTCCACTTCCACTGTTGCAGCAGTGAAGTGTACTCACAGTACTCACTTCTTTATTCTTAGTTAGCTTAGTTTACCTCCTTTACTTCACTAAAGACTCAAAGACAGACTGTGGTTAAGAATTAAACATTAGATTAGTTGGATGTTTCATGTTTTCTTTTTTAGAAATTCCAGTATATAATTTATATTATTATTATACGCACTTTAGTCTTTAGCAGACGTCATGTTATGGAGTTGTTTTCAGTTAGTTGCTTGTCTTTTACAAGATGCCGCAATCAACCCCAGCATTTTTTGGATATAACAAATAAATGACATCATTTCTACCAAGGCACCAGCGGCTTCTGTTTTATTTGACTTTAACATTTCAGTCTCAGTATAATACCCATGTAAACATCAAACATCTGGAGGGAATTGAATTTGGAGAACAAGAAGTAAATATTCAGAAATGTGCTGATAATACAGTTTTGATAGTAGAGTCAGTGAGTAGTCTGCAAACCATTCTAGTCAAGAGTTAAGTTGGATGCCAAAATATAAATATTCAGGAATACTTCAATAACAGTCTTAATAGCAGAGTCTAGACAATATATTGGAGCAGAGCATGATAAAGGGATTATCATTTAACATGAGTAAAATTGAATATGTGGCAGTGTCTAAGAGTGCGCAAATTCCAATATTAATAACAATATGCTTTATCTCTAGTAAAGATATAAAAATAAAACAGGTTGATCATTTTCACTCAGTGATATCTGAGAGAAGAAATTACACAATGATGCAGAAAAGAATCACTATGTCGGAGATCCAAAGATTCTTTAACAAGAATGAGCAATGTTACATAAATATCACATGTACAAAATATTTACTTATTGAACAGTTTTGTGTGGTGTGTGATAACTATCAGACATACCTCTAATCCATGCTGCCCTCAAACTGTGTAGTGTACAGATGTAACTAAGACATGTAAACTATCAGTCATACCATTAATCCACTCTGCCCTAAAAGTGTCTTTAGTGTACAGATGTAACTAAGGTATGTAAACTATCATACATACCATTAACCCACTCTGCTCCTGAACTGTCTTTAGTGTACAGATGTAACTAAGGTATGTAAACTATCAGACATACCTTTAATCCACTCTGCCCTCAAACTGTCTAGTGTACAGATGTAACTAAGGTATGTAAACTATCAGACATACCTTTAATCCACTCTGCCCTCAAAATGTCATTAGTGTACACACATAACTACGGTATGTAAACCATCAGACGTACCATTAATCCACTCTGCTCCCTGAACTGTCTTTAGTGTACAGATGTAACTAAGGTATTTAAACTATCATATATACCTTTAATCCAATCAGACCCTGAACTGTTTAGTTTACAGCCATTAAAAGAAATGTTAGTTGTATATCCTTAACAGGACATCACAATCAACCCCAGCATATATTGGCTGTTTGTGATTTACTCGCCAGTGTTCAGTAGTTTGCCATTGCTTTCTGAATGATGAAGATATAAAAATCAGCGCAAACTGGACTGTTTCCAAATTGCCCGCAGCTGATTTCAAATCCTCGACTCGGTATGCCTCTCACCATCCCTAGACCTCATACATATGTAACTATGGCATGTCAACTATCAGAAGTTTGCTTTGATATTTGTGTGTGTGTGGGTGGGTTTAAAAAAAAAATTTTGGCGGTGTCCTTTGTGTGGCAAATAAATGAATAATTGATGAACTTTTACAATGATAGGTGCAACTTCAACGAGTTCTTGGAGTAACAGTAACTTCAAATGCTGGTCTGGCATGTGATTCCAACACTGGAACTATTGCATATCCAGCTGGGTGAGTACTGAGTAATGCGTTTACTAATGTGCATCTTGTTGTTATCAAGTTGAAACTTGAAGTATGGGAAGTTAAGTGTTTGTTTTTGAGTCAAAAGTGCTCCCCCGATGTGTCTCCACCTTGCTGTGGTGGGGGAGCTTGCGTGTCCCATTGACCCCATGTGCTTGCCGATGGGTGAAAACTAAATATCGGACGGCTCGTGGGATAGGGACCAGACTAAGAGAGACACAACCTGCTGCTCTGCAGGTAAGACTGAGGATAGCAGTCAAAATCAGGCAAACGATCCCTAAATCTCAGTCCGGGCATAACCTCTAAGGCTCCCATCCGAGGTGTATGGCTGAACGTCTTTAAGCCATAAACTCTCGGAAATGAGAGCCTGGCCGACACAAACCTACATCAAAATTGTGATGATGTGCTGAGAACGCTACATGCTCGGTGCAGATTCGTTCGAAGGCTCTTAGCTGGGGGATATGAGGTATCCCCGGATGAAAGGGCCTGACCGTTACTCGCCCACAGACGCACGGAGGTAAGGTGCTGAGCCGGCGGCACATGTAGCCTACCTCGTGAGTGAGTACAAAAGGTGGAAAAACACCTCGGTCGCACGTCTCGCAGACGTCCGATAGTCTGTAACCACACTCATGGAGTGAGTGTAGTCAAAGGTGGAAAATTGTCTCGTTGACACGAAATGGAACGCCTGTCTTGCGAATCCATTACCTGGCAGCCCGAAGCGAAAGCTTGCTGTGTGGAAGCCGAAACAAGAGTCTCGAAACCCGAGGAAGGCTAACCTCATTAAAAAATGCCCGCCAGAAGCCGGAAGTGTCGTCCTACGGGTGGCAAACTAAAAATTGACACTACGCATTTACGTCCGAGTGAAATGTCTCGTCCGAATGTTTCTCGTGCTAGGAACAGCTCTGATTACCTAGTTTCCGAATGCCGCTCTTGTTCGGAACAGCTCTGACTAGGTAGTTTTCCGAATGTCTGTCGTGCCTGGAACAGCTCTGACGGGCGCAACGACAAGCACATGTCCGAAAACTCGCTGAGTGGATACCGTCTGCAAACCTGTCTGGTTTGTTCGGGAATGGCCCGGGGCAAACGAAATGACCAATATATTGAAGTGAGGATTTAAAGCAGCCATGAGCAGGACGTGACGATTCCCTCGGCTAGCCCAGAACCAGGGCGTTATGTGTCGGCCCTGCAACTATGGAAGCAACCTTGGATGGCGGAAAATGCTATGGACTGTCCCTGCCTTCATTTGAGGGATGACCGTTGTCTTCGACCGTTCTAACTTGGCCAGCATGGTTGTAGATGGCACCACAGAAGTGAGTCTCCCAGGAATGCTACCTGGTCAAAAAAGCACGCTAAAGTCGATGTGTTGGCCTACGGGTTTCGGCCCAAGGGCGCATAACAGACACACCGCAATCACATCTGAAAAAACACTCCGGATGAACGAAGAGAGAGAGAGAGAGAGTCAAAAGTGTGTATTTGTAGCCTTATTTTGTTTGTTCTGAGCCTCCTTTATGTAACTTTTTACTGTTTTGCCTCTTCTTTTCTTTCATTCACCTGAAATAGATTGTTTATGTTTGCAATGTTGTCTCTTGTGTAGAGCTCACTGTCTTGTCTGTGGTCTGTAAAATTTAGCTTCGTCTGTTGTTTTTCTAGACCATGTTTGCCTTGGTTTGTTGTGTTCTGGGCAATTTAAGAGTATATATCTGCTGTCTGGGGTTCGACTCCACATGTGCAAATGCTTGGTTTGCCAGTCTTAAATTTTGTGTACATGTGGCTGTGTAACTGATCGTATACTGTTCTGAGGCATAAAATAATGATTTGCTCTGGTCTGTTCATAATATAGTAAATACTGGATTTAAAAAATATTCTATGGCAGAATTAACTTAAGTTTCGTATTTCAACAAGGACTGTGCCATAATTTCAGATCCAGTTTGTCAATATCAAACACGTTTTTTTTCCTGATATTTAAAAATGGAGAAAGATATACTTTTTAAAAATGTTATATCCAAATGCATGCTGGTCTCCCTGGCGAAGGGTTCTACAATGTAACTATTCCTTGATATCCCCTATGGGGTCCCGGTAAAACACGGATGGGCTTATAGAATTGGTCAGGGAATATTTGTAGAGGTGATGAGCATCGTCAAGAAGATTTTTTCCTCCTGGAAATAATATGATGGTTAGTTTCACTTCACACTGAGTGTTCTCAATAATGCGTGATTAGGTTATGAGTTGATTTTAGTTTTTCTTTAATTGTCATGGTGGTAATTTATTCGCAATCCTGCATAGAGCGTTCGAAAAACAGCTGTGGGCAATTTGGAAGCAGGCCGCCTTGCGCTGGTTTTCATACAGTGGCATGAGTGCTGGTCATTCAGAATGGTAAACTGCTGAATGTAAATATGCTGAGAAATCACAAACAGCCAAAAAATGCTGGGGTTGACTGTAACGTCCTGTAAAGATTATGCAATTAATTTTTTGTTTCTCATTTTTTTTTTTTATGGAAGTAATCTAAAGTAGTCTCCTTGTTTCTACATTTGTGATAGCTTTAGCAGTTTCAAAGTGTACATTATCGTTAGAAGCACCACAACACAGAATTTCACCTACAGTGTGTTCATGTATGTGTGTGCGTGCATGTGAGCAGATTAGTGGATGTTCATATTGTTTTGAGTGTGTATGTGTGTGTATGGGTAACAGATGGACGAAGAGAAAGGAGGTGGGGAGGAGTGGAGGGAGTGTGAAAAATTGTCTTGATGATAACAATTGCAGCTTCTTCACACAGATTGTGCTATCTCTTTTTCTCACTGTCTTTTTATTTTTTATTTTCTCTCTGTGTTGTTTTTTATTTTAATTCGCTCATTTTTAATTTGAACGTAGTTCACACACCTGCTACCACTACTAGTAGTTGCTACTATTAATGAGTGCACTGGACTGATTTTGGCATGAAGTTTAGTTTACCCTATTACCAGCGTCCCTCACCATCAGGCAAACCCTCTCCAACTTCTGAGGTACTTGTAATTTATTTACCCAAGTCAAGAACAAGAAGTTAACATTTAAGTCCAGCTACGTACAAACCTGCTATGCCATGGCCAGAAGAGAAAGTTTAAGCGTGTTTAACCTCTCAGTGACGTCGACCTCCTCTGATTGTTTATATCGCATACATCTTATTACTTACATGTGTGGAGGGAATTTTAAAAAAAAATGGTTTGTCATTAAAAGAATACTAACATGTGAATAATAGTTATGATTTTATTCAACCCTTTGTGGGGGGGGGGGGGGGCATTTCATTGGTGTTTCTATAGTATTTTAATATGATGCCCTAGTTTGTATAATGTAAACATACCCACCCAACTAATTCGTCTACCATTCTTCTTCTTCATCTTCTTCTCTGTGATTGTGAGTGGGTATATGTGTATGCCAGGGAGTGTGTATTTGTGTATTATTGAGCAGGTGTATACTCTCTCTCTCTCTCTCTCTCTCTCTCTCTCTCTCTCTCTCTCTCTCTCTCTCTCTCTCTCTCTCTCTCTCTCTCTCTCTGTGTATGTGTGTGTGTGAGTGAGTGAGTGAGAGAGAGTAAATGATGTATGAATGTGTGTCTGTAGGTATGTATGTGCATAAATAGGTATGTGTGTGTTTATGCATGCATGAGTGTGTGTATGGATGGGTGGGTGGAATTTGGTGGGTGGGTGTCTATCTATCTGCCTGTCTCATAACGTGGTTATAAGCATTGTTTATGTTCACAGCATTCATTTTACAATGTTTTTTATGCAAACGTAGCATGCATAACAGATAATTGATGTATGAAAGATGAGTGGTTTGAAGGGCCGAATGTAAGACGGGCTTGTGTGCCCAACTCCTCCTCTTCCTCTTCTTCCTCCCAATGACTTGACAAGTATGTAACACATTGAACTGAGTCTATCCCAATCAATTCACCGTGTATTGATCATGTATTCCCCACATAACCAAAACAATTTCTGGCTGTAGGGGCAGGCATGTTAGGAATGGAGTGAACACATGGTGACTTGCGTATGTAGAATGTTAGAGGGGAAAGTAAGGGCATAAAGCTACATTTACCTTGGTGAGATAACAGACAGAGAATGTGCTGTGGAAATTACAAACAGAATTATAATGGTAAAGTGCATATTCAATAACCCTAAACATATATTTCTCTCTAAACAAACACAGAAACACCTTGGTGAGATAATGGACAGAGAATGGCTCATGTGCCGTGGAAATTACAAACAGAATTTGAATGGTAAAGTGCATATTCAATAACCCTAAACATATATTTCTCTCTAAACAAACACAGAAACACCTTGGTGAGATAATGGACAGAGAATGGCTCATGTGCCGTGGAAATTACAAACAGAATTTGAATGGTAAAGTGCATATTCAATAACACTAAACATATATTTCTCTCTAAACAAACACATGAAACACCTTGGTGAGATAATGGACAGAGAATGGCTCATGTGCCGTGGAAATTACAAACAGAATTTGAATGGTAAAGTGCATATTCAATAACACTAAACATATATTTCTCTCTAAACAAACACATGAAACATAAGACTTCTCTTTTATCAAACAAATGTCACATATACTTCTATCCAAACAAATATATATGTATGTCTAAATAAACATCTGAAACATACACATTTCTCTAAACAAACAATTGAAATATATACTTCTTTCCAAACAAACACCGCTTGTTTTTTTTTTGGCGCTTGCTCACTTTGAACTCAATCGTAGTCCATACACACTATTGATTATAGTGATGGACTGAATGTTATGT
This sequence comes from Cepaea hortensis, assembly GCA_963921405.1. NCBI lineage: Eukaryota > Metazoa > Mollusca > Gastropoda > Stylommatophora > Helicidae > Cepaea > Cepaea hortensis. The sequence goes on along the minus strand of OY992894.1, from coordinate 28,572,103 downwards.
GTGGATTAGCCTTTCCCTATGAATAGTGTCCCTCACCATCAGGCGAGCCCACTCTGACTTCAGAGGTACTTGTAGTTAACGTCCCCAAGTCAAGGACGACAGGTCAACATTTTAGTCCAGCTGTTCGGTGTAGGGGTTGAACCGCTAATCTCGGCATCAGCACACCGGATGTTTAAGAGCACGCTGTCTTTTTCATTCGACCATGCGGACTTGCACAAACACATGTAATATGTATCATCATCATCAAGTGCCGTGCCGACTGGCGTAGGCGTTCATGACTCTCCACAGATCTCTGTCCTTGGTTTTCTGGATCAACTCTGTCGTTGATATTACTCCATGCCACCGTCGCAATCCATCTAGCATTATTTCTCGTGGTCTGCCTCTGCCTCTCTTCCCTTCGATCTTTCCAGTTGTCACGATGTTCTCCAGCATCTCTCTTCTCATCACATGACCAAAAAAAGCTGTTTGTCTCTTTCTTATTGTTGTATTTAATGTTCTAGTTTTGCCAGCCTCTTTAAGGCATTTGTCGTTAGTTACTTTGGCAGTCCAAAGAATATGTATACTTCTCTCTAAACAGACACATGAAATATATATTTCTTTTAAACACATAATACATACATTTTTCAAAACAAACGGGTGAAATATATACTTCTTTCTAAACAAACACATGAAATATGTATACTTCTCTCTAAACAAACGTGAAATATATACTTTTTTCTAAACAACCACATGAAACATATACTTATATCTAAACAAACACATGAAACTTCTCTAAGCAAACACATGCATAGAGAGAGAGAGAGAGAGAGAGAGAGAGAGAGAGAGAGAGAGAGAGAGAGAGAGAGAGAGAGAGAGAGAGATATGAAACTTCTCTCTAAACACACACACACATAATTTTAAAAAAAATATTACAAAAGCTGAATTGAAGGTACATCAGATGCTTTTATATTTTCAATACTGCTGAATGTTGAGTTGAAATTTAGACTTAACTCTTTCGGCCCCAGGCAGGAGTTTCTTTAAATTGTCCTATCCTAAGTGGTTATTACTTAAAAGAGTTCATAAATATACACAGTTGTATTTTTTGGCACTCATAGTGGTAGAAGAAATAGGTAGAGACTAAAGGGTGTCTAATTGGTCTTGCATCGAAGTACACTTATTCCTACAGCGAGGCGTTGTCATCATTTGGAGGTGACAGGTCGAATCCCTGTCAGTAACCACAGCTTAAAATTTTTATGTTGTTTTGTGCGTATTCTCTACTTCTTTCTTCTACTATGATAAGTGCCAAACAACACACCTGCGTTCATTTGTTCATTTATGAACTGTCTTGGTGGCCTCAAAGGGTCTCCCAGTTGATATTTACTTTAAAGAGTGCATGTTTAGATCGCATCATCATCATCATGATGATTCAGTGGCTTGTCCAGACTTTTTACCCATAAGTCGAAATCCATCTCTATCTTAAGCCAGGTGTCCTGCCTCTGCTACTGTTATGTCTCAATTTTCCATCACACCTTAAATTCATCTACAACATGATCTACTTTTCCGCTTCCCCAGTTCATCTCCATCCATAATTATCTTCTTATTCTTGTTATTTCGTTCACTTGAAATAGGCTGTCTGTATCTGCAATGTTGTCTCTGTTATAAACTTCATTGTCTTCTTTTAAGTTCACTCAGAGGCCCATACAATTTATCTTCCACTGTTTTTTTTTCCCTCTCAAGGCCTCCATAATTATCTTTTTCATGCATTCATGTATCTGTACATGCCCAAAATATTTCATTTGCTTTTAGTTTTATTTGTCTTAAAAATCAGTCTGTTTCGATATTAAGTTCTTGTTGGATATGTCTATTTGTTCATTTTTCTACCCAATCATGCTTTAGTAATTTTTTGTAACTCTTACATTCAGCTGTGAGTTTCAGCTCGTTTGGGTTAAAAGCAGTTTAAAATAAATTTACAAAACCATCATATAGAAAGCATTAAAGTAACAATCGTTATGGCGTGAAGTAACAATTGGATGGTCCAGAAGGAGTTAAGAAAAGCTTATTATTTATCATTATCATCATGCGCCATGCTGATAAGCGTAGGCGGTCATGTTTCACCATCTGATGCAATCACTAGAATCGTCGATCAGCTCATCGTTCTTGTCTTGACCATACCACGTGGTCAAGCCATCCAGGTATTTACTTCTCTGTCTTCTCCGTGTTCTCTTTCCCTCAGTCTTGCCAATTGTCACCAAGTTCTCCAATTTATGTATATCATTTATAGGGTTACCAATGCAAGGAATAGTGAGTTGATTGTTACCAAATGAGATAAAAGGTGAGCTTTGCAAAGTGAGTTTTCAGAAGACTGGGGGGGGGGGGGGGGGTAATTGGATGCGAAAGAGAAAAAAAAAACAAGACAAATAGGAAAGTTCTAGAACAACTCAATATATTACATGAGCGCTGTTGAAGTAAACACGAGAAAAACAAGGCACTTTTTTTCACATCAAATGTATAGTCTACTAAGATATTCAAGGTTTTAGTTGACATAGCAATCTCACGTTTTTCTAAACCTCAGTAAGAAGGAATTCTTCAGGCGTGGAAACATTAATGCTAACTGCAGTCGTGAGAGCATTAATCTAGACAGCTTCACTTATAAATAACCCTGTCTGTACATCTCAACGCCAGCACTTGGCATGGTTCGCTGCTTTATTTAGAAGCTAATGACCTATAGATGTTTATTTCTTTTCGTATACAACATTAATCTTACTGATTATCCATTTGTTGGGATGTGCATTTTAGCTAACTCATTCAGCTTGCTGTGGAAGTATTGATGTTTCTGTATTTGTAGTTATTGTTTTCTTCAAATGTATTCGTGATGGATATGAACAGACATTGGCACAGTTCGTGGGAACAGTTAACTGATTCAGTGTCGAACAAAACGTAGGTTTGGACCAAACATGGTACACAATCAAATAATCAAGCATTATAATGGGAATTTCCGTTCTCTGAGCAATGAAATTGTGGAAGTTACACGAAACACTCACATAACACGATGGCCCTAGTAAGGCGATATATCGTCCTTCTGTCCAAATAGAGGTTCACATTTAGCGATATATTATCCTTGGGCACTGAATCAGTTTAAAAAAAAAAAAAACAGCCCGACAATGTATATAAGTAAAAGACGTGCTTTGCGTTGCTATGCAAGGGCTGTGGCTCGATGCGTTCGATTTCAGTCTGCTTTCCTTGATGTGTTTTCCTTCCCTAGCCGAGGACGGTCCCCAGCTTACCGGCAAGGTAGTGGGATTGTGTGTGTGTGTGGAGGGGGGAGGGGGGGGGGGTCTCTAGACACTAGTAGTAGTATTCTGGTCACAACCCTTTGACCTGTCTATCTTGGGAGACCAGTGGCAGGAAGCAGGGAGATACATGAACACTTCGAGAAAAGATAAACCGGTTGGTTAGGCTATATATATATATTATATATATATATATATATATATATATATATATATATATATATATATATATATATATATATATATATATATATAAAATCAATGGGTTGGTTTGCTAGTTAGTCAACAGATCATCTTCGCTGGACATCGAACCATTCAGTCCATAAGTGATGGGATCCCGTCCCCAGTATCCCCCTCAGCGTGTAGCGACTGACGACACCAGTTTTATGTTGACTGTCTGTTCTTCCTTGGCCCTTTGCATAGCCCGTCTTGTCTGACCTACCCCCATAGACCCATACAACTGTTTGCGGTGGTACTCTAGGAGAACCGCTGTCACATAGTGAGTGAGTGTACATGTATATCAAGACAGTGGACCGTGTTCAGTCGCTAGCAGTGGCAAGGTGTCGTCTCCCACCCCCACCCCAAACACACACACACACACACACACACACACACACACACACACACACAACCTCCCTAAATCAGTATGGTTCTGGAGACTGGACTAGACAGTCTCATAAAGTAGTTATCAGATAATGTACATAATTTTCAGGGAATTATCTGGAATTCGGTAAGGAAGAGACTTGGTTAATCCACTTCATAGCCCAGCACGGCCTAGAATAAGTGAAGGCCTAACATTTCACACCCCAGCGGCAATAAGTGCCATGAAACTGCCTTTACCTTACCTGGGCTCTAAGAGTCAGGGGGATACTTTTCTACCAGGATAATGGAAACACACTCTAGAGAAAGTGTGTTATGCAATAGATTTGACTGTTTGGTCTGGGTGTATAGACAGTCTTCGTATACTGCACAAAGTTAATATTAACAACCTCTGCTTCGTCTTCATTTCGTAGTGGAAGATGGTTTTATGTGTTCAGAAGACTCTACCCGCAAACCGATAGCCACGTAGCTGGAAAGGTCTTACAATCTTCTTCTTCCTCCTCCTCCTCCTCCTCCTCCTCCTCCTCCTCCTCCTCCTCCTCCTCCTCTATTCTTACTCCCCTTGCTCGTTCGCTTCTGAAGTCTTATTTTCTAGATGTTTGTTGTTGTAAGTAAGAACTAACTCACACTAATCGACGGGTTGAACATTATGCTATGCAAGTAGACTCAGGACACTCGTCCAGTTAACCCTTAAAAGCCAGACAGCTAGTATGTGGGAACTGCAGTAGTGCAGTGGTTAGCACGTTTGCCTGTTAGCCCAGTGATCATGTGTTTGAATCTCTGTCAAGATGGAGATTTTGAAAAAAAAATTTTGACCTGGTCTCCTAGGCAGACCCAGCCTGAAATGGAAACCAGGAACAGCTCTGGGAAGTAAAGGCGGGCGGTGTGCGATTGACAACATCGTCCGTCGGATGCCGAAAGGTCTATACAAGTACGGGGTTATCACCATATACCCCATATTTTCTCTGCTGACGGACGATGGAAATATGATGACTTAAATGAAAAGAATAAACACTGCTCTACAACAGTTAAAAGATTAAACACACTATGGATTAGAAAGATAGAATAACGAAAGTCAGAATATTAAGAACATGCATATTTGTGGCAACATATGCGCGCCAAACTTGTGTATTGAACAAATCTGATGAAACGCACAAATGCGCCTTTGAATTTAAGTTTGACAGAAGGGTATTGCAATTCATTGGACTGAAAGGAGAGCAAACAGATTTATCGAAAAAGAAATCAGTATAAAAAAGATTGGTTATTAAGACAGATAAAGGTGAAGAAAATGAAGTATTTTAGATATGTGAAAAGACAGTTTAGAAAAGGTAATAATGACAGGAAGTGTACACGGGAGGCGGAGAAGTTGTAGACAACAGCGTAAAGTGGGTTCACGATGTGTTGGATCATGTACGCACGACGGCAACAGAGCTCATGATAAGAGTGAAATCTTGATTAAAAGGGTTTAATCGGCCAGAGGATGGACTTCATTGCAGGGTTTTATCCCTTATGGCTTGGTCTCTTCCCGCAGGTCAACCTGCCGAAAGCGTCACACAAAGCAGGAACTCCGTAGCTCCTCCGACAACCCCCAGGAGTCTCCGAGAAAATTGCACCCGTCAACCGAACGACGTAGATCGAAATCGAACCCACAACCGTCGGAACCCGAGGCAAGCGACATAACCACTTCGATAGAGACTCCGAGTGAGATGTTAAAAGAGTGTTTGTTATAGGGGGAAAGTTAAGCACAGGACTAGCCATAGGATCAGATTAATTCGTCACCATGCACCATACCGATAAGCGTGGGTAGTCATGTTTCGCCATCTCACACGATCACCAGAGTCGTGGGTCAGTTGCGTGTTCTTTTCCTGTCCATACCATTTGGACAAGCCATCTAGATATTTACTTCTCTGCCTTCCCCTTGTTCCTTTCCCCCTCAATCTTGCCTATTGTCACCAAGTTCTTTAGTTTATTTCTTCTCACAACGTGCCCAAAAATGTTTGACTGTCTACGTCTAAGGTCTCTAATCCAGTGGTTCTCAACCGGTGTGGAATTCCCCCTAGGGGGGAATTTTAGGGTTTTCGGAAGGGGGGGGGGGATATTAAGATTATTTCAAGATCGCGTTAACACAAGAGCCGATGGACCGATTACTTAATATTGTTTTTCCCTCCATACTTTACGGATCTGTACTTCTCGCCTTTCTAAAATTCGTATTATAACTTAAGTAGACCCGCAAATCACGTTTTAGTAGACGTCTAGACTTGTTCTAGTATGTGTTATTACATTTAGCTTCCATTTTTACGTATACTGTATAGGGCGGGGAGAGGGAGGTTTATAGTGAGAAAATACGAAAGGGGGGAAATGACCTTCTGAACATATGGTGAAGGGGTGCATGGGCCAAATAAGGTTTAGAACCACTGCTCTAAACCACATTTCCACAGCCATTAGACGTTTTTTCGGCTGGTTTATGTGCTGATTGTTCACGTTTGACATTCTTTGCACCATATAATTTAAAGCATGATTCGCAGTGTTTGCAGTCCCATGTCTGTGTTTATCGTTGTTACTTAAATATTGTGACGGTTTAACCATACACGGTTCACGTGCTCTCTCTCTCTCTCTCTCTCTCTCTCTATCTCTCTCTGTTTCTCTCTCTCTGTCTATGTTTTATATAGTTAAATAAATGCTGTTCTTTTTCAGTCTTAGGCGATTGGTTTTTCGAAACTGTTAATAAAATGCTGGGTCAGAAGTCGTTTAAGTAATAACTATTTGAGACTGAATCAGTTAAAGTCATGTCTAAGGTGCAACAACTGTGTGACAGAATGGGTACACATTATTACTGTCTGGTCGCAACCACAGTGTCGAGTTCGGTTCTGACCTCTGACTAACTTGTTGCTTTTTATCGCCGCTATCACATTTTGTTTCGCTTTGTTCTGGTTACATCGGCATCATGTAGTGGGTCCTTTGCTGAACGGCGTGAGTGAGCGGAAAAGAATCTCTATCTGTTCCAGTTCTCTCTCTCTCTCTCTCTCTCTCTCTCTCTCTCTCTCTCTCTCTCTCTCTCTCTCTCTCTCTCTCTCTCTCTCTCTCTCTCTCTCTCTCTCTCTCTCTCTCTTCCCCCTTTTTTCCCCACCCCTGTTTTTTTTTAACTCCGTCTTCATATGGTTGGGTCTGGGTGCTTCTTGGATAATATGTCTGTGTGTAGTTTATGACTGGTAAACCTCGTATACATGGGTTGTCTATCAGTCTTTTACATTTTTCTTCTTGTTGCCTAACTCTGCTATCTCTTCTATTCTGAATTGGTTGTAGACATCATTTCCGGTTCGTTTATAGGAGGTTTATATTGTCTATGCCTCCAGTTATAATCCGCAATATTTGATTTTGGACATTAACAATTTTGTTAAAGTGTGACATAATGGCTAATGCAATACCATAAAGCAAACATGTAAGTGCAACTTCCATTCTTCTTCTTCTTCGTTCATCCGGAGGTTTTTTTTTCGGATGTGATTGCGTTGTGCCTGTTTACAGCAGAGCTGCGTTCTTGCGCCGTTAGGCCGACACATCCGACTTCTGCGGGCATTTGTTGACCGGGTTAACCTTCCCGGCAACTTCGATTCAGTTTACCAGCCTATGGTTAATACCAAAGTCCATCAAGCATTGCCCAAGATGTACGAAGTGTACCCAATTTGTAGGCATCTTCGACATCTATTGCCACAGCGAATGTTTCTTACGTGCTTTGAAATCCCTCATAAACGCCAGTTCGCAAAGACATTTTGTTGTTGTTGTTGTTGTTGTTGTTGTTGTTGTTGTTGTTGTTGTTGTTGTTGTTGTTGTTGTTGTTGTTGTTGTTGTTGTTGTTGTTGTTGTTGTTGTTGTTGTTGTTTGCGCTCGCTCGCTTTGAACTCAAGCGTGGTCCATAACACTATTTATAGTAGTGATGGACTGCATTTTGTATGTGGATTAACTTTCCTTATTAACAGTGTCCCTCGCAAACAGGCGAACCCACTCCGACTTCAGAGGTACTTGTAATTAACGTCCCCAAGTCAAGGACGACAGGTCAGCATTTTAGTCCAGCTCTCCGGTGTAGGGGTTGAACTCCTAACCTATATATCAGCACACCGGATGTTTAAGAACGCGCGTTCTTATCCATTCGACCATGCTGACCTGCCAAAGACATTTGATGCGCATATTAGGACAAGACAATCGTCATTGCTTTAATCATGTTTTGAGACTAGAATGTCTGGAGAAAGTTTTGGAAGCCAGGACACTCTATGGCAGTGGTTATCAACCGGTGGGGAATTTCTCCCCCCCCCCCCCCGGGGGGGGGGGGGGAATGAAGACAATTTCAAGATCGCGTTAATACAAGAACCGATTACTTGATATTATTTTTCCCTTCATACTTTACAGTTATGTACGTCTCATCCTTCTAAAATTCATTTTATAAAGTAAGTAGACCCACAAATAATGTTTTATGTGGATGTCTAGACTTGATTTGGTATGTGCTATTAAATTTACCTTCTATTTTTACGTATACTGTGTAGGGGTGGGGGATTTTAGGTAGGAAATATGAAAGGGGGGGGGGGGATGACGTTCTGAAAATATGGTGAAGGGGGACACGGGCCAAATTTTTTATAGGAAGAGAGGGGGGGATGACGTTCTGAAAATATGGTGAAGGGGGGCACGGGCCAAAAAAGGTTTAGAACCACTGCTCTAGAGTATTAGAGACAGGTTGACACGGGAAGAACATTTTGCATGATGTGACAGGGTTTCACGTAAGACAACCAGTGGTTGAACTTATCAAGAACACAGCTCAGATGACTTCGGAGAGGCATGATCGTCGGCGCTGCTCGGTATGGTGATGATAATCTCAGCTAAATATTTGTTTTTTCTTGTGGACTGTCTGTCGGTAGTCGTAACATGAGGCCCAAAAATTGTGCTTGACTCTATCGGTGAAGGGCAACGCGATACCTAATATTATAATCTCTTATCGTGTCTGCCCTTGTTACGCTAGGCATCCCGTGAAGGCATATATATGTTGTTACCATTCGTTTTCTTTCGTTTATTTAGTTAGTTAGCTAGCTAGTCATTCAGTCAGTCAGTTAGATTAGTTAGTCTGTGAGTTAGTCAGTCATCCTCACTGGACATTGACTAATACAGTCGATAAATGCTTGAATCTCCTTATTTATCTCACCAGTATCTACCTCAACGTGTGGCGAATGATGTCACCAGTTTTGTGTGTATGTTTACTATGCCTCTCTCTCTCTCTCTCTCTCTCTCTCTCTCTCTCTCTCTCTCTCTCTCTCTCTCTCTCTCTTCTCTCTCTCTCTCTCTCACACACACACACACACACATATATATATATATCGCTCGTGTATGACTTCATTACATTGTGACTTGATGTTCTTGTGGTCTGGTCAACGTTGCAGGTTCACAGTCATGACTTGATTTATTTAATCTTGTGGCTTCTTTTAGGGTATTCAGTATATTAGTCCCAACCATTGCTCGCCCGCTTTCTACAGTACCCCCTCCCGTAAGTCTGTCAGCTTGTTCATTTCCTTGTACACCTAAGCGTCCTGGCACAAATATAACGCTGTCGTTTGTCAGCCTTGACCTCCCCACAGACTCCGCCCACACTGTGTGTGTGTGTGTGTGTGTGTGTGTGTGTGTGTGTGAGAGAGAGAGAGAGAGAGAGAGAGAGAGAGAGAGAGAGAGAGAGAGAGAGCTTAAACACTAACCCGCTATATTTAGTCAAACATTGAATTAACTCATCCCTTATTGGATGGTTATGATTGTTTCTTCTTGATGAGGCGTGTAATGTTGGCTGGTATTAATGATGTTGCTACTAGCAACCTGTTTTCCAGGTTTGCATCATCATTATCATTTATGGGACGCAGAGGTGTTTCCAAGGCACCAGGGCCAGGTTATATACTGGCCAAGACCTATTGACGCGTCCTCGTCGAGCGTCCTGGGCAACAGGTCCCTTCGGGGTCCTGGCTAAAGTCAGTAGGATCGCAGATTCCTCCGAAGTCGGAGAGTGTGTGCCTGTACGGCGAGGAACCACCAGTCTGCACACCAATAAGCCAGACATGGGACAACGGATACTCACGCAAACCTCAGGTCCTGTATGACATCACACTAATGTTGGACAACAGGATGTCTTCATCCGTCATACAGGACTTCGCGTTGGAGCTCAAGCCAACGAACACAAGCAAGCAAGCATTATCATTTATTGTTGTGTAGGTAGTTGTATCAGTGCATGTTTATTTTGTGTGAGCTGAGGAAGACTTTAGCCGCAACGTCCAGTTTGCCACTTGTGATTGTGTTCTAGTAAGGCTGATCAAGTTCTGCGTCTAGTTGTCGTTAATTTACTCACTGTATTCAAATATTTACAGAACCTATAGAAGAGTTAACAAACGGGCAAGTAATGTATTTTGGCCACATTAAAAGACGCGGTTGTTATAACGACCACAATGGAGGCAAAAGTCGAAGTGGTGGGCAAAGATACAAGTGGGAAAATATCAAGAGATAGGCGAACATAACAAGCAAGAGGAAAGAGAAATTTTTGGCTATTAAATGCTGCCAATCTTAATGGTGGATTCGGCACTTGATTGATTGATTGTTTCATACATAATGACTCAATGTCACCTGTCATACGCCAACGATTAACGAGCACCGCGAGAAGGACGCGGTGATTAGCAGCAAATTTGTTCACTGTTTAGTCAACACAATCCAATATGAATGTGCGAAATTTGTTCACTGTTTAGTCGACACAAGCCAATATGAACTTGCGAGGCTGTCGATATCTAAAGATGTTATCTTCAAGCTGTTTACGGCCCATGTCCTACACTCTCACCTACGCCATGAACTGACCTCATTGTAAGCGTTGTCTAAATCCATTTTCGCAACTGATTTGTTTCCCCATTGACAAATCTAATATCTATCCTCATATGGACGATATTGGGAGGACGGGCAGCGAGCTGCGGGAGGGATGAAATGATAGGACGGCTTAGCGTGAGTTTGTTGAGGGTATATATGCCAATAAGAAGACACGGGGCAGAATAATAAATGAATGATAGTGTGCGGCCCACACTTACCATCAAGTGAGGGGAGGGGATGTTGAAGTTCTCCAGTTTAGTTTAGTCGACGGATCAACATCACGGCACACGGGTGTAACCCATAAGTGCTCCGTTCTACTTCTAACCCAAGCCGGAGTCCGGGGAATCTCAGCTCAGTGCACGAACTCCGTAGCACCGGCGAAGATCCTGTTCTCCATCTTGAGGCAATTATGCCTGCCACCTGGAGTAGACTTGTGTTTGCAGAGTGTTGGAAAAAAATAATAAAGGGTCCTTTCCCACACCTTGAGCTCATTGTTTATATGGTGCTTTCCGCATATTTGTATAGACCAGTCGGCAGTGGATGAGTATGGATTGCAAACAATTAGGTATATTTAGCTCCTGCGAAAAGAAGGGACATACTAAAAGCAGACGCCATGTACATACCTTACAAAGAACTCCATTCCATCATAACACAGGTGAAAATGAAGTGTAACTTATCCAAAATCAGAAACAATCAATAAATATATAAAATGAAATAATAAAATACAACACAAAGGATGGCCGACGTTTCGATTCTAAGAATCTTTGTCAAGTACAGGACAACATAAACAGATAAAAAACGAAAGAAAAAAAAAACAATAAAAAAGGCACAACTGCTAGGTTCCCACGTGGTAGCAGAAATATGGATGAGTAACGCGATCAGTATCACACCGGGCGACTTTACTTCCCAAGACACTTCCTGGTGTCCATTATAGGCTGGATGGGTCTGGCAGCCCACTCTCACCCGATCATCATCAGTCATGGATCAGTTCCGTGTTATTGTCTCGATTACGCCATGTGGCAAAGCCACCCGGGTATTTATCTATTTGCCTTCCCCTTGCACTTCTTTCCCATCAATTTTGCCAGTTGTCACTAAGGGGTCAAGTCTATTTCTCCTCATAAATTTTCTTGATCTGCGTCTAATTTCTGTAGTCAATTTACGGCTTTCATTTGTCTTCGTAGGGCTTTCTTATTCCTTTTTCTATCCGCCCACGGTATTCTTTGCCTTTTCTTCGTCATGTTTATCAGCTTGCCTGCTTATTGTCCATGTTTCACACACACATTACAGTATATATTCTATATAGCACTTCAGCGCGTTTTCTCATTGCAGTTGAGAGCTTTTTATTTGTCAGTATGTTTTCCATCTGGCAAAAAGCTACCTTTGCCATAGCGATTCTTGTACTGATCTCTACAAGACATCTTCCATGGCATGTTATGACTGCTCTGAGATAGCTGTACCGATTCACTTGTTTAATAATTTTCCTATTTACTTGGATGTTACATAATATAGTGTACCGTTGATATAATCGATCCATTTCTTTCTTCAATTGTATATCCAGAGCTTCTTTGATTGAAGGTCCAACGCGTGTCTCTATGTTCATAAGACGCCGGAACCAACGTATTTGCTATCTGTCTATACATCATATGGAGTTAGTGCTAACTTATTTGAAGTGTCTTCGTTATTAACTCTCAAATCTATTGGAAGACTGTCTTAAGCATTTCACTTAGGATGTGATAAGTTTCCTCGCTTGCGATTAGACAATGTCTAGGTTTGGCACCTGTAGTACGAGGACTATTACAAAATCAACCGCCGATCGCCTGGTAAATATAAACCTGTTACCATAGCGACACCGTTCATTGCTTGCATCATTCAGTTGAGTTGAGTTGAGTAAGAACCGACATCACTGCACTCAGGACCTTCCAATGCGTGCTCCGTCCCCTTGTTCAACAGCCAGCGAAGAGTCATACTACTAATCGTTCTCGCCGCTGTCTGATTTAAAGTTCTCCTGGTCTTCCCTTTCAGTTTTGAGATTCTTCCAGAACCCCTGCCGATCCCCTGCAATCTCATTCTTTCCACATATGGGTTCTCAATCTGTTCCCCCGCCTTCTCCACCAGGTCCCACAAGCGCACGACCACCTCCCGCTTGTCCATAGGCAATCTACCACCAAGAGGTGCATCCCCTGTCAGCCTATCAGCCTGTTCTTTCCCCCGCACCCCTGCATGGCCAGGGCAAAATATCCATACCATTCTCACAATCTGTGACCTCTGAAGCAACGATAGCCATTCCACACGAAACATTCCTTGTTCCACCTTACTAAGCATACTTTTTGAATCCGTAATGAATACACTGTGTGTTGCAGTAGTCTCCTCTAACCAACGGATCGATTGATTGATTGATTGATTTAGGAACCGACATCACAGCATTCGGGACATTCCCATAAGCGCTCCGTCCCCATCCTCAGCAGCCAGCGAAGAGTTCCAACACTAATAGTTCCAGTAGCAATCTGATTATATGTCAGTCTCGCCTTTCATCTGAGCTTCGAGCATCGGCCAGATCCCCTCGTCACACCTCGCTGTCTCATTCTTACCAGACTATGGTGATCCATTTGCTCCTCCGAGGAATGCCGCTGTTTCTACTTCCACCAACATTCTCATGCTTGAGGTCGTAGTCTCATATGCCAGACTCTCCTTTTTCAATATTCGCCCATTAGCCTTTGCAATAAAACCCCAACCACTACGATTGTTTCTCACCACTGACCCATCGGTGTAGATCACCATGTCACCTTGATGCGTGTTACTCTGGATCAGTTGTTGCACTTCAAACTCGGTGCGGGCCCGCTGCTCATTCTCTGCATTCACAACCCAGTGTTACTATTACATTGTGCCAGTCCGTCCTGTCTGCCGGTACTTCAACCCACTCTTTTTCACTCTTGGTCTCCAGATCACACACTGTCTGTGCCATCCACGACCTGCCTCGACTTAGTCTATGACCCTTGACCATATCCATGGCTTCATGCAGGGGGTGATCCCTATCTGCAGCAACTCTCGGGTATCATTTGGCCTGAAGGACCCTATGTCTATCTGTCATTGTCAGTAGTCTTTTAGCTCATTACACACCAATCTACAGTCGCGTGTGTTCAGTGGTTCACAAATCGCGAACAAATAAATATGGAGACTGTTATTGCCCTTCCCGCCAGCTGATTCGCTGTGTTATCCGTTTTCTTTAAGCAGGTCAAATTGCGGCCGAGATTCATCGCCGATTGTGTCGTGTGTACGGTGTTAACGTTGTGAGTGGCAGTTCTGTGAGGTATTGTTTATGTGTTCGCTATTCGTGAACCACTGAACAAATGTGATTGTAGGTTGATGTGTAGTGAGCTAAAAGACTACTGAATGAAGCAAGCAATGAACGGTGTCACTATGGCAACCAATTTATTTTTACCAGGCGATCGGCGATATATATACAGACCTACAAGCACTTGGAATCAACGACTGGCAAGAGAAGGTCAACCAGAGAGACGAATGGAGACGGATTGTATCTGCAGCAAAGAACCTCAATTGCTCGGAACGCTGAAGAAGAAGAAGAAGAAGAAGAAGAAGAAGAAGAAGAAGAAGAAGAAGAAGAAGAAGAAGAAGAAGAAGAAGAAGAAGAAGATCGGCGGTTGATTTTGGAATAGCCCGCTTAGATTATGACTGTTATTTATAATTTGGCGGGTTCTTTAGTGTAAACGCTAAGTGGCTATGCTGACCGCTAAAGTGACCGCTTCGTGCATTCAGGTCTATCAGATGTGATGGTCCTAGCACATCACAGACATATACATAGCAAGTTCCTGCTTCGGGACTTTGAAAAAAAAATATAACTAGTCGCTTGACTATAACTTCTCTTCTGATGCGGGGTAACTTGAGAGACTGTGACACATGATATGTCACTGCGTTCACTTTTTGATACCTTGGTGTCTATTTCTGTATCAAGTCTCCCATCTGATGTGACAGTACTACCTAGATATTAAAGCTCTGGAGACCTTATGACATGTACGTCGATGGATTGTATGCGTTGGTTGGTCGGTTAGTTGTTCATTTCCTGGAGGACTCCGGGTTGTTACTATTAAGCCCAAACCAGAGCGTTCATGTCGTCAGGGCCGCAGAAAGGGCTTACATCGGTGGGAATGAGAGTGGTGTAAAGACTGATCACTTCCAGAGAAGTAAATACCTGGATGGCTTGGCCACGTTGTATGGTCGAGACAAGAACACTGAGCTGATCTACTTCTCTGGTGATCTAGTGAGATGGCAAAACATGACCGCCCACGCTTACCGGCATGGCTCGTGATGATTGTGAGAGTCTTATCTCCCGACCCGGTCCCGAAGAACCAAGCCACGGAGAACTGTGCTGCACACCTCTCATTTTCTCCAAACCCAGATAATAGAGGGTGTGCAAGACTAATATTGGAACTTCACTACAGCGAAAGGTATATTAAGAAGTAATCAGATCATGATTGAACACAGCACACATCAACAAGCTAGGATAGTGTTTCCTACGTGGGCTTTAGATGTCTCACTGTCAACAGATTCCTACCCAGTGGGAAGCGGGGGTTCTCTTTGTTTTATGTTAATTGAGCTTCGCGATCTACATATTTGTCAATGGGGTTAGACTTTTTTGATTTTCAAGTTACATTTCTCAAACGCTATAGAAAAAGGCCTGGGAAGAGAGGAAGAGGAAGGCCAAAGAGAAAATGGGATGTGGTGGATGATCTCCAGATGAGTGTATCGGACGCGTGGCATTTTGCTTATGATCGAGAAGTTTTCACGAAGGTTGTTATGGGATCGAGGTTCTGCAAAGGACATACTATTGAATGAGTGAATATAGAAGAAGAAAAATACTAACATTTTACTAGATCTGAACATTGAGGAAACCGGTCTCATAAACGGTATCGTGTTTCGGAAACTGAAATACTTTGGCGCCAGAGGTGTTTGAAAAGAACCGTGATGGACGGCATGATTCCTGGGACGAGAGGCTGGGGTCGACCACCCCGTAGAAGGACATAGGACATTATAGACTCCTTGGGTATGAGGGTGCATGAGAGAGGAGAGATGGCCAGAGATCGAGAGACTGTTCGCCGGGCTGTGATGAAAGCGACGTTCTGCAAAGGATTTGCTACATGATGTTTATGGATAATGCATGTATCATTATCATTATCAAGTGCAATGCCAGCTGGCGAAGGCGTTCATGTCTCTTCACAGATCTAGGTCACTGGTTTTCTGGATAAACTGCTGGTGATATTTCTCCATGCCACCGTCTCCTCCTCCCTGCTGCCGTAGTTGTTCCTCCTTCGCTTCCTCCTGCTCTTTTTAAATACACTCGTTCTACCCCCCCCCCCCCCATGTCTGCCCGAACGTATTTATTACTAGTTATCTTGAGGTTGCAGATGTGTTCGAAGAAATTATATGGCAGTTAGAGGGAGTATAGGTTAAAAGTATTTTATGATAATCAAGTGCTTTGCCGGCTGGCGTGGGCGATGATGCATATTACACATTCCGAAATCTAGGATAGACTTGTACAAAACAAGCTTAACGTACTCAGCAGCTCAGCTGTTGAACAATCTTCCACAAGAAATCAAAGACATCACTAATCCATGTACATATAATCGCAAATTATTCGAAAACCATCTCAGTGCGGGTTGCCTTCCCCCTTACTAATAAAACTAATAATAATAATAAAACCGTAGTATAACAGCCAGTCTCCTTTTGGTAGACCAGTATATTCCACATAGCTAATAACAATTGCCACACCATTCATTGATATTACTGAGTCGTGTAGTATTGCTTTTTGCATTTTCCCCATGCCTCTATAATGCATATTTTTTTTTATATTGTTGTTCTCGGTTAGTCATGAATGATGTGTGGATGAAATAATGTATGAGAGAGAGAGAGAGAGAGAGAGAGAGAGAGAGAGAGAGAGAGAGAGAGAGAGAGAGAGAGAGAGAGAGAGAGAGAAGGGCAGAAATGCTAGACGGACCGGCGTGCTCAATTCTTAACCCTTTGAAAATAAAGTTCATTCGTTCATTCGTTCGTTCGTTCGTTCGTTCGTTCGCTCTCCACATCTTGCGATCTCCGATGGCATGGACCAGTTAGTAAAAGCATGTTATATGTTCTTTATTTATAGGATTATCTCGCAGCAAATGGTTAGGTGTGATGTTATCATTTCCACGATGAAGATCTGGTCTCATTAGTTACAAATAAAGCTAGCAGCAACGTTGGACATAACCTTTGTGGCGCAGAATCGCTGATGTGCCCGGGGCGGTGTTTATTCTGACCGAAGGGAGGATCGACTGATGCGATTCTGGCTTGGTCTTAGCACTTTGCCTGCTACGAGACTGCAAAAGGGTGTCCAAAATATATGTCGTTGATTCTCCACAATAACTTACAGCGCTCATCTTACACCTGGAAAAACGTCCTGAGGCGAGCTTCTTAGGTTTAGCCCATGGCACATTAAAATCCCGTGTTAAACTGACAGCTGACATTATTTCAGTTTTAGTCTGGGCTCAGTAACTGGCCTCTTGTGTCGATAATTGACAGTGATACGCCTGCTATAGCCACGTAATGCTGGTTAGCACTCATCAATCTTATCTAATTTTTTTTCTCGCATATCCTATTACAGGACATCGCTGTCAACACCAGCATTTTACCGCTGTTGTTGATCTCTTGGCAAGATTACGCCCAGTAGTTTGCCGTTGCTTTCTGAGCGGCCAGCTCAGATATCCCGTAAGTAATGGGCTTGGCGAGAACCGCTACCGATTCTCGCGCAGCTGCGTTTGCTCACGTGGATAAACGAGATTACGGAGAAGGTCGCTAACTTCTAGGCCAGGGAGACCGGCTTATCTAAACTAATAACATAAAATCTAGACTGATACTTACAAAGACAGTGGTCTGGGTTCAATCCCCGGCAGTGACAGGAACTCTGTCTTTGTTACATCTGTGCATTCTGTTTGCATTAAGCGTGTTACATTGTAACATCTGTGCATTCTGTTTGCATTAAGCGTGTTACATTGTAACATCTGTGCATTCTGTTTGCTTGAGGCGTGTTACATTGTAACATCTGTGCATTCTGTTTGCTTGAGGCGTGTTACATTGTAACATCTGTGCATTCTGTTTGCTTGAGGCGTGTTACATTGTAACATCTGTGCATTCTGTTTGCTTGAGGCGTGTTACATTGTAACATCTGTGCATTCTGTTTGCATTAAGCGTGTTACATTGTGAAATCTGTGCATGCTGTTTGCATTAAGCGTGTTGCATTGTAACATCTGTGCATTCTGTTTGCTTGAAGCGTGTTACATTGTAACATATGTGCCTTCTGTTTGCATTAAGCGTGTTACATTGTAACATCTGTGCCTTCTGTTTGCATTAAGCGTGTTACATTGTAACATCTGTGCATTCTGTTTGCTTGAGGCGTGTTACATTGTAACATCTGTGCATTCTGTTTGCTTGAGGCGTGTTACATTGTAACATCTGTACCTTCTGTTTGCAGTAAGCGTGTTACATTGTAACATCTGTGCATTCTGTTTGCATTAAGCGTGTTACATTGTAACATCTGTGCCTTCTGTTTGCATTAAGCATGTTACATTGTAACATCTGTGCATTCTGTTTGCATTTCAAAGTTAGTCTGCGTTGGTCATTCGTTGGTCTGCATCAGGCGTGTTACATTGTAACATCTGTGCATTCTGTTTGCATTAAACGTGTTACATTGTAACATCTGTGCATTCTGTTTGCATTAAACGTGTTACATTGTAAAATATGTGCATTCTGTTTGCATTAAGCGTGTTACATTGTAACATCTGTGCATTCTGTTTGCATTAAGTGTGTTACATTGTAACATCTGTGCATTCTGTTTGCTTGAGGCGTGTTACATTGTAACATCTGTGCATTCTGTTTGCATTAAGCGTGTTACATTGTGAAATCTGTGCATGCTGTTTGCATTAAGCGTGTTGCATTGTAACATCTGTGCATTCTGTTTGCTTGAAGCGTGTTACATTGTAACATGTGTGCCTTCTGTTTGCATTAAGCGTGTTACATTGTAACATCTGTGCCTTCTGTTTGCATTAAGCGTGTTACATTGTAACATCTGTGCATTCTGTTTGCTTGAGGCGTGTTACATTGTAACATCTGTGCATTCTGTTTGCTTGAGGCGTGTTACATTGTAACATCTGTACCTTCTGTTTGCAGTAAGCGTGTTACATTGTAACATCTGTGCATTCTGTTTGCATTAAGCGTGTTACATTGTAACATCTGTGCCTTCTGTTTGCATTAAGCATGTTACATTGTAACATCTGTGCATTCTGTTTGCATTTCAAAGTTAGTCTGCGTTGGTCATTCGTTGGTCTGCATCAGGCGTGTTACATTGTAACATCTGTGCATTCTGTTTGCATTAAACGTGTTACATTGTAAAATCTGTGCATTCTGTTTGCATTAAACGTGTTACATTGTAAAATATGTGCATTCTGTTTGCATTAAGCGTGTTACATTGTAAAATCTGTGCATTCTGTTTGCATTAAGCGTGTTACATTGTAACATCTGTGCATTCTGTTTGCATTAAGTGTGTTACATTGTAACATCTATGCATTCTGTTTGCATTAAGTGTGTTACATTGTAACATCTATGCATTCTGTTTGCATTAAGTGTGTTACATTGTAACATCTGTGCATTCTGTTTGCATTTCAAAGTTAGTCTGCGTTGGTCATTCGTTAGTCTGCATCAAGCGTGTTACGTAGTAAAATATATGTATATGGTTAGGCAGAGCAGACTACATTTAGCTGAGGTTATCAGGTGTGACCTTCAGGGGCATTGTATTTCAAGCTCTGTCACCCTGACCTTTATACCAATAGTCCCTGAAAGTAATTTAAGAAAGTGCAATACACCATCCAACCGATTTTCTCTCTTCTCTCTCTCTCTCTCTCTCTCTCTCTCTCTCTCTCTCTCTCTCTCTCTCTCTCTCTCTCTCTCTCTCTCTCTCTCTCTCTCTCTCTCTCTCTCTCTCCCTCTCCTGATTTTTTATCTTTACACTGCGAGCATATAATGAATGAGATCTTTAGAAAATATACCAGCTGGTGGTCATAATACAATCAGTTTACTGACGGCGTCTTTTTCTGATGGGGTCTGCGTCTGTCGTTGGGAGAGGTGGGTGAGTCTAGCATGTTTCAACCAAGTCATCAAACAGCACCTTGAAAACGTAACTTGGAACATCCATTCGCATGACATCTTTAGGCTGCTACTTTTGTTACACAACGTGTGACAACTATGAAACTGTCGTGACGGTGTCCCGTTGTATTTCCCAGTAAGCATTTAACCAGTATACAATGGCATACTACTTTGTTATTGATGCTTAAATGTCCGCATAAAACTGTCCCATTTGACGAGTAGGACATACGTTGAGAAATCTTGACTATATCTAGAAAGTCCTTTGGAGTCCACGGAGCAAACTGAATAGAGGAGAACCCAAAATTGCCCGGTGAAGAGAATTAGAGACAAACCTGGTTTTAGACATAAACGTAGCCTGGTTTATCCACTTCCCAGGGGGTCCACTCATTTTTTCTTTCAAACGGTTTTGCTAATACTTTCTCGCATTGCTGCAAGAACCTTTTACAAGTTTAAAAACATCACATACGAAGGTGTGCAGTAGGCGGTGGGTGCAACTGTTCTCCGTTGACGCTTAGTTATGAAATCACGGATATGTGGTGCCTACAACTGTATTTGCCATGGCTGAACGGGATACGAAAGATGGTATGGTCACGTTGATTTTCTCCAGGAAGTCTGGCAACCGTTGTATTAGACTTGGTCGATCGATACTAGAACCGCCAACTCAATTCCATAGCCAGTTCTGAGCAATTGAACCCGACCAATGTCATGAAACCTATGCATTCAACTCGACACCTTGGTTACTCACTGTTAGTTTTACTTATGTCTCCGCGCTATAGTGATCGTTTGTCTTTCACAGGTGATGAAGACCACTCTTTCTTTCATCCGTCATAAGGTTGTGTTTGGTAGTTTGCAGGTCTGGAGATGACTTGTAAGTCCGATGCGGGCCCGGAATTACCTTGGACAGTCTCTGCTGTTCAGCCACCGTATTTCTGGACGCCTCGCGCCTGTCCGGGTGGATCACGCCAGGTGATCCAGTCTTATGCAACGGCCTCTCATGGGTCAGGGTTTATGTCGAAGGCCTTAGGTGATGTCTTAAGCGTGTCCTTGTAGTTGAAAACGTCTGTCCTTCTGTATCTTACTATGAAAGATTATTTTTGGGAACTATGAAAGATTATTTTTTTGGGAACTGATGGTCTGGCATTCGGACTAGATGATCTGCCCAGTGAATCTATGTCTGCATCAGGATTGTATCGATGGTGGGTGTGCCAGATCTGTCTGGAACGGCTATATCCTGGATAATGTCCTGCCACCCGATGTTCATTATATTTCTTAAACATTTTTTTTTCCGCGTTTCCATCCTGTTTCAGGATATTGCGGTCAACACCAGCATCTTTCAGTTGTATGTTGATTCCTAGGCTAGATTACGCTCATCAGCACGCCACGACTTTCTGAGCGACCGGCTCCATACTCTCATTAGTCACTTTTGCGATTCGAACCACTGCTAATTCTCGTCGCGTCACGTGACGAGAGTATTTGGGGTTAGCGGAGAAAGCTGCTAACTCCTCGGCCATGGAGCCGACATTTCTTAAACATACTATCTGGAAATGGTTGAGCTTCTTTGTTTTGACGTCTATATACACTTCATGGTTACGCTATGCTATAGTAGACAATTTCAGTACTACTGCGCTTTAACGACTCTAAAGATAGGTACTGCAGTTTTATTTTCCGGCAATAAATAACGATATGGGGATGTCAACTGCGAAGAACTAGGTAACTGTTTATGGCGCCGGTTGTTAGGATTTAATAGTTCCGTTGAGCTACGAAAATGTAGCTGCCGGCCTTTAAGGTCTCCTCCATGTTCGCTGGAGGTACATAATTGCCTAGTTAATGTTCCACAATGTATGTTAAAAGTTATGTTTGGCAGCAGTTAGTGCGGGAAACCTAAAAACACACGGGGAAGAGAGTTGCAGAGGTGATTAATATCGTGAGGACATGAAGGGAGCTGCAGGAGATAGCAAAATATAGGACCACTGGCGGGGTTTGCTTGAGGGCCTATGCCCAAATGGGGGATAAAGGACAGAAGAGGGAAATGTTCGCTGAAGGAACCTAATTGCCTAGCCAGTGTTCCACAATGGATCTAACAGTGACGTTTGATTGCAGTTAGTGCGGGTTTATTTTTTTGTGGCGTGTGATATTTGATGCACAATTCGCGGCGACTGCAGTAGCCAGGCGGCCTTAATTCCCCAGGCTCAAGACCCCCCCCCCCCTCCCCTGCCAAACACCGCAAGGCACTATATTGGCAGTAAATGGCAGGTTTTTTTAGCAGTTGATATTCGCAAGCTTAAAAGCGCGGCTCTTGTTTTGTGACCGTGAAGCGGTTACGGTTAAGATAATCCCGTAATGTATTTTTGTCTTGAGTGTTGTGTTGATTTTATATACAGTGGCGGGCTGTGTCTGGAAATATTGGTTGCAAGGTCGTTAGCATTTTAAACATATTGTCTAATGTTTAAGAGGGCCCACTTCATTAGGATCCCCCAGGGCCCATAGGTCATCGGGCAAAATGGCCAGTCCGCCACTAGCTATCTATGTATACATATACATACATTGTTGTGAGGTTAAATATGTTTACATATACACAGTGTTGCAAGGTTATATATGAATACATGTACATACATTGTTGTGGGGCTGTGTGTATACAGTTGTGAGGGAGTGAACTAGAGTCTGCATGGTTAGGTGGTCAAGCCATCTGACTCGGGTTCCGAAGGTTGCGTGTTCGCTTCCGGACCGCGTCCTTCGGTTCACGGGTGCATTTTTTGAGACTCCCGGGATCGTCGCTGGAGCTACGGATTCATGCTTTGTGCGACGCTTTCGGCAGCCCGCGCTGCGGAAAGAGACTGAGCCATATAGGATTAAAGCCGGTGCAATGAAGTCGACCCTGTCGACTTTTAAGCGACTTTTTAAGCGACAGTTGTGAGAGTAAATATGATTACACATACGTACAGTGTTGTGGGGCTCAATATGTATACATACATAGTGTTGTGAGGTTAAATATGTTTACATGTGCATACAGTGTTGTGGGGCTCAATATGTATACATACATAGTGTTGTGAGGTTAAATATGTTTACATGTGCATACAGTGTTGTGGGGCTCAATATGTATACATACATAGTGTTGTGAGGTTAAATATGTTTACATATGCATACAGTGTTGTGGGATTATATAATTATACACATAAATAAAGTGTTGTGAGGGTCGAATATTAAAGGACATCTTTTTTGGTGAATTACAGATGGGTAGGAGATCTCAAGGTCGGCCTCTACTACGATACAAAGATGTGTGTAAGTGGGACATGATTAATACAGGCCTTGATAATGCCCATTGGGAATGTGTGACATGATTGATACAGGCAATGATAATGCCCATTGGGAACGGGTTGCATGGAGGGCACATGTCAGAAATGAAATAAAGACAAAGGAGAAAATTATTGCAGACAAGTCACACACCGAGTGTGAGACGTAAAATGGTGCATGATGGTGGAAATGACCATGTGTTCAAATGCATCCGCTGTGGACGTACATTTACAACTTGAATTGGCCTAATCAGTCACAATCGCTACCGCCGTAGGTTGTAGTTATGCCTTTTTGAAGCACAATGTAACAAACTATCGTCTGTCAAGACGGCAAGGTGCCAATCACACGTGAAGCTATATATTTATACACTTACATAAAGTGTTGAGAGGCTATATATGTGTACGTGTACATACATGTTTTGAGTTTCGTGACAGTTTGACTTCTTCCGAAACATGCCCGGTTCATTTTCAGCTGGGAAGTCAGCATGGCCGAATGGATAACAGCGTGTTCTTAAACATCCGGCGTGCTGATGCTGAGGTAGAGGGTCCAGCCTCTACACCGGTCAGTTGAACTAAAATGTTGACTTCTCGTCCTTGACTTGGAGACGTAAATTACAAGTACCTCGAAAGTCGGAGTGGGTTCGCGTGATGGCGAGGGACACTAGTAAAAGGGAAAGCTAATGCACACACACACAAATTCAGTCCAGTTCCACTTGAAGTAGCGTGTGTGGAGACTGCTGGAGTTTAAAGCGAGCGAACCAAACAAACAAACAATTATTCAATTGCAGTGCAGTTATTAAGAAAACAATATCCGAGAACGTCACACTTCTCTTTAGATCGCTAGCTAGCGGATCTGATGCCTAATCTTCTCACATAAAGAATAACTATATATAGGACATCCGGTATGCACATTAAAGATCGCCCTGGAGAGCTTAAAGAGTAGACCGAAATCTTGCTAGTGGGTTATGGAGGCCCACAAGGAAAGCAATAAATGGCAACACCGTATCCTATCAGATGTATCAGGAGAGACACCTGAGGTTGGTTGGCCCGGGACTGGCTACCTGGACGCGTAGAAGACCTCAGCTGTAAAATGCAGTCATGAAACAAGGCTGCATATAAGAAAACACAAATAATCCGTCCATCCAAGATAAATGAGGGCTAGAGACAGAAATGAGTTATATGGGAAATACACGGATGGAACTACAAGAGATGGCAAAGATTAGGAGGGATTGTTGTGACGTAGTTGAGGGTTTGACCTCCACTGGGCATCGTCCTCCTTCACCGCCTGCTCTGATACCAGCTGCCATGACACTAACTGTTGTAAGAATACCTGTTAATAGCATAACTACACAATCCTGCCTCGGGAATACACAAGGTAAAAGAAATATCGGGAGACCTTTAAAAAAACACACACACGCACACACATATAATAGAATTACAAATAGTGATTAATAAAACAGGAAAGACAATTGAAGAACGTAATGCTATCGCAAAGAATATGAGAGCTTGGCATGAGATAGGTGGCTGAAGGTCAAGGCTTCATTGGAGGATACAAGACATAACAGAACGAGACTTGTATGTTGCTTGCTAGTTTACCAAAAAACATGGCTGGGGGTATATGAACTCCCAGCGCTGGGGGGTGTGGACGGGTGTCCTTCGGCACTGCCAACGTAACGCTCTTAGCATAGCCTACGGCAGCATATTTACAGCTTTGATCGCTGTATTGTCCTTCACCTTACAAGGCAGACAGGAAAATTATACACTCAGTGAAGATAGTGTACGTATTCGGAAACTGTTGTTTGGTTTGCGTTACTGATTTCTTATCGTGTGGGGAAAAGGGGGGGGGGGTGGTTGGTTGTATGTTTGCTCTGCATAAACAACCAAGGTGGTCCTTAAGAGTGGGTCGTACGTGGTTGATGGATCGAACTCAGGATGAGACAAGCGAAATGATACGGTGTTGCCTAACTGCGCATAACTATGATTTTGTGCTTGGGCGGTTTTGGAGCTTTGAAATTTCAGGTTTCAGCCTTGTTAAAACGAATTTTCAGTCAGTCCTGCTCAGTGCAGTGAAAGTTGGCTGTAATGGTAAAAAAAAACAAAAAGTCGCTTAAAAGTCGACAGGGTCGACTTCATTGTACCGGGTTTTATCCCATATGGCTCGGTCTCTTTCCGCAGCACGGAAAGCGTCGCACAAAGCACGAACTCCGTAACTTTTAGTGACGACCCACAGGAGTCTCCGAAACATTTAACTTGTAAACCGAAGGGTGCAGCCCGGAATCGAACCCACAACCTTCAGATCACAAGTCAAACGGCTTGACCACTTCGCCACAGAGACTCCCAAGGCTATCTTGGCTGTAATGGTAATGGATCTTCAATACTTTGCTCACTTGCGTGGTCACTGTGACAAATCGCTGGAACCTCCTGACGAGGTGAAGGCTGACTAATATCTTGTTTCATTTTTGGGCGGGTGTAAGAGGAAACGAACAGAGTAGATAGGCTCACGGGCATGGCTGCTGTAGGGGAGTGGACGAGCAGCGGACCAAGCAGACATCATGAACGCCCTCAGGGGGGCAAAACGAATAAATGACTCAAGGGATGGGTATGATTCTGCAATTTCGAGACAGCAAGAACATCAAGTTAATGTATACTCTATATACAGTAAAACTTCGATTAACCTTCACCACCCGGACCAGGACTGTGACGTATAACCGAATAGACGGATAACATAAATCTCTTAATACACATGTACAGTAACGTGATTTCACTGCGAGCTTGGGACGAAAATGAAAATAAAATCGTTTAAAAGAGAATAATGCATGCATATTGTATTTAATTTTACAAAACGATCAATATAAGAGTAGTAATGTACAGAAATGTATTATAATACTATATAAGCCTACGTTACTTTAAAATAATCTGTCATCTTCGTCTTGTGTCTTTGAGACTCGAGCTTTCTGCGCGGCGATGCTCCGTATCTTTCGCAGAAGTGGGATCTGTGTTGCATTTCCCTCTTGCATTTCAAACCAGTCGATGCACTTTGCTTATATTGTTTCTGCTTCTGAGTAGCTAGTCGTCGGTTTTTGGTTAAGAACTGATCCTTCATCGTCATCAGTTTCTTCTTCTTCATTGGTAGTCACAGTAGAAACAATTTCATCATCTTTCAAAATTTCAAAGACTCCGTTCATTTTGTCACATTCCAACCAATCTGTTACTTCTTCTGGCGTAATGTTTCCACTGTTTAGTCCTACATAGTTACACAGTTTCACAATTTCGTCAACACTAACAGTCTCAGTTCCTTCAGTTTCGTGAATAGATCTGTTTGTTGATACTCACGCATATTTTTTTAAGACGATGACGGTTAAGCGAGTGACGGTTAATCGAAATTTCACTGTATATGTATATATACCCTTGATCAGTCTCTCTGTATTAAGGAAAGAACAAAACAGCAACAGATATTGGGAGTACTGTGTTATGTAATAGATACAGCAGAACGTACTGTTTTGAACTATTTTGTTTGTCCATCAAGAATGATGATGACCATTCATTTCATCCAGTGGGGTTGGAAGTATGGAGCCGTGAGTTCTAAGATGGCTGATAAGGCCTATTTTGGCTGAAATATTCTTTGATAATGCGGACAAAAAATGCTTGACGTTCCAGGAGGAGGATCTCCTGCAGTAGTTTTTCTGTCCAGCCTTTTTTCACAGCTCTTGCAGTCCTGGTTGCCTTGGGAGCGTTTACCACATCGCAGCTCGCCGTAAAAAATGTGTTTAGGGAGCCCGTGATCTGGCATACGAGTTAAGTGACCAGCCCGGCGAATCTGATTTTTCATTAGAGTAGTGTGGATACTGGGCATAGATGCTCTTTCTAGAACTTCAGAGTCTGGGATCTTGTCTTGCCATTTAATCTTCAGTAGTTTTCTAAGGCAGACTGTGTGGAAGTGGTTTAATTTCCTAGCATGTCGCTGGTAAACAATCCATGTTTCACAAGCATATAGCAGTGTGGATAATACAACTGCTTTATGTACTTTCAGCTTTGTTTGCAGGCTTATTCCATTTCTGTCCCATACATTCTAGTAAATTCTGCCAAAGGCCGCGCTGGTTTTGAACTATTCTCAGGGTTGGGGTACACATATGAAGAGCACAAAGAATACAGTATACTTGAACTGTAAAGGACAAACACCACATGATTGTAAGCGTGGACAGTCATGACTGGCCGCATCACACGATCATCAGTCTCGGATTGGACAGTCATGGCTGGCCGTCTCACACGATCATCAGTCTCGCATTAGACAGTCATGGCTGGCCGTCTCACACGATCATCAGTCTCGGATTGGACAGTCATGGCTGGCCGTCTCACACGATCATCAGTCTACGATTGGACAGTCATGGCTGGCCGTCTCACACGATCATCAGTCTCGGATTGGACAGTCATGGCTGGCCGTCTCACACGATCATCAGCCTCGGATTGGACAGTCATGGCTGGTCGCCTCACACGATCATCAGTCTCGGATTGGACAGTCATGGCTGGCCATCTCACACGATCATCAGTCTCGGATTGGACAGTCATGGCTGGCCGTCTCACACGATCATCAGTCTCGGATTGGACAGTCATGGCTGGCCGTCTCACACGATCATCAGGGACAGTCATGGCTGGCCATCTCACACGATCATCAGTCTCGGATTGGACAGTCATGGCTGGCCATCTCACACGATCATCAGTCTCGGATTGGACAGTCATGGCTGGCCATCTCACACGATCATCAGTCTCGGATTGGACAGTCATGGCTGGCCATCTCACACGATCATCAGTCTCGGATTGGACAGTCATGGCTGGCCATCTCACACGGTCATCAGTCTCGGATTGGACAGTCATGGCTGGCCATCTCACACGATCATCAGGGACAGTCATGGCTGGCCATCTCACACGATCATCAGTCTCGGATTGGACAGCCATGGCTGGTCATCTCACACGATCATCAGTCTCGGATTGGACAGTCATGGCTGGTCGCCTCACACGATCATCAGTCTCGGATTGGACAGCCATGGCTGGCCGTCGCACACGATCATCAGTCTCGGATCATTCCTGTGTTCTTGTCCCGACTATAGCGTGTGGCTTAGCCATCTAGTTATTTATTTCTTTGTCT
Organism: Cepaea hortensis; assembly: GCA_963921405.1. Lineage (NCBI taxonomy): Eukaryota > Metazoa > Mollusca > Gastropoda > Stylommatophora > Helicidae > Cepaea > Cepaea hortensis. The sequence continues at coordinate 28,543,745 of OY992894.1, read as the reverse complement.
TTTATGTGCTCTATTGCCATCAAATGTGCCGGTTGTCACTAAGTTTTCTCCTCATAACATGTCCAACAATTGTTGACTGCTTACGTCGAATTTCTCCAACCAGTTTACGGGTTTCACTTGTTTCTCTGAGGACTGTTTCGTTTGTTTCTCTGTCAGTGCAACGGATTAAATACAGGAATATTACTTAACTGATTAAGTGCCTAGGGATAATATATCGTCATATGTGACTTCCCATTTCGACAGAAGGACGATATATCGTCATACTAATGTAATCGTGTTTGTTTTTTTCGTGGTGCATTATAATGCTTGTTATTTGATTGTATGCAATGTTTTGTCCTAACCTACTATTTGCTTGGCATTAAATCAGTTCAGAGACTACATATCTACATAGTTGGCTAACATGATGTAACGTTTAGAGAGATTCAGATACGCGTAAGTTTTTCGCGAAAATTACTTTCATATTTATTGTATGCATGTCTAATTTTAGAACGCCCTATCTTTGAATCTTCTTTTCACACTGGTTTTCCTTCCCCAGGCGTGCTGTGGGCGGAAGCTCCAGCATAGGGCTTGTGTTAGCCTGTGAGCTTAGCGACCTTCTGTTGCTTCCTGGGCGTCGCGCTCACGGGCGAACCATCGATGTGCGGCAGTGTGTACCGCGTTTGGAGCCGGCCTGGTTTCGATTGATCGGCCACATGTAGTTTACCTGGTTTAGTTGATAACCTTTGAAGTGTCCATGTGTTTATGCGATGTGTTGATCTGTCTGTTGCTGATTAGCGTGCGTGCGTGTGTGTGTGTGTGTGTGTGTGTGAACAACTATAACGTCTGTCTGTCTGTGTTTGCAGTGCGGTATCTGTGTTAATCGTTGTCACTTAAATATTTTGACGGTATTTCCCCCCCCCCCTTTCCCACGACGCCTAGCGGCATAAGTGGAAGAAAAACACACACACACACATCCACATGTGGTTCACGTGTCGTCAGTCTCTCTATTCCCCCCCCCCTCTCTCTCTCTCTCTCTCTCTCTCTCTCTCTCTCTCTCTCTCTCTCTCTCTCTCTCTCTCTTTTCTCTTTCATCTTTGTGGATTTATACTTAAAGCAATGGGCAGTAATACAGTTGATACTTCTGTTAGTTTGTAAAGTGTTAGGTAATCGCTTCTTATTCTTCATTTCTTCTTCTTCTTCTTCTTCTTCTTCTTCTTCTTCTTCTTCTTCTTCTTCTTCTTCTTCTTCTTCTTCTTCTTCTTCTTCTTCTTCTTCTTCTTCTTCTTCTTCTTCTTCTTCTTCTTCTTCTTCTTCTTCTTCTTCTTCTTCTTCTTCTTCTTTTCCTCCTTTGTCACACCTCTCCCCCTCCCCCGTTCTCTCTCTCTCTCACATACACACATTTTTTTGTGAGTTTTCTTATTAAAGTTTAAGGCATCCCCCACGGCATAAAGCTGTTGAATTGTGAAGTGTTAAGGCAGCCCCGCGGCATAAAGCTGTTGAATTGTGAAGTGTTATGCATTCACATATTTTGTTTCTATTCGCGTCTGCTTCTTCTTCAACCGGCCCTGTGGCGAAGGGGTTACGAGTTCAGAATCCATTATACCACGTTCGGAACGCATCTGCGGGAGATTTGGAAGCAGACCGCCTTGCGTTGGTTCCCATACAAAGGTATGCGTGCCGGTCTTTCAGAAAGCAATGGCATACTTTTGAACGTAAACTTACTTAGAAATCACAAACAGCCAAAAACTGCTGGGGTTGACTGCCACATCCTGTAAATTATTTGTAATTAATTTGTTTTTTCTTCATCATCATCATCGTCATCATCTTCTTCCTGTTCCTCCTCTATCTCTTCCGTCATCGTCGTCGTCATCGTCATCATTTTCATCATCATCATCTTCTGGAAGGGTTGCCTTTCTTTATTATAGCATACGCACACCCCCCCCCCCCCCAAACCACATACAACCTCCCACACACACACACACACTCTCTCTCTCTAATTGTGTATCTTTCTATCTCCCTCTTCCTCTCTCCCTCTTCCTCGCTCCCTCTTCCTCGCTCCCTCTTCCTCGCTCCCTCTTCCTCTATTCCTCTCTCCCTCTTCCCCCCTCTTTCTTCCTCTCACCCACTTTGTGTTAGGACACTATTGGTCTGGATATTAACCTAACTACCATTTCATTTGTAGGTTCAATCTACTCTTGGATGACGTCAAACGGTCCCAACTAAAAGTGTTATGTTAATCTTGAGTTACCTTTTTATGTTTTTCTGTTTTGTGTATATTTGCAGCTGTGTTGCGGTGTTGTTCAACCCAAGACGAAATAAACAGACCCATATTTTCAATACAACAAAGAAATCCATCTCTTGTTTGGCTTTCTCCAGAGATGGCAAATACCTTATTACAGGAGAGGTAACTATATTAATAGTGTTAAAGTGCTTTCTAGAATCTATACTATTACATGCATGGGAAACATGGATGCTAAGCAGACAAACTGAGAAATATCTAATGACAGTGGAAGTGTAGTTTCAGAGGAAAATGCAAAGAACAACAATGGACGGCCAGAAAAATGAATGAGGCAACCGTTCAGGAAAAAGAAAGTGTAAACTAGTTAGATATAGACATTCAAGATTTCTTGGGCAAGTTGTGAGGAGAAATGAATTTGAAAATGTAATGACAACTGGCAAAGTTGATGGAAAAGAGTAAGATAAAAAAAAAAGAAATGCTAGCATAACTTGGCTACATGGCATAATCAGGCCAGGAACCTCGTTGTGTGAGGTTCGAACCATAACCACCCATGTTAATAGCCATGACATATGATGATGATGATGATGATGATGATGGGGAGTTTGTCATCTTATCTCTATTGTTTTCTTTTACTTCTGTGAGGTAATGCCCATGAATGTATTTCTCATGGTATTTCAGGGATTCCTATAAGTAGTGATATGTCCGAGGATGATAGTAGACATTTGCATTTGTTCAGTAGTGTCACGAGAATGGCTGTCATTGCCAATTTAAATTGAGAACAACCGAACGTGAGATGAAAGTAAAGGAGACTTTTCTACGCCAGTGGGAATATTGACTATATGGTGCTAGCCACATATTTGTATCGACCAATCAGCACTTGGTGGGTCATGTGGTAAGTATCTTGCTGGCCACCTTTACTTCCCAGAAACCTGGTACCCATTTTTAACTGGGTCGACTCGAACATTCCCATACATGCTCCGTTCTCATCTTCAACAGCCAGAGAAGAGCCCCAGTACTAATCGACAATCGAGGTGCACACACAAAATCTAACATTTCAATTAACGTTATTTTCAAAGATTTTTAAAAAGTTAAAATAATAATGTATCTAGCCAACAAAATGTTACATCAACAAATGACAGATGTTAGTGGATGAGATATTTTTGTTATGAGATAAGTGCTTTTGTATTTTATTTAAAAGAAAATTTGTTCATTGTAAAGCTTGGGTCGGAATGTTCCGTTGTGTGTGTGTGTTCTTCGTTTGTCAAACTCCCTTGACTCATTTTTACTGTATTTTCTTTCTTCACTTGATGTCGGCTACCTAAAACTATCTGTATCATAGTGAAATAAAGTTGTCTTTTATCCCACTCTGAACACATCCACACATATATCGACATCATATTAGCACGCACGCTTTAACTGCTTTCTGTCGATCGCTTGATGAGCAGTGTGTTATTATCTTTATAAAAATCAATTATATTGCATGAATTTGCGATATTTCAGAATAGTTTGGCTTTGTTTGAAATAAACACAACACGTTTCATGCGACTGAATATGATTATGATTATACATACAGATAGTGCTAAAACAAACTTTGATTTTCATTGACAAAAAGAATACTGTGTTTGCTGTTATAAGGTTGACAAAAGCGTTTGTGGTATTGATTAACACACACAGATGACAATGAGAAAGCAGTGTATAACAAAGGTGATGCTAGAAAACAAAACAAAGAATGAAAATGTATGGAACATGGATTCACTTTCATGGGTCGCTTGCCTGCAGGCATGTTGTTCATGTGTTTGAATCCCCATAAGCTAGGGTATTTTTTAATTTATCATGGCTCTCAAGTGATTCAGCTTAGAATAGGTACCAGAAAATATCTTGGGAAGTAAAGGCAGCTAACACAACATTGATCACATCACTCATCATGTATCCGTTGGTTTGTAAAAATATGGAACATTGATCACATGACCCATTGTGTATCATTTGGTTTGTAAAAATATGGAACATTGATCACATGACCCATCGTGTATCATTTGGTTTGTAAAAATATGGAACATTGATCACATGAACCATCAAGTATCAGTTGGTCTGTAACAATATGGAACTGGCACCACATAGTCAACATGCCTCAAGGCTTGTAAGATGCTCCTTTACTTGACTTACTGACCTTCATGGGTGACTTTGAAGGCGCTGATTCCTCTCAACACACAAGCTAGTAATCATATTACTATATGACAAATGGCTGGTGAGCTTCCTTTGAGGGCATTTGTCAGTTGACTATATGTTCTCAAAAACTATCCTGGCACTGAGATCCAAATTCTAAACATTGTATTACTCAGAAATATCCATCACTGAGAAAACCTGCAGCCATTAAAATAACCTGAGAAGTTATTGTACAGATTTTAATAGACCCGTTAGAAAACAACGCAAGATGCAAACAGTGGTTCTCAACCAGTGAGGAATTCTCTTCCCCCCCCCCCGGGGAATTTTAGGGTTTCCAGGGGGGGGGGGGGGGGGAATTAAGATTATTTCAAGATCGCATTAGTACAAGAACCAGTTACTTGATATTGTTTTTCCCTCTAAATTTTACGGTTCTGTACTTCTCGCCCTAATGAAATTTGTTTTATAACGTACGTAGACCTACAAATCACGTTTTATGTAGATGTCTAGATTTGTTCTGGTATGTATTATTAAATTTAGCTTCCATTTTTATGTATACTGTGTAAGGGTTGGGGGGGGGGATTTATTGGGAAGAAATTCAAAAAGGGGGGGGGGGGGGAATCACGTTCTGAACATATGGTAAAGGGGGGCATGTGCCAGAAAAGGTTGAGAACCACTGATGTGAACATACACTCGGCCATATAAACATTTAAAGCTGTAGGAATACCTTGATTCGAGCCTCTCACTTTCAAATGACACCATTTGACTGAAGGAACAAGTTGTGTCTGCATTTTTGCCTCTTGTCATTTATGAGTGCCAGTCAGCATCTGACAGTCTTTGTTTTTTTTGTTTTTTTCTTTTACTGTCAGGTCTTAGTCAGATATGACTGAGCCACCTTACAACAGTAGACGGTACTACCTGCTTTCTGTTAGCGCCGAATGTTGGGCGATGCTTACCAAACCCAACACTCCACGTTGTGCCAACAGCTTCAGGCAGAGAAGCGCAATTTAAATAGTACAGGCCTTATCCTAGTGAGAGGAAATCCAGCCTAAAGACTAAATGTGATGGCAGAGCAGACCAGGCCCTAAGCCTTGGTGGGCAACTGGTTTAGGATTTAAGCCCCGATAGGCAGACAATTAGATCATTGCTTTGCTGATCCTCTTAAGTAAACTAGGCAGGCCAAGAGAGGGATCATGCTGTATGGGCAACACATGGTCTCCACTATGGGTTGTAGTTATTCTGCCTTTTTTAAAGCACACTATAACAATAGTCTGTCGAGAAAGCCATGTTTTTGGACTTCATTTTGCATTTTGGAGATTCATAAAGTGCATGTTTTGTTTTTTTAAATAAATATTAATTTATTTCATATTGAAATTTCCTACAATCTCATTTAGTCTGGCTGGTGACAAGTTAAAGTACATTTGTTCCCTCAGCTTCATGTCATGTTGAGGTGGCAGGTTTGATTCTATTGTGTCTATAGCTTGTTGTCTTTATGTTTATCCCTTGATAATAAGCTGGCTTTATTGATCAGACAGGGCATCAGCCAGCTGTCAGAGTGTGGGATGTTCAAACCAAGGGACAGGTTACAGAACTTTGTGGACACAAGTTTGGAATTAGCTGTGTGGTAAGCTCTCATACCAAAAATATGTGTTCTCTATAGGTTTTTATATGTTATTATGTATGTCTGCATAAGGCACATTCTTGCCTATTTATTCAAAATGAAATAGACTATCTGTTACTTGTGTATCACATAGCAGCCTCCAGAATGTGAATGGAGATCTAGGCTGCCACTGTTGTACTGAAATGATATTCCAATTTTTTTTTTCAAAGACGATTATTGTCACTGATTCACAGTCCATGCTTCGAAAGGTTCAGAATGGATGGCTGTGGCATAAATAGTCTACTCCCAAGCCACACTGCCGTCGGGGAGGAGAATATATATCATGCACCCAATGCTTCATGCTCTTACACATATCCATGCACCTTCGTCCATGAGAAACTAGGTTCTTTCCCAGCCGCTCGCCTCCACCGTCACCTCCGCATCACTGGTTCGCTATGCACCAGTAGATATCATTGCCGCCATATTGCCTTTTCGTACCCCATTCATGGCTCAAGAAGCAGCACTCCCACTCGTCCCCTAGGGAGCCAACTCTTCCTCTAGGCTAGCTGGTTGTGGGCTTGGGCTCCTCCGCCCTCATCACATCTCTGCTGTGACGTGTGGTCCTCGCAAAACAACTTACACCACCATAAGTAACTTTGCCCAAGGTTGAACTTCACCTGACATCCGTGATCTCACTGACTGCTACAACATGGTGTTTCAACTACACTGCAGAGTCCCAGTCTCAATTGCACTGCACTCATTTGGAGGGGTGGCTACAGAGTCGACACGAGGCAGATGTGAGATTGTTCGCTAGCTTCGATGTTACACTTTGGACATGATATACTTCCACTTGCAGACAGAAATGTAAACCATATTACTGCAGTGATCTATTCCACTCAACATTCTGATTGTTCCAGAGCCAGCACGATATCCTATATTCTTACAGAGTTTGAAGTTTGTGTGTGTTATGAAACAAAATTTATTAGTAATGCTGTCAGGTAAATTATTTCATATAATGAAACATAAAACACATTTTTAGTACTAAAACTTGTCTTGCTTGCTATTTCTATTGGTCAAACTGATTTCGTCATTAGTTAGAAGCATCAGTATACAAACTTGCCATCAACATTTTCTATACAATAGACATGATAAAGTTAATACATGCTAATCTTTTCAACATACACAGATATGCACCTTTGAATGTAAGTGCTGCAGAAAAGTACTAGTTCATTCCTAGTTCATAGTACTGTTCATTAAATGGATAAGCGATCAGATTTATCCAACAAGAATTCAGTATTGAAGAAGATTGGTTAAAACAAATAATATTGAGAACAATAAAATATTTTGGGTACATAAAGAGACACAAATGTCTGGAAAAGATCATTATATTGGGAGGTGTACCAGTGAAATGGAGAAGAAGTGAAGATCACAGCGTAGTCCTCTTTGATTACACTAGTTTGCCTGCTTTTTGGTAGTTGAGGGATAAAATGCTTTTGTTATGTGTTTTTGTGTCTGTTTTTCCCCGGTAAAGTTAACCCGGTCAACAAATGCCTGCAGAAGTCGGATGTGTTGTCCTGACGGCGCAAGAACGCATCTCTGCTGTAAACAGGCACAACGCAATCACATCTGGAAAAAAAAACTCCGGATGAACGCAGAAGAAGAAGATGTCTGTTTTTGTTTTTATGTAGACATATTTATTCAGTGAGTGATTTTGTCCTGTCACAGGCTTTTTCTCCCAACATGAAGGAAGTAGTCTCTGTCGGCACGCAGCATGACATGGCAGTCTGTGTCTGGAATTGGCGGACTGGTTGCAAGATTGCTTCCAACAAAATCTCCAGCAAGGTCACTTTATGTTTCATATTTATATTTTGCAAGAGTGTTGAATATGTTTTGCAAGAGTGTTGCTTATATTTTGCTTTAGTGTTGCTTTCAACTTGTAGTGTTGTATATATGAGAAAAGTGTTGTATATTTTTTGCAGTTGTTGTCATCAGTTGCTATATAAGTCTGGCTGGTTTTACTTCAGACCAGTTAATTGGATTAACAGTTGACCCAATGACCTCTTCTCCTTCTTCCTTCCCATAACTTTATTTGTGTGTTGGTAGGGTCCGCTGAAAGTGTTTATAGTCAAGTTTTTCCACTACTCCACTATCTTCAGCAACATGTGTAAGTGTGACAGTGCTGTATGTATCCTGGTCATTCTTTACTGTTATCAGACCAGATCTGGACTCACTGGTCACATGAATGTCTGTACCAGGCAAGGCTGCTCCTGTGGAGCACACAGTTACACTGTTTATCTGAAAGTGAGCTCTCAAGTCATGATATACTAGGCATCTCTACAGAAAGTAGTCTACCATTTCTTTCCTTTTTGGCAATGGCCATACAGGTTGATGACCTAAGCCATTGTCTCTATTAAAAAAATCCTCGGTCTACTGTCACGAACTTGAAACAATAACCTACTAACCTGTCTGCTGCTCCCAAGCTCATTCCACCGCCTGATCTCATGGTTTCATGTTACCCTGGTTGAGGGGAAGGCTAAACAGTTCTCCATCTTGCCGAAGAGTGTCCCATAGGCTGGGGGAAAGGAAAAGAGGAAGCACCTGGCTTTTTTTCTTGATAGAGGATACCTCTACCCACCACACAGGAAGTTGCCAATTGCAGTGAAGAAAATAGTGTTGCAGTGCTATAGAAACTACACTGATGTGTGAATGTGAAACATGTATAACATACAGACGAGCTGAGAAACATTTAACGGCAGTTTCGCAGTCCCTCATTCTGGGTTTGGAAATCAGCCACAGGTGATTTGGAAGCAGGCCTCCTTGTGTTGATGTTGGTATGAGCATTGGCCATTCAGAAAGCAATGGCAAACTACTGAATGTAAAATTGTCTAGAAAATCACAAACAGCCAACGAATGTTGGGGTTGGTTGTGGCATCCTGTACAAGATTATGCACCAACGTTTTAGCTGTAACAGTTGTGTAATTGTTTATTGTTTTTACATCTAATGATAAAGGAAGATAAAGATAATATAGTAAACCAAATTAAAAGTCTATTTATGAAATTAGTAAATTACATGTCACGGCTCTGTAACAGAGGGGTAACAATTGCAATTCGTAATCCTGCATACTGCCTTCGAAACACAGCTGTAGATGATTTCAAAGTTGACCGCCTTGTGTTGGTTTCCATTTAAAAGTACGAGTGCCGGTTTTTCAGAAAGCAAATGCAAACAACTGAACGTTAACTTGCCAAGAAATCACAAACAACATTAAAGACTGTATTATCATAGTTGGAGATTGTGACTTAGGGGTAGTCACAATCCCGACATACTGGGTGTGAAGTCATTCACAGGCGATTAGACTGCAGATAAGTTTGCGTTGCTTTTCACAATGCTAGGAGCGTTGGCTATTCAGAAATCACCGACAAACTGCTAACGTAAAATTGTCTAGGAAACCAGTTGTCTAGAAAACCACAAACAGCCAGTAAATGCTGGGGTTGATTGCGAGGTCCTGTAAAGGACAAGCAATGAACTTATTTGTCTGTGTTCTGTTATCATATGTAAATAAATTTGATGTAATTGTCTATGTCTGTCATTAGGTCAGTGCGCTGGCTTTCTGTGAAGACGGGAGATGTTTCGTGACAGTGGGCAACCGGCATGTTCGCTTCTGGTATCTGGATGACAAAAGGTCAAAGGTGCGTATGAAAGCGACGCTCGATATTTGTATGTACAGACATACTTGGAATATATCGGAGTTGGCCTTGCTGTGAATCAGTTGCCTGCTGGCAGGCCCGGTGGTCATGGGTTTGAATTTACATCAAGGTGGATTCTTTAAATAGAACTGAAAAATTGTAACTCTGTCACTACTGGTTATTGAACCCAGGGTTAAATTATTTTGTTTAAAAACCTGTTAAAACAAGAAATCAATGTAAACCTGGTAAAGTTTGAAAATTTGAAAACCTACCCACTAACATAGATAGCAACATGGTCAAAAGGATAAGAGCATTCGTTTTTAAACTCCCGGTACGCTAATGGCGAGATAAGTAGTTCAACCTCTACACTGGCATTAAGTTGGACTTATCTGTTAACTTCTTGATCAAAAAGGAATGGCAAACTACTGAACGTACATTTGCCTAGAAAGTCAGCCTGGGCTTGATCGCAACGTCCTGCAAAGGACTTGTACGTTATTTTATTTTATCCACCGATGTAATGTGAAGACTTGTACGTTATTTTATTTTACCCACTGACATAATGTGAAGACTTGTACGTTATTTTATTTTACCCACTGACGTATTGTGAAGGCTTGTACGTTATTTTATTTTACCCACTGATGTAATGTGAAGACTTGTACGTAATTTTATTTTACCCACTGACATAATGTGAAGACTTGTACCTTATTTTATGTTATTCACGGACATAATGTGAAGACTTGTACATTATTTTTATTTTACCCACTGACATAATGAGAAGACTCACATATGTGGTTTTACAGAAGAATGTTGAAAATTCCTAAGACACCTGAAATTAGTAATTTAAATGTATTGAATGAGTTCGACCGTAAAAATGACTTACCACAAATATTAGAAAGTGATAATCGACTTGGTATCGCCACATTATGAGAAGAGACCAACTGGAACATACCGCACCAGCTGGAAAGAGGAATGAAAAAATAGAGGAAGTCAACAGGAGTAGATTCTCCATGGCCTTTCAGCATGGCATGGACAAATATCAACTTGTAAATAGATACATTCTTTTGAATATCATGAGTTATGTGCATGATAAGGTCAGCATGGTCGAATAGATAAGAGCGCTGAACATCCGGTGTGCTAATGTTGAAGTAGCTGGTTGAACCCCTACACCAGTCAATTGGCCTAAAATGTTGACTTCTCATCCTTGACTTAGGGACGTAAATTACAAGTACCTCTGAAGTTGGAATGGGTTCGCTTGATGTCAAGGGACAGTGGTTGTAGGGAAGGTTAATCCACACTCACTGTTTTGTGAGACAAATTTTCTTAATGCCTTGGATAGCATAATAAATAACACTGATTGTCTGAAAGAGGCTAGTGGCAGTCGGTTTTTGGGGGGGCAAAGGTAGGGAAACTTCAGCCCGGGGGTGAGAAACATTGAGTATTGGACCAGTTAGTGGAACTGAGGCCGGAGAGAAGATACTCAGAGGAGTTGATTATGTACAAGGACAGAGAAGAGCGCAAGTGAATTTTCAAAGGCCTGTAGAGGGCAATATTGGTTTCACGTGGAATTAATGTGTCTGCCGTTTTTTATGATTGTTCCTGGGATGACGTGTTTTCATCATGTCTCATCATAATCAATAAAGTTGTGTGTGCGCAAACCAGTGTTCTGTAGTGACTCGTAGTTGTTGACCAGTCGTCCGGCACAATATTCACACTGACATACACAGCCACTTCTATCTGTCAGGAGCATTGTGACAGTAATATTTCACTGTCTTAATAGATAATTAATTGTATTTAAATATACTAATTGTAAAGATTATCCTGTGGTAAATACTTTTTGTTGGGATATGCATTATTAAGCCTTCACATATACCAGATCATTGTACAAAGAGGTAGAATTACCAGTTCCCTTCCCAGACAGTTTCCAGATTGGGAATTCTTAAGATTATCTTGTGCTGACTTTGTATGGTAATGTTGATCCTAGAACTGGTAAGGGAAACAAGTCTAAAACTATAAGAGATTAAACCCAAACCTTGTCTTAGTAAGCAAGAACACTAATCAGTATGCCGCCATCATCTCTCCGTTAAAAATCCTGCGTGTGTTTAAAGTAATTTTCTCAGCTGTGTATACAAATAAAGCTGGTGGAAGGAGTGATTGGCTTACAAGAATTGACACATTTCAGACAAACCCATTGATGCAACATCTCAGTTAATGTTGTAATGTGTAGATGCTGATCGTCCCCATAGCACATTGGTTGTAGACACATCACATTCATCATTTCATAAGTCTGTAATTCCGGAACCACACTTAAATCCACACTCAAGCATCCCAAAATATGTTGTTTCATCTTTTATTGTGTCTTCAGCTAGTAGTCATTTATAGTTCAGTCTTCAGAATGTCTGCCTTGTCCATCGTGAGTGTTCCAGCTGCTGGTGCTCTTGAAGCCAACAGGTCTTCTTGCATGTTATTGCACACTCTGGCATATCCCGGACAAAGGAGTCAAGTTAAACAATCACACATATAGTAATCACTACACCACCACAACTCCTTTTATAAATATATGTGTGAAATTAAAATATTTATTTATGGGTGGTGAGGTAGAGGGCACACTCTATTGACGGAGAAGTCAGACATCTCCTTCAGTCCACCAGCCTATAAGAACATCCTTGGGCAAGGCAGAGTACTAGTTTAGTCACCCAAAACAGGTCATGTGAAACCTATGTGAGAAGGTGGCGGAGTGTGCTTGAGGGTAACTGACAGACTATGTCTCAAGCTCATGACCATTGGCAGAGCCTCCTTATAGAGATAATGGTTGTGGTCACCGACAAATATAGTTACCACCAAGAAAGATAGATGTGGTAGGCTCCTTCTATACTGTACTGGTGCCTAAAGAACAATATCAGTCATGTAAACTTTAGAGAAAGCTGTTCAGGGGGAACAGTTCTGTACAGGACAGCCAATGGATGATGATACTACAAATATCAACATCATCATGTGTCGTGCTGATAAGCGTGGGTGGTCATGTTTTTCCATTTGACACGATCACAATCATGGTCAGACTGCGAGAACAGCAAGTTAAAAGGTGTGGCCAAACAAGAACGCTACGCAGGAAGCCAAAAGAGATTAATAAACCTACACAGGACTGGTGTCGTGAGCAGCTACACGCTGCAGGATTTACTGAGGAAGGGATGCGAGCACTTGTGGATTGAATGGTTCGAGGTGCAGTGAGGATGAATTGTCAGCTAACTAACTAACTAACCAGAGTCATGGATAGCTCTGTGTTTTTGTCTTAATTATGCCATGTGACCAAGCCATCCAGATTTTCACATCTCTGCCTTCCCCTAGTTCTTTTCTCCTCAATCTTGGCAGTTGTCACCAAGTTTGCCAGTTTATTTCTTCTCATAATGTGCCAAAAAATTCTTGACTGTCTACATCTAATTTCTCCAATCAGCTTACGATTTTCATTTGTTTCTTGTAGGACTTGCTCATTGGTTTTTCTGTCTGTCTATTGTATTCTTTGCATTTTCCTCAAAAACCACATTTGCACTGCCATTAGATGTTTTTCAGATTGTCTGCTCATTGTCTATGTTTCACATCCATACAAAAGTACAGGTTCTATGTAGCACTTCAACACTCTTTTTCTCATTGCAGTTGAAATCTTTTTTATTGATCAGCATGTTTTCAATCTGCTTGACGGCAGAAGTGAAAGATGATGATGATGATGATGATGTTTTCCATATTTGCCATAGCGATTCTAATACAAATCTAGCTAGGGAAATCAATGGATGTAAAAACAATTCAAAACGTTAGTAAATAAGGAGATACCTGATGCAGGAATTTACCACAGGATGTTTCATTGATTGTGCAGATTAACCAGACACTGCCACTGATGGGTCGCTCAGGTATTCTGGGGGAGCATAAAGATAACTTCTTTTGTGACGTGGCTGCAGGTCGTGGAAGCATGTCTGGGAAATTTTTTGTCATCACACAGTCAGGATTGTTGTGTGAATTTGATGAAAAAAGACAGCTAGATAAATGGGTTGAGGTGCGGGTAAGTCAACACTGTTTGTACGAGTTTTTGTTTTATTTTATTCATGGAGATAAATCATTGTTTTTTTAAACAAATTAAAAGTTTTTATATATATATTTGACTGGCACCTGCCATCTTGACAGGCGATAATTTGTAAAATGGAGTTATACCGCTCCATAGCACAAAGCCTGGGCTGAATATAGAAATTATATTGCTCATGCAGCATGATCCCTCTCTCGGCCTGCCTAGTTTACGCCAGAGGAAAGGTAACACCAATATGTTTGGAACAAGAGAATGTGCAGAAGCTGCCGGATCAGCAAAGCAGTGCTTTAACTGTCCCCCTGTCAGAGCTTCGATCCTAGACCAGTTGCCGACCATGGCTTAGGGCCTGGTCTGCCCTGCCATGACATTTAGTCTTTAGGTTGAATTTCCTCACACCAGGATAAGGCTTGTATCCTCCCAATTGTGCTCCTCCGCCCGAAGCCGGTAGAACAATGTGGGGTGTCAGGTTTGGTGAGCGCCGCCCAACATTCGGTGCTAACAGAAAGCAGGTGCCGTTCACCGTCATACGGAAGCTCAGTCATATCTGACTAAGACTTGAAAATACATATAGATATAATGTGTGTGTAATTATGGTTTTAAATTGTGACTAGTAAATAAGTACAGTTATGTAAGTGCATGGAGAGTGGTGAAAGATGTACCACAGAAATACAAAATAGAATAGGGCAAGTTTAAAAACTGCATTTTATAAAATGAAGATAACTTTATACAATGTCTTGTCCTTAGAAATTAGAAAAAAGAACTCTTGTGTGTTACTTATTGAATCAGTTTTAACAAATTACCACATTTTGTTTATAAATAGTTAACAACCAAGATAACCGAGGCCTCATATATGTGTTTTTCACAGAGGAATATTAAAAAGACCCTGGACAGTCAAAATGAGCAATCTTAATGTGGTGATAGGTGGCAAGACACAAAGACAACTGATAACAAATGTCAGAGGAAGACAGTTACACTTTTTTGGTCATATTGTGAGAAGAAAAGAACTATAATTTACTGGTAAGATTAAATGGGTATGTTACCAGAAAGGCAACAGAAGAACAGTCTTCCAAGTTTTGTGTCATAGCATTGAAAGATTATAGGACATAATTGATATCACATGCTGGAGAACAGGCCAACCCATACCAGCTGGCAAGTTGTTTGGTGATAATTGTAATATATGATTAGCTGGCGAGATGATTATACATTTACATTTTATTGACAAGTTTGTTATTCATCTAGGCAATGATAATAATTTTTTTTTTGACTTTGAACTTGACCGTAATCCACACTGGACTGACTGATTTTTGCATGGGGGACAGCTTTCCCTATTACCTGGGTACTTTGCCATGAGGTGACTCCACTCCAAACTGCGGTACTTGTAATTTATTCCCCAAATAAAGGACGAGAAGTCAGCATTGAAGGCCAGCTGATTGATATAGGGAGAGATGCCCCTTCCTCACTATCAGTGCACCAGAAGTTTAAGAGCGAGTGTTTTTATCAATTCGGCCACGTAACTTTCAATGGTAATGGTAATTATCTGATCATACACTGATGTCAAACAAATCCTTCCCTCCGCTAGCCTACAGGACAGTCTTGGGCTAGGTACCTGTTTAGCGCCCGCCTTTCTTCATATTTCTCTCTCCTTGTATATTTCAGTTTGAAGAATTTATCTTATTGCTTTAGTTTATGTTGTGTGATTTCTGCAGTATGTACCTGACCAGATGCAGAGAAATATGCCAGGCAATACATTGTTCAGTCTTTTGTTTATTCATGATTCTTGGATTTTGCAGTTAGTTTTTTACTATGGGATAAGCTAGCAAGTTGCACGCCAACCCTCCTTAGTTATCTCTTAAGACATGCATGGTCACTTATAGTGTTACTATTCTTTGCTTTCCTCATGAACCCTGCTAATACTTGGGCACAATGTAATGTGATTGTAACAAAACTGTTGCAGACAAAGACTGCAAGCTGCATTACTGCTGGTCATGAGCACATCTTTGTGGGCTGTTCTGAAGGAGTGGTTCGAGTGTTCAGTGCAACATCCTTTCAACATTTGTGCTCCTTGCCAAAACCTCACCACCTGGGCGTCGAGGTGACCACAGCCACTAGTCCTAGGTAAGAACTTTATAAGCACTCTTTCTCATTGAGATATTTTACTTGAGCAAACCGGAGAATTTTATACCCTTTGGTACTTGGGTAGTAGATTAGTACAGAGCTGACTTGTGAAGTTCAAGGTATGCAGCTTGAATTTTGTGCTATAGGATTCAGATATCTCCAAGGCCTCAGCTAAGTGACTTTCTGTAGTTTTTTTAATGTAGTTTTTTAATGTTTTTCTTTGTTTGTGCTATTTAACCTTTGATTTACCATGGCCAGTCTACACCTGATGTCTTTTGGACATAAAAATGTCTGGTAATTTTACCCTTTACAGGGCAGACGCTTGTCCATTTTGTAGCCCTGAACGGGCAAGATTTTTTCAGGTTTGGAAAAAGTTTGGGTCGCGTTAGTAAAAACATCACAAATAAGGTGTTAGTCAACCGATTTTAGTTAAATAAACAACACAATGAAGGGAAAAGCATGCAGAATATGTTAGTCACGTGATTGTTGCCGGTAATCCATACATGAACACAAATATTTACGAAATACGGCATGTTGTTTGTGATTTTCCGTCACCTATACAGCAATATACAAACACATTTTCAGAATCATAATCACTTTCTTTAAAGTCCGACTCAGACTGCTAATGCAAAGTAACGCTTTGCACTGATATCTAGCTCTGATTAATAGTCAACTTCGTGCCCTTTAATGTCATTTAAAATGAACCTAGCGAAATCTCGGCTATCACTTGAAGAATCGCCGAAATCCATTTTGAAAAACAGCGTAAAAATCCCGAAAACTATCAAAAATTGTCCGTTCAAATTGATACTATCGCGATTACAAATGGCGGCCACGTTGTCAAGCTGTAGGCAAAAGCGAAAGTAGCCGTCGGAAGTGTCGGAAAGCCGAGAGATCGCGATTTTACAATGCATAATAGTATCGGCCGGAATCGGACGCTACGATCGTTTTCTCGCATCGGCCGGAATCAGACGCTATGCCTTGTAAAGGGTTAAAATTGAAATGTATAAGCTTCTTTAATTGCTTATTTCTGTTATGTTTGAAAAGTAGTGTATTACATCATAATATACTAACATTCTTATACATGTTTGCTTCATTTCCTTTAGCCACATGGCAAACAAAAAGGAAAATGCAAAATATCCTGATGCCAGAGCAATTGCTTTTGATGATGATCACAAGAGGGTAATTGGTTTTATTGTCCCACACTTTAACTCCTCTTTGTATGAGAAAGATCATATTTATTGCATTTTGTAATTCTACTTATATTCTATCAGGTTTTATTCAAGTATATCTAATCCACCTATTCATATTTTCTTATGTTTTGAATAGTCTCTGTTATGTTAATAGTCTGTTTGATTTGCACAAGAGTTGGTTAGGGAAATTTGGGGGATGAAGGGTGTGACTGGCTGGGGAGAAATAGAGAAGAGAGATTTATCTTTCTGTGCTACAGGGTCAATGTTGGTAAGTTACCTGTTGGGGTATCATCCTTACACTCCGAACAAGTCCACAGGTGCTGAGATCCTTCCCCCCCCCCCCCCCCACATAAGCATCATCATTCAGCAGCTAATTGTACCAGTTCTGTGTTGGTTGATGAGGCCCCTCATTCTCCCAATGTGCCTCTCTTATCTGGCTGTCTCAATTCTTACTTCCGAGTCTCTTATTCTGGACAATGAAGTGGATTCACTGGCATCAAAGGCCTCCACTCTCATCATCTCTCTAAGGACATTAATAACATCAGCACTACCCATGGGCTGGCCATCTGTAGGGGATGCAGAGCCAACAAGTTTATCAGCTCGTCCATTTCCCTCAACTCTTGCATTCCCGGAATGAAGATAAAGATGACTACATACAACAGACCTCCACAGTGATGTATTATTGTTTAATTTGTTGGTTATATTATTTTGGTGGCTTGTAGAAAGTTTATGCTCATTAGTTCTTCTTCTGCTGCTGCCTTTCATCTCTCAGTGTGGCAATGTCCCTGAAACAGCAGACGCCATGCCTTTGTAGATTGGTTCATGATTGGTTGGATTTTGCAGGGAAAGTTTTTTATGGGATAAGGTTGCCAGATTCACACCAACCCTCCTTAGTCACCTCTTATGACTTGCTTGGTAGGTTACAGTGTTACTATTCTTTTCTTGTCTTATAAGCTTTGGTAACACAAGGGTGAAGCTCATTACTACTTCACTGATATTGTTGACGCACAACATTATTTAGTTTGTTTAATTTCATGCCGGCACCTCTACCATTGCTGGAATGTGTCTGGAGAGTTTTCAGGATGAGGATTAAAAGCTGCTGAAGCAGTCACTGCATAGCGTACAGACTGCGATTTTTTATGTCTAAAAGCACCACACATTACCCAGAATCAAACAGATGTCCGATGATGTGTGGGGTAGACTTTCTGACACCTAGGCCACCTGCTGCCTGTCATATTTTGTAATTACTTGAGACAACAATACCTAGAATTTTTGTGAATCGTGCTGTGATACTGAGCATGGCACAAATTTGTGTGTTACCATTTGTGTTCTGGATGAGCCTTTTGGGAAGCACCACCTGTGGATGTCAGGGTGAAGTTGACTTTTTGAGGCTGTGGAATGTTCTATGAATTAACCAGGAAAGGCTAATCCAGTCAGCAAATGCTGAGATTCAGTGTTTAGTTTAGTTTAGTTTAGTCGATGGATCAAGATCACGGCACACAGGTGTAACCCATAAGTGCTCCGTTCTCCTCCTAACTCAAACCTGAATCTGGAGAAACTCAGCTCAGTGCATGAACTCTGTAGCACCGGCGAGGATCCTGAAATACTTTGGGTAGATTTTTAACTCAAAATGTTCCCCGGGCAGCGCCGTTAGGCTACTCTTTCTCGAGTTCCAACTGCCAAGGGATTTTTTATGTGCGCAACAATACACACGGGCGTCCGATCTCACTACCCAGAGACGAGGGGAAATGTTATTACTAGAAGTCCACGTGAAAAATATCCTGGGGCTTGAACCCAGGACCTCCAGCACTCGAGGCGGACACCATACCTCGAGATCACGAATTGAATGTGTCAGTTGAAAGACACAAATAGCATAGCTATGCTGTAAAGGCATAATGCCATTATGTCCAAAACCAAAAAAAAAATATCAGACGAGCAAAGAAGAATGGGTACTTCTCTTTCTTATTCTTCTTTCTGCTGTCTGTGTTATAGCTCTCAGCATCTGTTAAGGAGGAGCTTTCTGGACAAAGTTCTTATGTGGGCTTTATACAAGATATTGATCATTGCCTATGCTATTCTGCAGATGCATCACTTTCAGGATGGGAATCTGTCTTATGTTCAGTCTCCACTTTATCTAAATATTGTTTACCAGATGCTGTTTGACAGCTGAGAGTACTGACAGTAATGTAACTGCTCTCACAGGTGACATGTGTGTATAATGACAGAAGTGTGTATGTGTGGGATGTGCACGATGTCAAGAAGGCAGGAAAGGCATGGTCTTTTCTTTACCACAGTGGCTGCATCTGGGACCTAGAGGTGGGTTGTTGTTGTTGTTTTTGTTTTCTTCTGTTGTTTATGTTAATAATGATACATTGAAACTTGTTTTATCATGCAAACATAGTAAAAGTAATCCCACTACAGATGTTGCTGTGGGAATTTTAAATGCTAAGAATTTCCAGTAGACTAAATCACAGTTTTGTGAAGGTGTGTGGCCTGTTCTCTTCTTATCTTCTCATTCCCTAAATCTCAGGGGTCTGTTTGCTGATGGGTGCATTGAGTCGATTCTATGACTTGACTTTGAACTAGTTACAGTAGCCGATATTCTAGATCAAGACGTTATTAAGATTTCCTTTCTTTGACAATTTTCTTTACCCCGTTTGGAAATAAGTGACCATTTTACAATTTGGTGTGGGTAAACAGTTTTATGAGTTTGTTTTCAGCAATCACATTAGTCAAACATCTCCTTTTCTAAACACTCAGCTTTATCAGAATGTTGCTAAGATAGTTATGTACACCTACTTCAGTCTACATAAAATTGTATAAAACGTGAAATTTTAACAGAATGTTGCTAACATAGTTGTGTAAACCTATATCAGTCTTCTTAATATTGAATAAATCATGTAAGACTTTCACAGAATGTTGCTGACATAGTTGTGTAAACCTACATCAGTCTTTCTAATTATTGTATAAATCATGTAAGTCTTTAACAGAATGTTGCTAACGTGCTGTGTAAACCTACTTCAGTCTTCGTAATATTGTATAAATTATGTCAACCTTTAACAGAATGCTGCTAACATAGTTGCATAAACTTCACCTCAGCCTCCCAAACCGTGTAAATGTTTTGTCTTCAAGTTTTAGAATATATTTTGGGGGTCAAAATGATGTATAGGTGGCATTAGTTAGTTAGTTAGTTAGTTATCAGTTGGGGTATCTTCGTTGCACTCCGGACATTTCCATAGGTGCTCAGATCCTCCCCCCAGCATATGCATCAGCGTCCGGTGGCTAATAGTGCCAGTTCTGTGTTGGTTGACGAGGCGCTTTGTTTTCCCGATGTACCTCTCGCGTCTGGCTGTGCCGATTTTTACTCCCAGGTCTTTCATCCTGGAAAGCGTTGTGGAATCACTGGCGTCAAAATCCTCTGTTCTCGCCATATCTTTAAGGGCGTTAATAACATCGGCACGATCCATGGGCTGGCCATCTACAGGGGGTGCAGAGCCAGCCAATTTATCAGCTCGTTCATTTCCCTCGACTCCCGCATGTCCCGGGACGAAGATGAAGGTGACTTTGCGGATAACAGACTTCCGCAGCGACTCAGTCCACTGTCTACGTACAGAATCATGCTCATTGAATCACATAGGTGGCATTGTACTTGGCAAATTTGGATACCAGCATGTTGGTCAAGTGGTAGGATTTGTATCTGTCTATAACTAGAAAGTATTCTTGTGGTTGGTGTGTGATTTTTCTCTTTTTCTTTTTCTTGAATCTTCTTATATTTAAATTGTAAGGTACTTTATGTTGAAAGCTCCCCCCTCCCCCCAGCAATATTGATAATACACAATGAGATTATTTACATTTGTTGGCTGGATAAAAACAAAATACATTTTCTTTACAGTTGCCAGCCAAAAGTACTTGTACTATCAACCCCAAATAGTGGCCTTCCATCCTTTAAGTTCATTTAGAAGGCATCAGTTTTGAAGATGTTTACAGAGGTTTGAAGATTCTATTTCTCATTGAAGTGTGCGGAGATGTAATTGGTTTATAATGCATTGTTTGTTTCTCTTAGATGTATCCACAGTTGGATGATGAAGCTAAAGCTATGCTACCTCCAGGATCATTTCTGACCGCATCCAGTGATGACACTATACGAGTGTGGAACTTAGAGACCAATATGCCAGATAGTACAGCCTTCAAAAGGAATATTTACAGTAATGTTAGTTTGAGCATTCTATCACTTATTATTGTTAGACTGCTGTAAGACATTTAGATTTTGTATACAAACAAATACATTTTTGTTTTGTCTATTGTTTTCTGTGGTGAAGGGGTGATGGATGCAATGTGTAATTCTGCATACCCTGTTTGAAACACAACTGTGGGCATTTTGGCAACAGACAACCTTGCGTTGGTTTTATTAACAATGGTATTAGTGCCAGTCTTTCAGAAAGCAGTGGCAGACTACGGAATGTAATCTTGCCAAGAAATCACAAATAGCCATCACAAAAAATTCTGGAGTTGACTGCAACGCTCTGCAAAGGATATGCAACTAACTAACTATTTTTCTGTCACTCTTCTTTCTGTCTCAGACACATGGTTTAACACTTTCTGTCCCAGCAGATGTTAAGTTCAGTGAGGGTTATCACCATTACACTCCACACATGTCAACAGTTGGCTTCAGTTTCCACCATAATAGAACCATTTTAGCGTACAGCAACTAACTGTTACCAGTTGGTTTTGACTGATGAGCCTTCTTATGTGTTTGATAAGTCACTCTTAGAGATCAGCATGGCTGAATGGAAAAGAATGTGCGTTCTTAAGCATCCGGTATGCTGATGTCGAGGTAAGGGGTTCAACCTCTACATCGGATAGTTGGACTAAAATGTCGACTTCTTGTCCATGACTTGGGGATGTAAATTAAAAGTACCTCTAAAGTCAGAGTTGATTCACCTGATGGCTAGAGACACTGGTAATAGGGAAAGCTAATCCACATGCAAAATTCAGTCCGGTGCCACTAGAAGTAGTATGTATGGACTATACTTGAGTTCACACCAAGTGAGTGCCCAAATAAAAAAGTCACTCTTTCCTGTTTGGCTTGTCTTCAATTGCACGCTGGAACTCAACAAGGAATCATGGTGAGGTACATAAAGTGTGTATGTTCCTGGTGGAGTGGCTAGCATCTCTCGACAGGTTGGAGATTGCGAATATATCTTGGATTTTCTGCTGAGGGCATGTAGATGCGTGGGGCAATGAACAGGCTGATAGATTAGCTGCAGTTGGTGCTGCCCCTCTGGGCAGACAGCTGTTTTATGATAAAGAAGCCGTGGTGAAGGCTCTCTGGAATCAAGTGGAGAGAGTAGCTGAACAGGTGGAGTATCACATCTGGAAGTACTAGCTCAGACGGGAGTGAGCAGAGGGTCTGGATGATACTCAAAGCATAGAAGAAAAGTCAGGCGGACTTTTAATGAGATTCCACTTAGCAATCAGCATGGGAACTCTTCAGTGGCCTTTGACAAAGGCTGGCAGAGCATTGTGGGAATGCCCTGAAAGCAATGATGGTTGATTCTTTCATTTGGTATTCCATATGTGCAAGCTGTCAATGTTTAACTATTGACAAGTAGTAGTTCTTGGTAGCCTTTGTATGCATGAATTCATTCCTTAAGAAAGATAGTTGTTTTATTCCCTGTATGCATTATATGTTTGAGTTTTCTGTAGTACTTGTATGTGAAAGGCTGAATTCTTCACTGCAAAACTTTAGGAAGTTCTAGATTTCACACTTGTACAAGAGAGTAAATACAACTTTCTTATTATTTGTGCTAAATGTACTTTATTTCAGACTGGTTCTATGTAAGCATATCGGGGTGGGGGTGTCTCCATAATAAAGTGGAGAGTGGTGAAGTCATCTGCCTGCACTCTGAAGGTAGTGAGTTCGTGTTTGGACTGAGTTATTCCTACATCAGTACCGTTCTTCTGGAGACCACTGGGGGAAACCACGGGAGCTGTTCAGTTTGTGCTTTGTGCAGTGCTCCCAGTAGGTGGCAGAGACTGAGCCAGAATGGGTAAAACCTGGTGCATTGAAGTTGAGCCGCTTGCCTTTAATCTTAACCACATTTCTTTCTTGTCTTTTAGCAAGTTGTAGTACCGTTGATCTGTGACTTGTTAGAGGTTCATTTAAGATTATCGCCAGTACATTCTGGACATGACCATAGGTCACCTCCTGTAAACCTATCAGTGTGCAGTGACTAACCGTACCAGTCCAATATTGATTGGCAAGCCTCCTTGTGCACATAATGTGCTGTTAAAAGGTTGCTCTAGTATGTAAATTCTGACTTCAAGTTAATCTACTTTTATTTTTTTATCCTTGATTATTTAAGCTTATTTTTTAGATACATGATTCACCTTTATTTTGTGTATCAGGAAATGAAATTATGCAAAGAAGTTTTATAAAATTAGTTTTCAGAAAATTTCAGTTATATTTTCTTTTTATAAATATCTTTCAATACTTGGTGTATGTTTGTTCCATCCACAGGAATTGTTAAAAATAGTTTATATTGACCCAAGTTTGACCTTTCTTTGTAATGTGGACTACAATCCTGGTAAGAAAAGATGCATCTATAATTGAAGATTACATGTAAACATAAACTGCATTCATTTTGTTTCCTGTATGCTCACCCTCTCATGACTGTCTGAGTATTTGTGTATGTGTCTATTATGTGTGTGGGAAGGAGTGTATGTGTGTGCTTCGCTTTATGTATGAATGAGGATATATGGGCATGAGAGAGTATGCATATATGAGTAAATGTTTGTTAGTGTGATTGTGAGTGGGTTTATGTGTATGTGAGGGAGTGTGTATTTGTGTGTTATTCAGTGGGTGTGTAACCGTGAGAGTTTGTGTAAATGTATGAATGTGTATATGTAGGTATGTATGTATGATTTATGCATGTATGAGTATCTATTTGTCGGTCTGCCTGCCTGTCTGTCTCATAACATGGTAAGATAAATTGTTTATGTTCACAGCATGCATTTGACAATTATTTTTATTTCAATGTGAAAGTAACATGCACAATAGTTAATTGATGTATGGATTTGACCACTAATCATCTTCCATGTCACTCTGTCAAACCATCTAGAATGTTCTCCCTCTGTCGACCTCTGTCTCAAACACCCTCAATCATCCTGGTTGTCACATCTTTCTTCTCTTGACAAGATGCAGGTTGTGAGCATATTGTGAATTTTCTACCTGTGGCATGCAGAGGTGATAGGGGTGGGGGGGTAATGAATAGGTGAATAGATTGTCTGCTGCTGTTGCCCTGCCTGTCTGGGCGGAGAAGAACACTTTATGATAAGGAAGATGATGTGAAGGCTCTCTGGGACCAGGTAGAGAGTGTAACTGAACAGAGTATCCATATCTAGAGGGATTGTTTCAGAATGAAGTGAGTTAAGGTTCTGGGCAATTCTCAATACATTGAGGAAAAGCCAAGTGGACTTTGAAAGATACGTCTACTGGAACTATCAGCATGGGAACTCTTCTGTGGCTTTTGAGGAGGTCATGTGCGGAGATGTATTAAGTGGAGATTCCTTGCTAGCTGCCTCTGCTTTGTGCATTTTTATGCCCAAGGTGTCTTTGTGCTGGTCGACCGTTATCCCTTCTTGCAGGCACCATGCCTTCCATTACTGTTCTTTTACAAGCCACTGCAGCATTTAATGTGGTTTTTTTGTTTTGTTCACTCTTTTTTAATTCAAGCTTATTCCTTACACAAGCTACTTTTCGTGCACTAGAATGATTTTTGCATGTCGATGAGCCTTCCCAATTACCAATGTCCCTCCCCATCAGGCGAACCCACTTCAATTTCAGAGGTATTTGTAATTTACATCCTCAAGTCAAGGACGAGAAGTCAGCATTTTAGTCCAACTGACCGGTGTAGGTTTTGAACTGCTACCACGGCATCAGCTCATTGGATGTTTGAGAATGAGTTCTCGTATCTATTCAACCATGCTGAACTCCGTTTAATATAGTCAGAGTATTTCAGTTTTTATAACAAATGCTTTTTGTGTGCCAATTTTTCTTCTATATTCAGGTCTTGTAGAATGCCTGTGTTTGTGCTATTCTTCGTTCCCAGACCAAGCAGTACATTTAGTCATTACAACATATTTGATCTACTTTATTCACAGCTGGTGCTACAGACAAGACAGATACTACATATGACGGTAAAAATGGGGTTCGCTCCCTGTGTGTGAGCCCTGATGGTGTTGACCTAGCTTCTGGGGATCGTCAAGGCAACATTAGGTGAGCACATTGCACCAGCACACATAGAGAAGATAATGTAAGGTTGTATGTACATTTGAAAGAGGTGCAAAAGTATTGTTCATAATTGTATTATTCACCGTATAAATGCTATTAGAGCAGCATTTCACAGGATGAAAGAATATTTTATGTAAGATATATTTGTTAATGAAGGTGAAACAGAGTTCATGCAAGATTGTTTTTGACCGCTCGCTTTGAACTCAAGCGTAATCCATACACATGCTATTATAGGTTGTATTCTTAATGGCTGTGAAGTGTTTGAAAATATTGCCGGTCCAAGTTTTGTATTCACCCTCTGTACAGTTCATGCAACATAATAGGTATATACAAAACTTGGACCGGCAGTATTTTCAAACACTGCACAGTCATTAAAAATGCACCCTGTATAAAGCCAATTCTGATGTATGAAACTGACTCATGGAAAAGAACAGATTCGTAAGAAATTACTGAGTGGTTGAAGAGATGGGGTTCTATAGAAGAATGCTGAGAACACATTCTAAACTTTATCTCCCATTGGAGTCTCTTAACCAACTCAATCCAGGCCATTCATCCAGTGAGCTGATGCTGAGGTAGAGGATTCAACCTCATGCATAGGTCAGTTGGACTAAAATGTTGACTTTTCGGCCTCGACTTGGGGACGAAATTACAAGTGTGGGTGGGGTGATGTGTGTGTATGGGAGATGTGTGTGTGGGTGGATGGGCGGGGAGATTGTTATGGGTGGGGGGATGTGTGTTTGGCTGGGTGGTTGAGGGATAGGTTTGTGGATGGGTGGGTGGGTTGGGGGTATTGATGGGATGTCTATGTGCCGGGTTTGTGTGGTGGGTGGGTGAGGGATGTGTCTCACAGCATGGTAATATGCATTGTTTATGTTTACAACATTCATTTGACAATGTTTTATCCTATGTAAATGTATAATGCACTATTGATGAACAGAAGATGAGTGATTGGAAGGGCCGAATGTAAGACACGCCTGTGTGCCCAATTTGTGTCCCTTTAAAAATAAAGTTAACTCAAATCAAATCAAATCAAATCAAACCATTCTGTCATCTGCTGTTTCCTTCAGTTCCATCTATGTCCTTCCCATATTATTCTTCTGTGTCTCTAATTCTGTTCTCCATGTGTTTTTAGGTTTCCTTCTATTTTCATTTGCACTGTGGATTGCAGACAAAGGACTCTTTCTCTCTTTCTCTCTTTTTCTCTCTCTTTCTCTCTGTGTGTCACTTTGTCTCTTTCTATCTCTATTCATTTGTCTGTCTGTCTGTCTGTCTGTCTGTCTGTCTGTCTGTCTCTCTCTCTCTCTCTCTCTCTCTCTCTCTCTCTCTCTCTCTCTCTCTCTCTCTCTCTCTCTCTCTCTCTCTCTCTCTCTCTCTCTCTCTCTCTCTCTCTCTCTCTCTCTCTCTCTCCAATTTAGCCGTCTCTCTCTCTGACTATCTTTCCTCTCTCCTTCCCCTTCCTCATTTAGCCTTGAATCGTGAGGTCAGAACAAATTGTAATTTTAAATTAGAAGGTTTAAATTCATAAGATGGACTTCATTGCACTGGGTTTCAATCCATATGGCTCTGTCTCTTTCCCCAGGGCGGCTTGCCAAGAGCACCGCACAAAGCACAAACTCCATAGCTCCAGCAACAACCCCCAGAAGTTATTCCCTGTAAACTCAGTAGTTCAACTACAGACCAGAAACATCTTAAACATAATCCAATTGTCTTGTTAGAAGATAGTTGCATATCCTTTGCAGGATGTTGTAGTCAGCCCCAGCATTGTTTGGATAGGATGTTGCAGTCAGCCCCAGCATTGTTTGGCTGTTTGATATTTCTTGGCAAGTTTACATTCAGTAGTTGGCCATTGCTTTGTGAACGACCAGCACTCATATCATTGCATTAAAATACTAACGCAAGGCTGTCTGCTGCCAAACTTGTCTAGACAAAATAAGTTCCTTGTGCCTATTTTTCAAGTTAATGTTTTAATATTTAAATCCTCAGATATTTTTGACAGTGCATGTGTAAATGTAACATTTTCAATCCACTAGAATTTATGACATGCAGTATTTGAGTGAGAAGACTTGTGTTGAAGCCCATGAATCAGACGTTATGTGCCTTCAGTACTCCTACTCAAGTTCTGGTCAGTGAGCTTTCTCATTTTCCTTTCTTCGTCATCATCAACATCTTCATCACCATCTTCATCATCATCATCATTTTTTTCACCATCGTCATCTTCTTCATCGTAATCATCTGTATCATCATCTTCATCATAATCATCATCTTCATCATAATCATCATCTTCATCATCATCAGGTTAGTACATTCTAAGATTAGTGTTGAAGCTCTTTGATCACATAACTCCACTGTTCTCTATTCTCAGCTTGTGCTTATTCTTTATCTTATTTTTGTTGTTGTTGTTGTTCTACTTCTTCATCAATCAGCATCATTAGATATGTGTCTATTCCAGCATGGGTCACATGCAGGATAGTTTGCTTGAGGTCTTCACTGGTTCCCTTGGAGTTTGTCTTAGGATGACTCCTGTGGGCCACCTATGTCTGAGAATTCATGTGTGATGTAGTTGTTTCCTGGACATCCATGTTTGTAATTCACACAAACTGATATATGTTTTGTGAACTTTTTAATTGGTAAACTAAAGTCTGGTATATTAATTAATGTTCCATATAATCTTCTATTCTGCAATGTAATGGTACCCTGAAATCCTGTTTTTATTTCTATATGATTGCACTCTGTCCTTCTCTTTTCCTGTTTGCCTTGCAGCATCAAAATATGAAACAAAATCTGAAACAAGCTCTGATATGCCTCATACAATGTAGAGGTTGTTGCTTACACAGTTACATACATCTTCCTTTGTCAATTCATGACTGCGGAAGCACTTCATGAGAAGGTAAAACCTTATCACTATCATGAGTCCTAGCACAAACATTCATGTGTCTCACAGATCTTGGTCATTGGTGTTCTGGATCAATTGTTTCCATGCCACCATTTTAAAACATCAAGCATCATTTTTCTTGGTATACCTCTGCTTATTCTTCCACTGAGTTTACCGTCATCACAATATGTCCAGTGCTTTTCTTCTCATTAGCTGACCAAAGAACATTGTCTCTTTCTTGTTGTTGTAAATAATTTTCTACTTGCATTATCCTCTTCTGTGCACTCGCTAATTACTCTGGCTGTTCAAGGTATTCACAACAATCATCTCAGAAACCATGTCTCCATTTCTTCAAAGCTCTTCCTAATTTGTTTGTTCACATTCTATGATTCACTTCAACACAACAAAATAGGTTCTACATGTCATTTTAGTACTCTCTGTCTGACATGTAATGAGAGTGGCTTATTACTTAAGATATATATGCCTGAGAGGTGTGGCCAGGAGGTTAAACTGATTTGAACCCATGACTCCAGGGCCAACAGGCAAGATCTTTTGGAATGATGCATTTGCTTGGCCTGGGTCTGATACAGGATGGTTTGCTGGTAATTGTAAGTAAATGCGCAGCTGCTTAACTACAAAGACACCAAGCTCTCCAAGTGTATGGTTGGATGTAACCAGATAGGAAACACTATATAAAAAGGCTACACAGAGCCATTGGTTATCAAAATAAATAAACAGGTGTATCAGATATAAGCATAATTACACAGGAATATCAGATATAAAAATAATTAACAAAGGTATCGGATATAAGCAGGAGTTTTGGATGTAAAAATAATTAACAGGAGTATCTTCTTCTTCTTCTTCAGCGTTCCGAGCCATTGAGGTTCTTTGCTGCAAATACAATCCGTCTCCATTCGTCTCTCTGGTGGACCTTCTCTTGCCAGTCGTTGATTCCAAGTGCTTGTAGGTCTGTACATGTATTATCTCTCCACCGCCTTCTTGGTCTACCTCGGGGTCTACGGTCATTTATTTCCTGAGTGTAAGCGAGTTTTGTTTCCCTATTATCTTCCATTCTTTCTATATGCCCCAGCCATTGTAGTCTATTAGCCTTCATGATACCAGTGATTAGCGGGGACTTAAACAGATCATAAATGTCTTTGTTACTTCTTCTTTTCCACTCTCCACTTTGTGTATCCCTAATGGGTCCAAAGATGCGTCTTAAAATTTTGTTCTCAAAGGTTTGTAACAAGGCTTCGTCTCCTTTCGTTGTACTCCAGGTTTCAGAGCCATACAGCACAACTGGTCTGATCAGTGTTTTGTATATTGTGATTTTGGTGTTACGAGATAGCGCCTTTGATTTTAGTAGATGTTGTAGTGCATAGTATATCTTATTTCCAGAGTTGATTCTAGTTTGTATTTCTTCCCTTATGATGTTGGAGCAGTTGAAGATCGTACCCAGGTAACAGGAGTATTGGATATAAAAATAATTAACAGGAGTATTGGATTTAAAAATAATAAACACGAGTATTGGATATAAAAATAATAAACAGGAGTATCGGAAATAAAAATAAACAAACAGGATTATCGAAAGCAACAGAGCATTATATCTGTCCTTTGATAGAGAGAAATTTCAAACAACTTTTTTGTGGTGAAAGTTATGCACAGTACAAGCCAATAAATGATGATAAAACATATACAATAAAAATGAAAATATGGCTTGAGATGAAATGTAAGATACATAACTACACATCCCATCTGTGAACAAACCTGATCTTATATGCTTGTTTGATTGATTGATTGATTGATTTAGGAATCGACATCACAGCATTCGGGGCATTCCCATAAGTGCTCCGTCCCCATCCTCAGCAGCCAGCAAAGAGTTCCAACACTAATAGTACCAGTAGCAATCTGATTATAAGTCCGTCTCGCCTTTCCTTTGAGCGTTGAGCGTCGGCCAGATCCCTTCGTCACTCCTCGTTGTCTCATTCTTGCCAGACCATGGTAATCCATTTGCTCCTCCGAGGTGTGCATGTGCTCCCACAAGGCCTCAACCATATGCTTGTTTGTTGTCCTACTGTTCTAAGATACTTCATATGATAATGTGACTGAGAAATCACTGCCATTCACTTACATGTGAAACAGTTTCTCCATACCCTTATATTTTTCAGGTCGATTCCTTGCAACCTCTAGTCGTGACAGACTGATTCATGTGTTTGATGTGGATGAAAATTATGGGTTGGTTCAGACACTAGGTGACCACTCATCTTCCATAACTGCTGTACGATTTAGAAATCTCAATAACAAACTTCAGATGATCAGCTGTGGTGCAGACAAATCCATATTAATCAGAAATGCAGTGCCGGTAAGTAATGCCAGATTTGTTTGAGCACAAATATTTCTATTGTCTATTATTTGTTCTGCATTCACATACATATATATATATGTAAATGGTAAATGGTTCAACCCCTACACCGGTTAGTTGGACTAAATTGTTGACTTTTCGTCTTTGACTTGGCTACGTAAATTACAAGTACCTATGAGTGGGTTCGCCTAATGGCGAGGAACACTGGTAATAGGAAAAGCTAATCCACACACAAAAATCAGTCCAGTTTAGTAAGTTTTTGTGGACATTGCCATCATAACAGTTCCTGACATATGCCAATAGCTGTGTTAAGTTTGTAATGTCCATCATTTCATCCAGGCGAATTGCAAATTTAGAGCTTTTTTTTTACAAATTCTTCCAGTAAGTTGTTCTCTTCATGATTCGACCTCCATCCTGTAAGAATAGTATAGTATATTGCGCTATAATTTCCCTATTCTTATGCACTCCTGCTATTCTAACAGATAAAATTGTGAATTTTTAACACACAAGCCACAAATAATAGGTTGCACAATTTATTGCCTGGCATTCTTCACTGCACCTCATTAGATGCATCCTACAGAATTTATATAGCATAAGAAGGGAATACATGAACCATATTTTGGCTGAAACACATATAGTCTCTGATGCTGTTTGAATGTGGAGCAATGTTATCCTCGTACAATAATACTAATGCTTGTAGTCCCCAGAGTTTCAGTTCCAGCTGGAGCATCACCTGGCCACCAAGATCACCCTGTATGATATGGTGATAGATCCCACACAGAAGGTGTTGGCAACAGCTTGTCAGGACCGCAATGTCAGGTGGGATTTGTGAAGTTTTTGTCACATGGTTGGTTTTGGTGAATCTTCTGTAAAGTTGTGGTGTTTATAGACCAGGAAAAAGCTTTTGATACAATTGATAGGAACATGCTATGGGGTTGCCTAAGAAAATACGGAATTATCAAACATTTAATCAATGTTTGCACAGGTTTATGTAAATCAAGCAAAAGTGGTTTAAGGAAAAAGGCAGGTACATTAAAACCTTTCGAAGTGAATTCAGGTGTCCCACAAGGATGTGTGCTCTCCCTTCTATTTTTTTATAACATTCATTGACAACATATGCAGAAAGCTAAGAAGAAAACATTTCATAATTATTATTTGCAGTTGACAAAGTGTTAGTAGCAGAAGATGAGAGGCTTCATTGATTTTTTTTGTTTTTTTCGACACTGTGATTTCCGTTTGCTGGATTTGTGTTTGTTGTAAGGTATGTACACCGTCTGTGTTTATAATGTCACTTTTTCGCAATAATCACACATATGTAACTGTTTTTATTTTGTATGGTTTCTCTAAAACTTTTAGCAAAATTGAATATTCAAAACTATGCCAGCAGCTCAAAGCTATGACTCACCACTGCTGTATTTTGTGATATTCTTCAGGTTGTACAACATTCAAACCACAAAAGAGAAGAAATGCTACAGGGGATCCGTCGGGGATGAAGGAGTCTTGTTGCGTCTGCATCTTGACCCTTCAGGTTCTTATGTAGCCACGACAGGCACAGATAAGAATGTGTGCATTCTAGACTTCCACACTGGAGAGTTAGTGGCCACCATGTATGGACACTCAGAAGTTGTGACTGGAGTCAAGTTTGCAAATGATCTCAAACATTTGATAACAGTCTCAGCTGACAGGTAAGAAGGACATGTGCTTATCACTGTTAACAGAGGTTATCTTATAGAGGCTGGTGTCTATGGTTTAGGGCAGTGAGCGTGTTTCACAATACAGAGGTGAGGCTATTTGGAAGCAGACACCTTGCGTTGATTTTGATGAAATGAGTATCAGTTATTCAGAAAGGAATGGCAATCAAATGAACATAAAAATTGCCTGCAAAATCACAAATGGCCAAAAATGCTGGGGTTGATTGTGACATACTGTAAAGGATATGCAGCTAACTTTTTTTTTATCTGATAGAATGGTAACATTTAAATCTCTGTCATGAATTAAAAGACACTGATCATGTTGAAAAAGTAGTCGTGTTTTAAGAAAGTGACGTACAGATGATTCATTAATTGCTACCTGCACAGAGTAGGAGGAGGACTAAGATGGTATTACAGAATCGCCAATGAAGAGAGCCAAATAAATTCCGGTGAATCAAGAGGTTAGAAAAGATGCTATTGCTGGATGGGGCACACATTGAGAACACCTGATAATGAGGTAACTAGAAAGTCCTTTGTCTACAGCAGGGGTGGCCAACACGAGGCCCGCCGGTAGTCATGTTGCGGCCCGGGGAATGGGAAACGACGATGTAGTCGAAGCTGTAGCACGCTTGCTTGTTTACTTTAATTAAACTAAAAAATTAGGTGCTGAAATTTGGCCCGCCTGCTGAAAAGGTTGGCCACCCCTGGTCTACAGCTCACAGAGTCAGCGAAACAGAGGAAGACCTAAAACACATGCAGTCGAGAATTAGAGATAGAGATAGGTGAATAATATTGGGAGGACATGGGTGGAGCTGCAGGAGATAGGACGGCTTGGAGTTAGTTGGTGGAGGGTTTAAACCCCAAAATGATTCAAAAGGCAAGAAGGATGACTTCATTGTACCGGGTTTTGTCCCATACGAATCGGTCTCGTTCTGCAGGGTTGCCTTCCCGAAAGTGTTACACATAAGTATGAACTCTGTTGCTCCAGCGACGACCCCCAGGAGTCTAAGAGAACATTACATTTCTGAACCGAACAACGTAGACCAGAGTTGAACCCACAACCTTCAAAGCATGAAGCAGACGGTGTAACCACTTCATCACAGAAACTCTCAAGTTTATGCTCCTGTGGGGGACAAAAGGCAGAAGAAGAAGAAGAAGAAGAAGAAGAAGAAGAAGAAGAAGAAGAAGAAGAAGATTGAGATAAGTATTTAATCTTTGCTTTGACAAAAACATAATGTTGATCTTTCTGTTGTCATATAACTGTATTTGTCTCTTCTCTGGCAGCTGTATTTTTGTGTGGAGACTTCCTTCAGAAATGACCAAACAGATTAAAGGAAAATTGCAAGGTCAGGGAAAAGCATCGAAAGAGACAGACAGTATCAAGTGAGTGTGGTGAAGGGTCTTAAAACAGATAGTCTTAAACATGTTGAGAAGACACACACATTTAATGCCTTTTTGGTATAGTACTGATATTGTAATCCCGCATACCTCTTCAAAACACAGCTGCTGCCTATTTTGGAAGTAGACCGCCTTTCCATACTATGGTATGAGTGCTGGTCATTCATAAAGCAATGGCAAACTACTGAATGTAAAGTGGCCCAGGAATCGCAAACAGCAAAAACATGCTGGAGTTGACTGCAACATCCTGTAAAGGATATGCAACAAACTGACATCTGGAATCAGCATAGAGGTGGATTTGTACAATTGACATGGACTCCTAGGTCAGCCCGGCCTAAAATTGGTACCAGTAAATCTCTGGAGAAGTCAAGATGGCTGGCATGACACTGACCACATGACCCAGCCACTGCTGATTGGCCAGTACAAATATGGCTGTAGCACCTTATGTCCAGGGCACATTAAGGTGGGTAAAAGGGCTCTTTTCTTCGTTTACTAATTACATCCCTTTAAGCCACACCTAATATAGTAATGGTAAATACACCAAGATACCGCAGCATGATCAATCTGACCATTTTTACAAACAACAAGTAATCATTTTCTGACCTCACAGACCACAGTAGACTCGAGATCATCCTTGTCATGTGCCTTGCCAGCAGGCGTAGATGTTTATGTCTTTCCACAGATCTCGGTCCTTGGTGCTCTGGATCATATCTGCTGATGATATTCCTCCATGCCACCGTCTCAGTCCATCCAGCATCATTTCTCTTGGTCTGCCTCTGCCTCTTTTCCCACTGTTCATTCCAGTTGGCACGATCTCCAATGCCTCTTTTCTCATCACATGACCAATTAATGCTGTTTGTCTCTTTCTTATAATTATATATAATGTTCTAGTTTCATTAGCCTCTTCCAGGCAATCATTGTTAGTTACTCTGGCAGTCCAAGGTATTCACAACATTCAGCTTAGGAACCACATCTCTGTCGCTTCCAAGCTTTTCCTAATTTATTCATTAATGCTTCATGATTCACTGCCATACAGCAAAACAGGTTTTATATAACATTTTAGCACTCTCTTTCTTACATTCAGTGATAGTGACTTATTGCATAAGATACTCACGATAGGAATTTAAATAAGTGGAGAGGTTATTGGAATATAACCAGGTCATGGTTAACAAAGCACACACGGGACTGGCTGGGAGTAGGCCTAATTTGGCCATGCTTTCTCCGTGAGTTTTAGTTATTTTCTGGTCAACAGACTCCAACCCAGTGCCCAGAGCGATATTTTTTTTTCCATGTTTTTGGTATTTGGCCAAAACTACTCCAACTAGCTCTAGTATAACGACCAGTCTTGCAGTACGAGGGCAGTTATCATCCGACCGCACCACATGGACATTGATATGTAGTTGAGTGGAGTCAAGAACTGGCATCACAGCATTTGGGAATTCCCATACATGCTCCGTCCTCATTTTCAGTTTGTAGTACCAATTTTTAATGACTCTCATTCCTGCCAGATCTATGCAGCTTGTATTATGACATGCTTAGAATCTTCCTTGAAGCAAAGGCATTAGGGTCAAATTTCACTGCCAAGTATTTCATCCAGTTAGTCCTGACAATAGTATCTCTGCACTGTCTCTCAATAGGCATATCTGCATTAACAGTACGATTGTTGAGTGAGAAACATGTCACTGCTGCTTTTGCTTTGACCATGCTTTAGATACACTACACCAGTTAGTGAGTCAAGTTAAATCTGAATCACACAGGCAGTCTTATTCCTGTTCTTCAAATGTTTGTAATTTATTAGCAGTTGTTTTTGTCAGTAATGTATTAATAATTGCTTTGTTTTGCTTATTAATCTCCATATTTCTTACTCTTACCACATTTAGTTAAAAGAAAGAAAATATATTTCATTATTTAGTAAAATAACTTATGGTAACCATAATATAATAATTTTGTTTACCTAGTTGACTTTCTTGTTTGATTGTCAGAAAATTATTTCACTTTTGCGATAATTGTTTTTGTTTTATAGAAGTGTTTTTGTTTTAAAAAGAGAAAGACGGTAGCATTTCAGTTTTCTTGTCTACTATTAGATCAGACAAACCTCTACTGCCTAATCCACTGGTGGCAAGTAATTCAGAACTAGAGAAGATAGGTAGTTTAGTCAAGACAGAAGACAGTGAGAATACCCTGCCTGATGACAGCAGAGTTGATGTTACACCAGACTATCGAAGTCTTGACTTCACCATTGGAAAGCTGCCCAACTGGGCCAAGGTTAACGTAAGTGAAGAAATTGTCTTTCTTTGATATTTTCTTTTAATGTGAACTTTGGATCTGCAGTAGCTCATGGCTAGCACATTTATCTACTGACCTTTGATCATGTTTTGGAATCCCCTTAGAGGTGGGAATGTTTTCACTTACCTGGACTCGCAAGTCGACCTAGCGTAATTTTTTTTTTGCGCATATCCTTTACAGGGCATCGCTGTCAACGCCGGCATTTTACTGCTTTTGTTATCTCTTGGCAGGTTTATGTTCAGTAGTTTGCCATTGCTTTCTGATAGTGTAAATTGAGTACCAGGAAATATCCTGGAAAGTCAAATTGGCCAGCATGATATTGATGATTACTTCACCTATCGAATGCCAGTGGATCTAACAAATTGGGTTCGCACCATTTCCCCAGTATGCCCCATGGCAAGAAAAGCTAGTCCTTTACTTCTTGATAATTCCTGAGATTTAAAACCATGTTGCGGGTGAATTAATTTCTTAACATGTTTCAGTCAAAGGTCTGACTCTGTCTATAACTCAGGGACAGTGTGTCAATGACAGAAGAAAAAACCAGAAAAATTACAACGGAAATTAGATTCCTGAGAAGAATACTCAACGTTTCAAGAAGAGAGAAAGTAAGAAAATATGAAATCAGGACTAAAGTGGGTGTAATAGTAGCTAGATTTCATTAGAAAACAGCTAGTCAAATGGTTCATCCACTTCCAGTACTGGCTACCAACTGACAGTATCCCACAACAAGCAATGATGTATAGACCAAACGGAACCAGAAGAAGAGGTCGACCATATAAATGATGAACAGAGGGAATAACAGTGTACAGTGAAATCTACATATATATGAAGCCCATAAACAGGCACTCTCCTGCTGTTTTTGCTTCACCCCAATACCACAAGGTACAAGGGGAACAAGATGAGATGAGTGTGTCAGTTTGCAACATAATTTTTGTCTTGTCATATTTGAAAAATAGGGTAGCGGGGTAGGGGTATCCCCTATCAAAGGAGAAGTAAGGCGCCTACTTCCCTCCGCTAGCCTACGGGACACCCTTGGGCAAGGTGGAGTACCCGTTTAGCCCCCCGATCAGGGTTACGTGAAGCCATGGGTGCAGGTGGTGGATGAAGATAGGGAGCAGCCGACAGATAGTTGTAGGTTATGGTCTCCACCTTCACGACGGTAGGCAGAGGATCTCTTTTTTGAGGAGACAATGGCTACGGTCACTGACCAGTATGGTCACTGCTAGGAAGGAAAGCAATGGCAAACTACCTTCTTTACACATGCCAAGAAAATCATGTTGTGTGAACACGGAGCTGATCCACGACTCTGGTGATCGGGTGAGATGGCAGAACATGACCGCCCACGCTTACCGGCATGGCACATGATGGATGGATGGATTTGAAAAATGTGAATGATGTTGCCACCTATTTTTTATTTATACATTTTTTTTCCAACTGTGTGATGTCAGACGCTGTCATGATCTGTGGCAGTTCATTGGTTAAGATGTAGTTTAAATGGAGGCAGAGGAAAAGGTTGTCGAGGGGTTGCAACATTGGTCTCACCTTAGGAGGCCTGGGTTCCAGTAGAGGCAGTGGATTTTTATCTATTAGAAGTAACATAAAATATTCTTTGCCTGAACACTGTGTTGTGAATGCTTGGACACACTGCCTTTATTTCCACAGCACCAGCACTTTAAAAATGTTCCCAGCATGCATCAGCAATGCTACTTACTACATCAATAATATTTGTTTGTTTAGTAATGGATAATTAGGTGGACAAATAGTATGGTATATAATTTAATTTATATAATTTATTCTATTTTGAACTGATAAACATTGAAACTTTTGTATTTCCCCCTTCTTCTGCTGTATTTGTCCTGCATTCTATTATTGTTGCACGGTATTCGCATCATATGTCTTTACGACAGAGATGCAATATTTGTCTCTTTCGGTCAACATATCTAATTTCTACCCAGCATTTGTTAACCAGGCTAGACTTCATGGGTTGTTTTGCAGAACTTTGGCAGCCTCGATGTGGTGACATCATCCGGGTCCATTCCATCCACAGGGGATGCAGCCCACCAAGTCCATCCAGTACAAACACATGCATGACTCTTGACTCTCAAGGGAAGACAGGGACAGCACATGGACTTTTCCCATTGTACTTTGTCTGATTTTCTTCTTCGTTTTTTCATTAACATTGCGGAAAGTTCTTCTTCTCCTCCCATTCCTCTTCCTCCTTGTTCTTATGCTATTTATCCTGTTATGCAATGAAAATAGTCAAGTAAAGGACTATTTACATCTTGAGGCGTATTCGGTTAACGGTGCTAGCCCCATATTTGTATAGACCCATCAGCGCTCGATAATTGATGTGGTCAGTATCACACTGGCTCGATGATTGATGTGGTCAGTATCACACTGGCTCGATGATTGATGTGGTCAGTATCACACTGGCTCGATGATTGATGTGGTCAGTATCACACTGGCTCGATGATTGATGTGGTCAGTATCACACTGGCTCGATGATTGATGTGGTCAGTATCACACTGGCTCGATGATTGATGTGGTCAGTATCACACTGGCTCGATGATTGATGTGGTCAGTATCACACTGGCTCGATGATTGATGTGGTCAGTATCACACTGGCTCGATGATTGATGTGGTCAGTATCACACTGGCTCGATGATTGATGTGGTCAGTATCACACTGGCTCGATGATTGATGTGGTCAGTATCACACTGGCTCGATGATTGATGTGATCAGTATCACACTGGCTCGATGATTGATGTGGTCAGTATCACACTGGCTCGATGATTGATGTGGTCAGTATCACACTGGCTCGATGATTGATGTGGTCAGTATCACACTGGCTCGATGATTGATGTGGTCAGTATCACACTGGCTCGATGATTGATGTGATCAGTATCACACTGGCTCGATGATTGATGTGGTCAGTATCACACTGGCTCAATGATTGATGTGGTCAGTATCACACTGGCTCGATGATTGATGTGATCAGTATCACACTGGCTCGATAATTGATGTGATCAGTATCACACTGGCTCGATGATTGATGTGGTCAGTATCACACTGGCTCGATGATTGATGTGATCAGTATCACACTGGCTCGATGATTGATGTGATCAGTATCACACTGGCTCGATGATTGATGTGATCAGTATCACACTGGCTCAATGATTGATGTGGTCAGTATCACACTGGCTCAATGATTGATGTGGTCAGTATCACACTGGCTCAATGATTGATGTGGTCAGTATCACACTAGCTCCATGATTGATGTGATCAGTATCACACTGGCTCGATAATTGATGTGGTCAGTATCACACTGGCTCGATGATTGATGTGGTCAGTATCACACTGGCTCGATGATTGATGTGATCAGTATCACACTGGCTCGATGATTGATGTGATCAGTATCACACTGGCTCGATGATTGATGTGGTCAGTATCACACTGGCTCGATGATAGATGTGGTCAGTATCACACTGGCTCAATGATTGATGTGGTCAGTATCACACTGGCTCGATGATTGATGTGGTCAGTATCACACTGGCTTGATGATTGATGTGGTCAGTATCACACTGGCTCGATGATTGATGTGGTCAGTATCACACTGGCTGCCTTTACTTCCCAGGATATTTCCTGGTACCAGTTTTAGGCTGGGTCGACCTGGGAACTTGTGTAAATTTGTAAAAATCTGCCTGGATATGTATTCAAACACAAAGCCGTCAGACAAGTATGGTAACTACTGCGCAACAGTGCTTTCCTTTAGACAGTTTCAATTCATGTGATAATGTCTTTACCTGCCATGATGACTGGGTGTTGAAAATCTTCTCTCACTGTTTTTTCTGTTATTCTCAGCATTTGTTCACAATAGTTTCCAGTTTTTATCTTCTCAAAGTGTGATATCAAATAGTGCTGTCTGTTTCCTTCTGTTTGTAATAAGTAATCAATGTGTCTTAGCTTCTTTCAAAGATGTGACAGATAAATGCTTTTCTAAAAACAGTTTGGGAACATCCCTTCTGAGGGATGTGATAACAGTCCAGGACAGAGGCAGCCCAAAGGACGATGGGCACAGAGAATACATCACTCGGTGGAGTTCAAATCTCAGCTAGAAGTAACGTCTCTTGATGACACATTTACAGGTAAATTTGTTATAAGCTCACACTTTAGGTCTCTGGAGAAAGATCGCATATAAGTTGAAGAGAAAGGTAACATCTGAGCCTGAGAGAAAGATAACATTTGAGCCAGAGAAAAGGGTAAAATCTGAGCCTAAGAGAAAGATAACATGAGCATGAGAGAAAGCTAACATTTGAGCATGAGAGAAAGGTAACATCTGAGCCTGAGAGAAAGGTAATGTCTGAGCCTGAGAGAAAGGTAACATATTAGCCTGAGAGAAAGGTAACATCTGAACCTGAGAGAAAGTAACATATTAGCCTGTGAGAAAGATATCAATATACAAGGTTAACTGAAAGGTGGGGAAATTCTAGGTCTGCTGTGTATTTAGCAGCTCAGATGATAAACTTTATGCATGCTCTACCACCTTTATAAGCAATTACTTGAATTTTCCTAACAGAGCAAGGTCAAACAGTGGAAAGAAGTTGCAATACACTTCCTAGGATACGGCGGAAAACTGTAGTTATAGAGAGTCATTGGGAAAATAAGGTAACGGAATTTATTATATGAGTTATTTGTGAGGGTAGCTGTGCTGTTGGTGACTCTGCTTTTGATTTCCACTGAGAAATGGTGCTTTTCATTGGAATGTTATTGTCTCAGGCAGTTGTTATTTTACAAAGTCAGAATTAATCCTTTACAGGGCAGACGCTTGTCCGTTTTTTAGCCCTAAACGGGCAAGATTTTGTCAGGTTCTGTAAAATTTCGGGTTGCGTTAGTAAAAACATCACAAATAAGGTGTTAGTCAACCGATTTTAGTTAAATAAACAACACAATGAAGGGAAAAGCATGCAGAATATGTTACTCACGTGATTGTTGTTGGTAATCCATATATGAACAGAAATATTTACGAAATACTGCATATTGTTTGTGATTTTCCTTCATCTATACAGCAATTTACAAACACATTTTCAGAATCATAATCACTTTCTTTAAAGTCCGACTCATGACTGCTAATGCAAAGTAACGCTTTTCACTGATATCTAGCTGCGATTAATAGTCAACTTCATGCCCTTTAATGTCACTTAAATTGAACCTAGCGAAATCTCGGCTATCACTTGAAGAATCTCCGAAATCCATTTTGAAAAACTAAACGTAAAAATCCCGAAAACTATCAAAAAAAGTCAGTAAAAGTCCGTTCAAATTCATAGTATTCGCTTACAAATGGCGGCCACATTGTCAAGCTATCGGCGAAAGTAGCCGTCGGAAGTGTCGCAAAGCCGAGAGTTTTTACAATGCATAATAGTATCGGACGCAATCGGCCGATCTGCTCATTTAAGCGATCTGCCGCAAATGGACGTTTTGCCCTGTAAAGGGTTAAAGTAATAACTGTCTGATGCTAAAAAGGTTAAACTAACAATTTTTACACAGATCATAATAATTTCTCTGCTGATCAAGTGGCCAAGGAGTCAGAATGTCCACCTCACACATTGTGGGATGTTGTGTTCAATCCTCAGTAAGGCTCAGTTCTTTTAAAACAGAGTGTGATGCACTCTCCTGGGAAGGAGGAGGAGAACAGCTATGACATTGCTGTGCTCACGTGTGTTTCTGAAGCAAAGTAGGACCGTGACTATTAACATGCAGCATGGCATTTGTGTAATCCCCAGATGGCATAGAAGAAGGTGGAAGACATGTAACTAAATTTGAAATGCTCACTTAATTTTGATACATGTGAGTGGCACCTTGCGGTCTTGACAGACCAAAGTATGTGAGTTGGAATGTGGCCAATTTTCCATCACAATGCCTGGGCAGAGCTTCAGAGAAACATGTGGTGCCCAAACGACATGTTGTGCATTCCAGATAACTCAGGTATTTGTGATTATTAAGACATCGTCATGATAGGACACTGACACAGCTACTGCCATTGCTGGCATTGATTAGTCCCTTGTGTCTGGTCAAACTGGTCATCAAATAAAGATTGTTTGTATGCGTATTTATGCCAGGGCACAAGATGGAGTGATTGATTTTCTACAAAAACATAGAATTTTGTTGGTGCACCATGCACGCACATGTGCACGCCAATCCACCCACACACACCCATCCCCCCTGGAATTGTTAGTTGTGGGCAGTTATGAAGTGTGACAAGCCTTGACAGACAGCAAAATACACAACCCACCATAAATATTTTGTTTTGGCTGAAATTTGTTATGCTAATTTTCAGATTTGGCCTGGGCACCAGCCTCACTTTTTTTTTTTTTTTTGGGTGCAAATCATATGATGTTTTTTTTTTCATTTCTGGACTTAGTTATGTGCCATTTAGCAATCACTAAAGAAGACAATTTTGGCTTTTGAACCTTCGTTACAGAAGAGTTCTTAGGAATATCATGAACTAAGAAGAAGAAAAATACTGACATTCTACAAGATCTGAACATTGGTCAGAAATGACTTTAAACAGATTTATGTCCTGGAGACTGAAATATATGAGCATGTTAAACATTACAGAATCAGAGGTTATAATATAAACAATATACGCTGTACAGATGGCACAGTATTGGTGGCGGATAAGCACAAGATCTACAACAATTGTTGGACATTGTAGTAATCAAGAGTGCAAAGAAAGGACTCTCATTGAATATCAAGAAAACAGTAACAATGGTCACATCAAAGAAAATGGTGACAAGAAAACAGTAACAATGGTGATATCAAAGAAAATGGTGACAAGAAAACAGTAACAGTGGTTATGTCAAAGAAAATGGTGACACCAAAATGTGACAGAAGTAGAGGGGGAAATTCTTAACCATCTTGAATGTAAGAAAGAGAGTGCTGAAGAGTTCTATAGAACCAGTTTTGTTGTATGGCAGTGAATCTTAGAGTGTATATGAACAAATTAGGAAGAACTTAGAAGCAACAGAGATGTGATTCCTAAGACGAATGTTGTGAATTCCTTGGACTGCCAGATTAACTAATGATGATTGCCTGAAAGAGGCTAATGAAGCTAGAACATTATATACAACAAAAAGAAAGGGACAAGCAGCTTTCTTTGGTCATGTGATGAGAAGAGAGGCATTGGAGAACATCATGATGACTGGAAAGATCGAGGGGAAGAGAGGAAGAGGCCGACCAAGAGAAATGATGCTGGATAGATTGAGACCGTGGGCTGGAGGAATATCATCAGCAGAGTTGATCCAGAACACCAAAGACCAAGATCTATGGAGAGACATGAACACCTATGCCAGCTGGCAGGGCACTTGATGATGATGATGAAGCGTCACAGTGGCTTGGGCACAACAGTGAAGAATTGCATGGTTTCTGGCAGAAGAGGCATGGATTGGCTACCATCAAGATGAACATGGGACAATGCAGACACCTTGAGCCTGCGGGTGCATGAAGCAGGACAACGGGCAACAGAGCAAGAAACTTTTATGTGGGCCATGTTGAGAGTGACGTTCTGCAAAGGACCTGCAATGTAATGATGATACACAGGATGAAAGAGAAGCAGTAAAGAAAGGATTTCCTAGACACGAT
This sequence comes from Cepaea hortensis, assembly GCA_963921405.1. Lineage (NCBI taxonomy): Eukaryota > Metazoa > Mollusca > Gastropoda > Stylommatophora > Helicidae > Cepaea > Cepaea hortensis. The sequence continues at coordinate 28,500,169 of OY992894.1, read as the reverse complement.
GAAACCATGTGGAAAAATATTTGTGTTGTTTACTGAAGCCATTATAACTGAAAGGTGCCTCAGTTCTGCCACAAAACTAAGTGAAAATCTGGCATTACAGGGAAAGTTAATTTCTGCCTTTGAGTATGCATATTAGGTGTCTAATGTTGACATGAACTTGTGTATTTGTTTCTGCTCTCCTGTTAGAGTCTGCCCCATATTGATGGTGATTCTCCCGACTCCACAGCTGACATCAGCTGCTCTCTGCCCGCAACAACAAAGGTAGATATTGTGTTGTTTTGTTTTCTATGCATTTATATGAGCTGGCTCTAGTATCAATACTATGTTTTATAGTGTCAGTTCTATGTTTTGATATAGGCTAGCTCTAGTATCAGTTCTATGTTTTAATGTGTCAGTTCTATGTTTTATAGTGTCAGCTCTATGTTTTATAGTGTCAGCTCTATGTTTTTATATATGCTAACTCTAGTATCAATTCTGTTTTATAGTGTTAGTTCTATGTTTTATAATGTAAGCTCTATGTTTTAGATTATAAGTGTGATGTTGTTTTGTTAGAAGAATATAATTTTCTTATGTTTCAGAATTGTCTCAGTATTTCAGTTAAGATGTTAATGTCTTCAGTTACATTGATAGTAGCATAGAGTTGTGATATACTCAAATGTCATTGACATCAACATTTGCACAGATACATTTCTTTTGATAGGTGTTCATATTGCAGCAACGCCTTGGTGACATAGCAACTATTGTGCTTGCTTATCAAGACAGTTGTTTGGATTCAATTCCCAGCAGTGACCAGGTTTTACCCCCACCTAATACACTCTAGTTTTCAATCCCCATTAATGCAGATAAGTTTTTATATACCTAGTTTCCAGGTTGACACACCCTGAAATGTGAACCAGGTAATTCATGGGCAGCAAAGCTGGCTGGTATGATATGAATCACATCATTCTTCAAGTTCCACTTTGTTTACACAAATATAGGGCTAGCACGCAATTTATGTAAAAGTGTCTTTTTTTCCATTTCCTAGAATGTGTCTTCACACTTCACACCCCAATGGTAATATCTGCTTGGGAAGGGGGGGGGGGGGGGGACGACCCTTCGCTTTGCCTTTTTGAAAGGTGCAGGTACATGCAGATTGTAAGATCAAGGATTGTGTATGCAAACATGAAAGGAAACAAGTAAAGGTGTGTTTAGATCCTGTAGAGAAATAACAATCGGGTCCTGTAGGGAAATGACAAATGGATCCTGTAAAGAAATAACAAATGGATCCTGCAGAGAAATAACAAATGGATGCTGTAGAGAAATAACAAACGGATCCTGTAGAGAAATAACAAATGGATCCTGTAGAGAAATAACAAATGGATCCAGTAGAGAAATAGCAACATTGATCCTTTAGAGAAATAACAAATGAGTCCTGTAGGGAAATGACAAATGGTCCTGTAGGGAAATAACAAATGGATCCTGCAGAGAAATAACAAATGGATCCTGCAAAGAAATAAATTGATCCCGTAGAGAAATAAATAGTTCTTGTAGAGAAATAACAAATTTATCCTGTAGAGAAATAAAAAATTGATCCTGTAGGGAAATAACAAATGGATCCTGTAGGGAAATAACAAATTGATCCTGTAGAGAAATGAGAAATAAATTGATCCTGTAGGGAAATAACAAATGGATCCTGTAGAGAAATAACAAATTGATCCTGTAGGGAAATAACAAATGGATCCTGTAGGGAAATAACAAATGGATCCTGTAGGGAAATAACAAATGGATCCTGTAGAGAAATAACAAATGGGTCCTGTAGGGAAATAACAAATAGATCCTGTAGAGAAATAAATGGAACCTGTAGAGAAATAATAAATTGGTCCTGCAGAGAAATAACAAATGGATCTTGAGGAGAAATAACAAATGGATCCTGTAAAGAAATAACAAATTTATCGTGTTGAGAAATAACACATGGATCCTATAGGGAAATTACAAATAGTTCCTGCAGAGAAATAAATGGATCCTGTATCAGCCTCTGCCGGTCTCTGTGGCTAAGGGCTTGCGAACGCGGTTTGTGTGCCCGTATACCCGGGTTCGAAACACGGCGGTGCTGGTTTTTTCGAAAAAGGTATAGGGGCCAGTCGTTCAGAAAGCAATGGCAAACTACTGAACGTAACACTTGCCTAGTACATCAACAGCAGCTGAAAATGCTGGTGTTGACTGCAACGTCCTGTAAGGGATACACAACAAAAATCAGCCTATTAAAAGAGGTGTGAGACAGGAATGTTTAATGTCTCCAGATCTTTTTCCCCGTACAGTGAACAAACATATTTTCAGAAATATAGAAGATATGGAAGGAATCAACATTGAGGGATGATACATCAACAACATTAGATATGCAGATGATACTGTCTTGATTGCAGACAATGAACAGGACCTGCAAAATTTAGTAGATGCGGTTGTTGCACACAGTGAACAACTAGGGTTAGAATTGAATATTAAGAAGACACAGATTATGGTCGTCACTGGGAAGAAGGAAATACCACAATGTGATATATGAGTAAATGGGCATATTCTTAAGCAAGTGAATTGATACAGTTATCTCGGCACAGTCATAACATCTGATGGGAGATGCCTTGAAGAGATTAGAACAAGAATTGCCATTGCGAAGGTAGCCTTTTGCAAGATGAAAAAACATACTGACCAATAAAAAGATATCAGTTGAAACGAGAAAAAGAGTGTTAAAGTGCTACATAGAACCTATACTTTTGTATGGATGTGAAGCGTGGACAATAAGCAGTCAAGCTGAAAAACAGCTGATGGCTGTGGAAATGTGGTTTCTGAGGAAAATGCAAATAATACCATGGACAGACAGAAAGACCAATGAACAAGTCCTTCAAGAAAAAAATGAAGATCGTAAACTGATTAGAGACATTAGATGTAGACAGTCAAAATTATTTGGGCATGTTATGAGAAGAAATGAATTGGAGAACTTGGTGACGACTTGCAAGATCGAAGAGACGAGACCAAGGGGAAGACCAAGAATTAAATACCTGGATGGCTTGGCCACGTGGCATGGTCGAGACAGGAACACGGAGCTGATCCACGACTCTGGTGATCGAGTGACATGGTAGTACAAGACTGCCCACGCTTATCGGCATGGCACATGATGGATGGATGGTAGAGAAATAACAAATAGTTCCTGTAGAGAAATAACAAATGGATCCTTTAGAGAAATAACAATTGGATCCAGTAGAGAAATAACAAATGGATCATGTAGAGAAATAACAAACAGATTTTGTAGAGAAATAACAAACACACACTTATATACTGTACCTCATGAAGACAAAGTGAATAGAAATTACAGTAACAGTAATCACACTTGTAAATAAGAAATATACTTTCAAAATATCCTAAGCCAGAGGCTTGTCCCTCGCAGAACTTTCCCCCCATAAACCTTTCAAAATTACTCACTATCATAAGCCAGATGTCCTATCTCAGTTGCTATCTTGTGTAAATGATCTATCTCATCCTGAATCAGTCTATATTGTGGTCTTCCTTTTCTCTGCTTCCATGGACACTCTCACCCCATTTTGATCTTTTCCAGACAATCTTGTTACATTCCCAAAATATTTCATGTGTTCTCATCTTAATAACCAATATTCTACAGTGTTGAGTTCTTGCTGGTTCTCTTTTTTCATTCAGTGAATGTTTAATATTCTTCTGCAACAGTTACATTCAAAGGCGGATATGTGCTTTTCTGCTGAATTGTTAAATGTCCAAATTTACACCTGTATATTGCCATTTCTGTCTGTTTCAAAATATACCAAATAATGTACATACAATCTTCAAATAAAAGTCAGGATAAATTTGTTAAATTATGGCATCCATGCCCATCTTTTCAGTTCCCACCAAGCTTATATATCCCAAGTTCTAAACTGCTTTCTACTGGTCTGTAAGGGCGCAACCCATAATGTTCAGGTGGCTCAATCAGGATGCACCCAGTCCCAGAGCAGCATATCAGCTCTGCTTTTATCCTAGGATGGTGGGGAATGCCTACATGCTGCCCCTGCCTTCCCTTGAGGACCAATTAGCATGCATATGGCTGTTCTGGGCAGGCCTGTTTAGATGCATCACCTGTGAATTGCAAAGCAAAGATGACATCACAAATCTGAGTGGTGGAATGTCATGCAAAACTACCTGGACACTGTTAAACTGAATGCCCTGGGGCATTTAGGTAACAAAAGATAAGTTGTCTATCCTTATCAAGTTATTACCATTTCCAAAACTCTTCATGAAGTATAAGAGTGAAAACTCCAGAAGCAGAGTAGGAAAACAAGCAAACAAAAACAAACACATAATTCTCAGTTTAGATACAGTTCTCTGTTGTAACACATTTGTGTTGTTGCCAAAATGTCAAAATGTACCTTTTTTTTTTCTCTTCTCACAGTTCAATCGCCTAAACTGCATTGGAATAAGTCAAAGCTTTGACATGTACAAATCAGATACTTCCCTGAATGTGTCCTCAAACAGCAACCAACGCTGGTCTGACAGGTTCAGCCTTCTCAAGTGCAACAGTCTTGATGATCCTGAAGACCTGGACACTGAGTCAGATACCACTGAAATCATATATCTGCCCAATGATTCTGATTGTGATCAGTTTGCCAGGTAACAGTTTATCTGATCTTTCCCACTGGTTTCTCCTCTGATGAGCTGATGCGCAAGGCAGATAGACTTGATACTCAGGGGGATGCGTGGTCTTGACATATGGTGTTCGCCTCGAATGCTGGAGGTCCCTGTTTCAAGCCCTGGTGAGGACCGGGATTTTTTTCACGTGGACTTATAGTAACAAAATTTCCCCTGGTCTCTGGGTAGTGAGATCGGATGCCCGTGTGTATTGTTGCGCATGTAAAAAATCCCTTGGCAGTTTGAAATCGAAAAAGAGTAGCCTAACGGCACTGCCCGGGCAAAATTTTGAGTTAAAAATCTACCCAAAGTATTTCAGGATCCTCGCCTGTGCTACAGAGTTTGTGCACAGAGCTGAGTTTCTACAAACTCAGGTTTGAGTTAGGAGGAGAACGGAGCACTTATGAGTTACACCCGTGCGCCGTGATATTGATCCATCGACTAAACTAAACTTGATACTTAACTCTTGATACGTGGTTTCAGAAACAGAACATCACTGCACTCTGGAAATCCCCACACATGTTCTGGTCCTCTCCTCAAAAGCCACCTTAGTGTTCCCATGCTGATAGTTTAAGTAGCAGTTTGATTAAAATTCCATCTGGTGTTTTTCTCTATGCGCTGAGTATCATCCAGACCCTCCGCCCACTTGCTTCTGAACCAGATATGGATGCTTTGTCTGTTCTGTGGTGCTCTCCGCCTGATCCCACATAGCCTCTGCCACTTAACCCTTATGATAAAGTAGCTCTACGTCTGATCCCAGATAGCCTTCTCCACATTACCCTTATCATAAAGTAGCTCTCTGCCCAGTGGGGCGGCAACAGCAGCAGATAGACTTTGATAGTTATAAGGGTTGGTTTGTAGGTGTGACTAACGTCTAACACACCTAGCTGGACAATGTTAGTTGGCAGGATTAACCTCTGACATACATGATTATACAATAAGTAACTAGTCTCTGACACACCTAGTTCAATCAATTCATTTATTAGGTCAGACAGTCCAAAGCTTGGTATTACAGTTTACTGTTCACATCCCTCTCCTATTCTCAGCTATGAACAGCCCTGTTGTCAGTTCATCTGCCTCATGCTGTGAAGGCTGTAGGCTCATTTTTGGATTACATTGTTAAGACCACATGGGAATTTTTCCAGAGACTCCTGGGTATCATGGCTGAAGCTGTTGAGTTCATGCTTTTCATAACCCTCTTGTCAAGTAGCCTGCCAGAGAGAAATACCACACCTAATGGGGTAAAACCCAGTGCAATGAAGTCAACCCTTACACTTTCAACCTTTTGTTCTCTTCATTTAAGCTTAAGTATGTGCTTCAATATCCTGACATGTTTCTGTGGTGTAGGTTTTCCTAGGATGTTCTCTTCTTCTCTTGCCCTAGATCTTGCGCTCCAGTATTGTCAGTAATAGGCCTCCCTGTCTCTTACCAGGTGTTTGTAAAGTCTCACTACACTTTATATGTAGAACAAATTTGAAAAATTCTTTCTTCCATTGATAACACCGTTCTGTTTGGAGTGCAAAGATTAATCCAGCAGATGACAGCCATTCGCTGCATATTGCTTCAAGATGGACCATGGAGCACATTTTTTGATGACATCATATAATTCATTTTTCAAATTTGTTCCACATACAAAGGCTAGTGAGATTTTACAAACACCCTGTATTATGACCAAGTCAAGATAACCTTCTTTTTTGCATGATGTTCAGTAGTTGCCTAATCTCTCCAGTTGGCTGTAGGAATTTGTTCATTTTATCTCTGTTATGTTCAGCTTATTCTTTGCACCCTGCAATAACACCTCCAAACCTCCAAGTTATTTTAATATCTTGCGTTCAGTCCATGTTTCACAGCCAGATAGTGCTATTGACCACATATGTTTAGTGATTATTCATTTCTGCAGTTCATATTGATGTTACTCGATGTTAAGAATTGTTTTCTTGAAACACCTTTTTTGACTTCAGCAATCCTTGCTCTTACTTCATTTGCATGTCTAGCATCTTCTGTAATTATTTGGCCCAGATAGAGGAATTCTGTACCTGTAATAAAGCCATAGGGTGTGACAAATTTCTGATGTACTAGTGGTATTACCGATAATTCTTTCTTCTTTTTTCTTCTTCTGCCCTTTATCCACCATTGGGGCAGCTAATGCAGCCATGAACTGATAGATCAGAAGTTCTAAGTATTTCACAGCTGTAAAACTACATTGACTATGAGAGATCATCTTGCTTTTTAAAAAAAAAATAATATTCAAACAACTTTCATAGTACAGAAATCTAGTCTCCCCAGTGGTCACTTCCAGTGGATATTTAGCATCTGTGAAAATAATGGACTCGTGATTTTATTTATTGTGATTATATGTGTGTGCATGGTCTCTCTCTCTCTGACACAAAATATCGCCTCACTACATAGTTAGTTGGTTGCATGTCCTTTACAGAACATCGCAATCAACCCCAACATTTATTGGCTATGTGTGATTTCTTGGCAAATGTACGTTCAGTAATTTTCCATTGATTTCTGAACAATCGGCACTCATGTCTTTGTATGAAACACCAACGCAAGATGGTTTGCTGCCAAATCGCCCGCAGCTGTGTTTTCGAATGTGGAATCCAGGATTACGAATTGCATCTATAACCTCTTTGCCACAGCATAACCCACTAAGATAAAACTACTGATAATGAAATTTAAAGTTAAATAGCCCTATGTACAAGCCATTATGAAATTTTGAGGATTTTATTTTTCCGCTCACCTTGAACTCAAGCTTAGCCCATACACATGTTACTACTTCTAGCGCACTGGACTGATTTTTGTGTGTGGATTAGCTTTCCTTATTACCAGTGTCCCTCGCCATCAGGCGAACCAACTCTGACTTCAGAGGCACTTGTAATTTACGCCCCCAAGTTAAGGATGAGAAGTCAACATTTTAGTTCAACTAACCGGTGTAGGGATTGAACCTGCTATCTCAGCATCCGTACATCGGATGTTTAAGAACTCTTGAACTCTTAACCATTCGGCCTTGCTGACCTCATGTTGAGGATATGATGTTTCGCTTAAATGACACGGTTGAGTGACAATATGCTCCGCATCAATCCGGCCGGGTTAATTTTTTTTCACGAGAAATTTATGATGCATATTATATATGGCTGGGTCAAGTCCAGAAATCACTTTCTCCTGTACCTGGACCACTGGGTTGGTAATCCAGTGCCCTTATCACTGTACGACTGCAAATCACTATTAATGAATGTAACTATTGTAAAACACTTTCTCTAATGTGTGACACATTTGTGAACTATTTCAGCACATATAAGGTGTATGCAGTGGACGATGTGAACCAGGACAAGACATTTTCTGTTAAAGAAATTGTTTCTTATCCAGATGGAAGTAAGTGCTTCTAAGATGGTCAGTAGATCTATGACACTTTGCAGTGGTAAGAAAGATCTGTGACACTCTTGTGATAAGATGGATCTATGACACTCAGCAGTGGTAAGATAGATGGAAATATATTCAGTTGATAAATGACACTCTGTAGTGGTAAGATAACCAGTAGGTCTGTGACTGTGTGGTGGTAAGATAGTAGGTAGATCTATGGCTCGCTGTAGTGGTAAGATAAGTTACATCTGCCAATGTGCTTGTAGGGGTTATGTTGTAGGCACACTGACAACTTAAGCATGAACACGTCCAGTAGCACAAAGAATAGCAGCTCCAAAAGCCTACAGAACGAATAAATGTCTTTATTCATAGCACGTTCATATAATTACTCATTATAACAATTCGACAACTTACAGTTCATAATGCATCATTACTGGGCCCTCAGTCAAGCAAGCGACATGGCTCACCTAGTTTTCTGTACTGCCGTGTGTTTACTGGCCTGGCATGTGCACTGACCATCCTGCTTGCTGTACAAACGATCTCGGCAACGATGTAACACTTTCTCTTCCTGTTCAATCATTGATTTAACATTCATAGTTGACTCTCTGTCCACATATTCATATTGGAACGCTGGTTTTGTACGTTCTACGATGTGTACATGGCTGTGTCTCCCAGCAAACTGAATTCCCCCTGTCCGCTGATTGTTCACTCACCCAACACATCACGTGGCCTGCCCCTCGCTCTTTCATTGGTTACTATCTTCAGCCGTCTACCAGTGTATCTTTTCCTCTGGCTGTCCGTGATTAATCCTCACTCTTACTGTATAATTTATCTATGTTACTATCACTTGATATTCTTCAACTCCGACTCATGGCAATGATACTCTGTATTGGTAAGATAGTTATATCTGTGATACTCTGAAGTGGTAAGGTAGTCAAAAGCTGGAGTAGGTGATAAAGCGGTTGAGAAGTAAAACAGCCTATGGATATCAATAACGTTGGAAACATTGGTGTAGACATGATTGTCTGCGGTCCCCAGCATGACACATGATTATCATTTTTTTTATTTTTGTTTAAACAGTATGTTCTCATTTCTTTGTGCTTGATGCATTGTTGCGGTCTTCGTGTCAGCTATTGTAAACTTATCAATAATGTATAAGCAGTTTGTAATATCAAATCCGTTATGTAACCCAGTTACAGTAATGTATTATCTTCAATCATTATTTATAGATTCATCATGCAATATATTGCATTGTTCTCATCATCATGCTGTTTGCTATATATTGCATTGTTGTTGACTCATCATCATGCTGTTTGCTATATATTGCATTGTTGTTGACTCATCATCATGCTGTTTGCTATATTTTGCATTGTTGTTGACTCATCATCATGCTGTTTGCTATATATTGCATTGTTGTTGACTCATCATCATGCTGTTTGCTATATATTGCATTGTTGTTGACTCATCATCATGCTGTTTGCTATATATTGCATTGTTGTTGACTCATCATCATGCTGTTTGCTATATTTTGCATTGTTGCTGACTCATCATCATGCTGTTTGCTATATATTGCATTGTTGTTGACTCATCATCATGCTGTTTGCTATATATTGCATTGTTGCTGACTCATCATCATGCTGTTTGCTATATATTGCATTGTTGCTGACTCATCATCATGCTGTTTGCTATATATTGCATTGTTGTTGACTCATCATCATGCTGTTTGCTATATTTTGCATTGTTGCTGACTCATCATCATGCTGTTTGCTATATATTGCATTGTTGTTGACTCATCATCATGCTGTTTGCTATATATTGCATTGTTGCTGACTCATCATCATGCTGTTTGCTATATATTGCATTGTTGCTGACTCATCATCATGCTGTTTGCTATATATTGCATTGTTGTTGACTCATCATCATGCTGTTTGCTATATTTTGCATTGTTGCTGACTCATCATCATGCTGTTTGCTATATATTGCATTGTTGTTGACTCATCATCATGCTGTTTGCTATATATTGCATTGTTGCTGACTCATCATCATGCTGTTTGCTATATATTGCATTGTTGCTGACTCATCATCATGCTGTTTGCTATATATTGCATTGTTGTTGACTCATCATCATGCTGTTTGCTATATTTTGCATTGTTGCTGACTCATCATCATGCTATAGTGCTATATTTTACATTGTTCCCTACTCATCATCATCATTGTAGAAAATCCTTTGCAGAATATTGCTCTCATCACAGCCCAATTAAAAGAGTCACTGCTGTGTCAGTTGCCCTGTCTCATGCATGTCCATGCTCAGGGTGTTTTGACCGGCTGCTGCCTTGTCTTCCAGGGACCATGCCTTCCATCATGGCTCTTTCTTACCCACCGTGATATTTGATGTGGCACAAGTATTTTAGTTTCTGAGACATCACAATGTTTATGAGCCAGTTGTCTTTGATGTTCAGATCTGCTAGCATGGCAATAATTAAACATTCTTGATCCACGCTAATATTTGTCTGTAATATTTAAGTTAAAAGGTCTCGTTTTCCTTCTGTAGTGTGTGAAATGATCATGATTCACAACTGTATGTAAAGATGCATGTTCTCAAAATGTGTATTTGTATTTGTTTGCTGGTGTTGTTCCATATGCTCTACACACTGTGTTACCTCTGTATGGCAGAGGCCAGCCTCCTGACTTCTTTTGAACTATTTATATTCTTGTTAATTAGGGAGCTAAGGTATTCAGTGTGTGGGTCTGAGTGTAGAGAAAGAGTGGGTGTAGAGAAAGAGTGGGTGTAGAGAAAGAGTGGGTGTAGAGGGAGAGAGTGTGAGTGTAGAGAGTGTGTAAGGGTGTAGAGGGAGAGAGTGTGTGTGGGTGTAGAGGGAGAGAGAGTGGGTGTAGAGAGAGAGAGAGTGTGTGAGTGTAAAGAGAGAGTTATGGGTGTAGAGACTATTTTACAGCCAGAAATGGAGAAAAAAAAAATCAACAACCTGCATATCATGTTCTTGCAACATTTTTTCTGTTGTCAGGCAATATGGATAACATCTCACTGGAAGATGATGATGACCACAGTAGTGAGCCAGTGATCATCTCTTGTCCAACCTCACCATCTGAACCAGATAAAGAATTTTTACCTGGAACACCAGAAAAAGTGAGTCTCTACTTCAGACAAGAAACCCTTTATAGCAAATAGACAATAAGTATATGCATTGCTCTGTCTTGTACATGGCTCAAAATAATTGATCTTTTCTGAATCTACATTCTAGTTAAAGCAAAATTCTTTGTTCACGTTGTATTAATGTGCCATCTACTGCCTATACTGTCTTGTGGTGTAGAACAGGGGGGGGGGGGTCTTGAGCCTGAGGAATTGAGGTCGCCTGGCTAGTTCAGCCACCGTGAACTCTCCAGGTTAGGGTTTTCTTTTTGCCCTGACAGAAAAAAAATCCCCACCTTACCAAGGGTTCGAACCCGGGTCTCCCAAAGGAGAACCCATGCAATTATCTCTCATGATGTTCCACAATGTCTTAATATGAACATAGTTAAACACATTACTGTAGTCCGTGACACAAGTATGAAGATTTACATTGTATTCTCTTCTCATATACTGTTCTCTTGTTGAATCAATGGTCCCTGGTTCTTCTGCCCTGCCTAAAACCTGCATGTACTTCTTGTAATTCATATTCTAACTTACTTTAAATCCTCTTCATGATGATTCACAGGAAGGTTTTGATTTGCTAGCATGACTTGCTGATGTGATAGCTGACATTCGGTGCACAGTTTTAATTGGGGGGGGGGGGGGGGGGTTGGTGTTTAGATTGTTGTTCTCTTCCATGCTTTGGATCAAACAGTGCTGTTCCAGATAAGGCTAGAACACTCACCTGCCAGTCTAGTGAGTTGGGTTCAAATCCCCCTGAAGTCAGGAATATTACTACAGACTACATGGCTTCAGGGTTGATCTAGCCTCCTAAAAAACGTGTCCATGAAAATTCTCACAGCCACCTTGACCATATTATCCATCGCAGGTCAGCATGGTCGAATGGGTAAGAACGAATGTTCTTAAACATTCATTGTGCTGATGCTGAGTTAAGCTAATCCACACGCAAAATTCAGTCCACCACTTCTATAGTGTGTATGGACTACGCTTGAGTTCAAACCCATCGAGTGCCGATTAATCTGAAAATATGGGCTTAGCGCCATGTTCCAAGTATGTCACTTGGCATGGGAATAAATTCTTAAGCTTTTTTAATGGAGAAAGGGAACAAACTTAGAACACATGCATGTGTATCAACACCCATGAAATGGCAATATAATGAATTCCAACAGATTATGATGGGTTGGCCATGTTGGCAGAATAAGCACTGACAGTGGACATAGAAGGCATAAACAGACAGATACAAGGTACCAGATCAAAAAGGTGCCCTAAAGAAGATGAAAATACAGTGTGTAACTAAATATAACAGGACCAGATGTAGACCGAGGTATCATCATCAAGTGTCATGCCGATAACATGGGCGTTAATGGTTCGTCATCTCACATGATCATCAGAGTCATGGATCAGGTCTGTGTTCTTGTCCCGAATATGCAGTGTGGCCAAGCCATCCAGGTATTTACCTCTTTGCCTTCCCTTTGCTTTTTTCCCCAAAGTGGACATAGGGGATAGAAAGAAATTTAATCAGACTGCGCTTGCAGTAAAGTACCTTTCATGATCAAGAAGCTGAAGATTGTGTGTTACTTTTCTTTATCTTTTTTTTTAAATATAATAGAGATTAATGGGCTTATTGAGATTAAAATTGTATTTTTTCTTTATTATTCCTCTTCACTAAACAGGAGGAGTTTGCAAGAGAAACCTTTGTGGAGAATTCATTTACCCCTGTCCCTTTAGACAAATTTCCCAGATCTGTGGAGAGTCTTAGTGGGCAGTTTGCTGTCAGCCCTGCCGGGGTTATGATGGAGTCCCTGCCCTTCAGTCCCAGGCTGAGCCTGTCTGCCAGGTTTATGTCGCGGGCCCGGATATCGTCTCTTAAGTGAGTCATGTTTATATTACAATACACTCAACTTTGCATTGAAATGCCGGTGTGTGTATATAGGCAAGTTTTAACACATGCTTTGACTGGTATTATCATCATTTCAAGTGGAACACCAGCCAGTATTTTAGACTAAGATTTGTACATTGGAAGGCAAGGTTGAGGGCAAGTGAGCAAGAGGTAGACAACGATACAAGTGGGAGGATAACATCAAGAGATGGACGAATATCAGCCTGACAGAATGTACAATAACATCAAGAGATGGATGAACATCAGCCTGACAGAATGTACAGTCAGAGCGAGAGACAGACAGTGTTGGAAATCCATTGCAGCCAACCTTCATTGCGGAGACGGCACCTGATTGATTGATTGTACACTGGACTTTTATTACTTACCTGCCATTTGAGGGAGTTCTTGCCCTTATTGAAGCCATGGCAGCACAGTGACTGGCACACTTGCCTGGTGGTCATGTGTTCAAATCCCCATCAAGGCAGATTGCTTAAAATTGACCCAACCTAAAATATGTACCAGGAAATATCCTGAAAAGTAAAGACAGACATAATGATATTCACCTATAAAACATATGGGGCTACCACCATATGTCCAGTATGCTTCAACATTGTAAAATAGTCCTTCACTTTACATTCTCTTGTGCCAGCTTGTTACTCTGACCATCAAGATCACTTGCTGTTGTAGATTTTCTCTATGTTGTACTCGGACCATCAAGATCACTTGCTGTTGTAGATTTTCTCTATGTTGTACTCTGACCATCAAGATCACTTGCTGTTGTAGATTTTCTCTATGTCGCACTCTGACCATCAAGATCACTTGCTGTTGTAGATTTTCTCTATGTTGTACTCTGACCATCAAGATCACTTGCTGTTGTATATTTTCTCTGTGTCGCACTCTGACCATCAAGATCACTTGCTGTTGTATATTTTCTCTGTGTTGTACTCAGACCATCAAGATCACTTGCTGTTGTAGATTTTCTCTGTGTTGTACTCAGACCATCAAGATCACTTGCTGTTGTAGATTTTCTCTGTTTTGTACTCGGACCATCAAGATCACTTGCTGTTGTATATTTTCTCTGTGTTGTACTCTGACCATCAAGATCACTTGCTGTTGTAGATTTTCTCTATGTCGCACTCTGACCATCAAGATCACTTGCTGTTGTAGATTTTCTCTGTGTTGTACTCTGACCATCAAGATCACTTGCTGTTGTAGATTTTCTCTATGTCGCACTCTGACCATCAAGATCACTTGCTGTTGTATATTTTCTCTGTGTTGTACTCTGACCATCAAGATCACTTGCTGTTGTAGATTTTCTCTATGTCACACTCTGACCATCAAGATCACTTGCTGTTGTATATTTTCTCTATGTCGCACTCTGACCATCAAGATCACTTGCTGTTGTAGATTTTCTCTATGTTGTACTCTGACCATCAAGATAACTTGCTGTTGTAGATTTTCTCTATGTCGCACTCTGACCATCAAGATCACTTGCTGTTGTATATTTTCTCTATGTCGCACTCTGACCATCAAGATCACTTGCTGTTGTAGATTTTCTTTATGTTGTCAGTCTGTCTGCATCTCAATCTCCCTTGTGCTTTCAGATCAGATATTTCACTGCTGTAGACAATCAGAGACAGCTGGTCTTGCTTCATTCACATAAAGTGGCTGAGCTTCTCTATTTTTTTTTTTTCATGTACTGTACATGATATTGATCCTGTAGTTCTTCTAATGTCAGTGCTTCTCATTCTGTATCTTCTGGTGAAATCAACAGCTTTTCTCGATCATCTCATTTCTCTTGTCTGTCTTTTTGTCATGACAATAACAATATTTATGTTTTGGAATTCACTGGCACTTTGCCGTCTTAACCCTTTACCAGGCAGACGCATGTCCGTTTTTTAGCCCTGAACGGGGAAGATTTTTTTAGGTTCGGTAAAATTTCGGGTTACGTTAGTAAAAACATCACAAATAAGGTGTTAGTCAACCGATTTTTGTTAAATAAACAACACAATGAAGGGAAAAGCATGCAGAATATGTTACGTGATTGTTGTAATCCATACATGAACACAAATATTTGCGAAATACAGCATAATGTTTGTGACTGTCAGTCATCTATACGGCAATTTGCAAACACATTTTCAGAACCATGATCACTTTCTTTAAAGTCTGACCCACGCACGACTGCTAATGCAAAGTAACGCTGATCACTGATATCTAGCTCCGATTAATAATCAACTTCGTGCCCTTCAATGTCATTTAAATTGAACCTAGCAAAATCTCGGCTATCACTTGAAGAATTGCCGAAATCCATTGTGAAAAACTAAGCATAAAAACCAAGAAAGCTATCAAAAACACCCGTTCAAATTCATAGTAGGCGCTTGCAAATAGCGGCCACGTCAAGCTATCGGCAAAAGCGAAAGTAGCCATCGGAAGTATCGGAAAGCCGAGAGATCACGTTTTTACAATGCATAATAGTATCGGGCGGTTTCAAACGCTTTGCCTATTCGGGGGTAGAAACGTTCCTGGACGCTTTGCCCGCTAAAGGGTTAACAGACAATAGTTTGTGGTGGAGTTATACTTCTCCATAGTACAAAGCCTGGGCTGAATTGTAGAGACTGTGTTGCCTATGTAGCACGCTCCTTCTCTCAGCCTGCATAGTTTACTCCTGAAGAAAGGTAACACAAATACATCTGGAACCAAACAAGCTGCAAAAGCTGCCGGATCAGCAAAGCAGTGCTCTGTCCTCTTGGGAGCTTGTACCCTCCCAATTGTGCTCCTCCAACCAAAGCCATTTTGGAATTAGTGCTGTACATATTCAGGTAGCGTGTTACATTCTGATAGTGATTACTGTATTGTTTTAATGTTGCAGGCCTTTGCAGAATATTTTGATCAACCTCAACCCCATATTGATTACATTGAAAATTTTAGGTTCAGTAATTTGCCATTGCTTTCTGAACAAGGAATCGTTGTTTAAGTCCAACTGACTGGTATAGGGAATTAATCCCGTACCCCGCCATCAACGCATCAGAGGTTCAATCACACGAAGCCCTGCAGCCACACAGACCTCTGGTTAATGTATTACATATATTAATTTTTAATATATTAAATGCAGAGAAAGTAAATATTGATTGTAACTATTTTCATTTCAGGAATTCCTTTTTATTGCAAAACTTCAGTGTAAGTACATACATGTAACCTGGTTGTTTTCTGTAACTATTTGTTGTTTTAGATCTAGCAATGTTTGGGGTTCTTAGCCTTTGTTCCAGTGCTGTGTTGTGAAATATGCATGTATCCACCAGCTGTTGTTTTATTCCTTATAATGTTCTTCGTGTATCTGGTATTTGTGGAAGTAACAAATCACTATGATTGAGACTTTGTTTGTTCTTAGTGTTTCAAGATATTTAATATGTATGTTCTCGTTATATTTATTGTTGTTCAATTGATTATTGTGTTATTTTATTCATTCCAGTTTTTGTATTTTTTAATGTAAGTTTTGAATTAAAAGGACTGTATTACGAGGACAAGTCAATAAGTAAGTCACACAGTTCTGTGGGATGGCAAGTAAATGTAGTTGGTATTTTCTACAAGTGTCATTAGGTGACAGCAACATCGAACTTTATATTCCCGTTCGTCAGGTGGCGCTAGGTGTCTCATGTGCATGCACAGCACATAAACAAAATGGCAACTGTACTTACGGAGTGTACAACCAAAGAGCAACATGCTGTTGTGCATTTTTTGTGGGCAAAAGGACTACCTGCAAAGGAAATTCATAAATGCTTCCTGTTTATGCTGACAAATGTTTATCCCATAAAGTGGTGCATAGCTGGATAGAAAACATCCTTCTTCGCCTTGTGTCCAAAATTTCAAGGTTACGCCATCAGCAGGGAAGGTTATGCTGACAGTTTTCTTGGATTGTCAAGGAGTGCTTTTAACCAATTTCAAGAAGAAAGGTGACAATGTGAATTCTGAATCGTACTGTGAAGTTCTATCGAAGCTTCATGATGCAATTCGAAGAACACGTTCAGGACTGCTGACTTGAGGTGTGTTACTTCTTCATGACAATGCCAGACCACATACGGCTCAATTAACTCAGGAGAAAATTAACCAACTAAAGGTGGGAAATTCTGGAACATCCACCTTATAGCCCTGACATAGCCCCTAGCAATTTCCACCTCTTTGGTCCACTGAAAACCCACCTTGGCGGGAGACATTTCGCGAATGTTACCGAAGTTGAATGTGATGTGAAAACGTGGTTTAGAAAACAGAGCACGCAGTTCTATGCAGCCGGTTTGGGAGGACTGATAAAATGATGGAATAAGTGCATCGATAATGGTGGAAATTATGTTGAGAAATAAATGGACAATGTATGTATAAAAAATAAACTGGTTTCAAGTTGTTATCATATTTAGTTATTTTTCTACAGCCATTTGTGACTATTTATTGACTTCCCTTTGTACTTTTGCTGTACTGATGTTTTAAACTTGTTATCCACATGTGTAAATGTATGTTACAGATTCGGCATCATCTAAGTATCTCAGGTATTATATTACTATTTCAAAACAATGTTTTCCCATAGTGAATTTGAATAATGAAGACACAAACACTTGGTTGCATAATAATTTATCACCTGGCATATTTTGCTGTATCTCGTCAGGTGCATCTTGTCAGGTACATACTGCAGAAGTCACACAACATAAACTAAAGCAAAACAATGAATTCTTCATGCTGAAATAAACAACACACAATAGCATGCCATCTTCTGGAATCAGGTTACATTTTGATATAGACAATGCATTTCATGTGTTCTTAAAGAACAAAATGGACGAATGTTAAAATTCGCTGAAGCAGTTCCTATTCGTATGGCCAAGCCAACTTTGTGTAGACAAAAAGACATGGTAGTCAGTTTAAAATTGCTGTGGTAGACAACTTGAAGAATATGTGGGAATATGGTGAAAAATAACACTTTACAACACCATGACAGTATTTGCCATAGGCTAATTTTCACTTGTTTATATTTCTTTTTCCTCTTCTTCTTTCCTCCTTTGCCTAGTATTTTCCTACATAAGGCTAAAAGAAAATATAAAGTCTATATCACATATATCTTCTTCTTGTTCTTTTTCTTCCTCTTCTGTGTATTATTATTCTTTGTCTTCTGCTGCTGCTGCAGCTGCTTCTTCTTCATATGATTTCACATGCTTCTAACTCACTGCTGTATTGGTCACTTCACAGAAGAATACACTGGAGCTGATTAAGACTGGGGACAAGCCTAGCAGAAGTCTTTTAGCAGTAAGTAAATGTGAAAATCACTTGTGGACTACATTGATCCCAAGTCAGTTTTAACAATTTGAAACTCCCCGTGCAGATCCCTAAGGCCACTGGTATGACAGGCGAGTGTATAGCTTCTCCGCTACCACGGTTCATTAATTATGAGTGAATCAACATTATCCCAGGCCTCCTCATTTTTTTTTTTATACAGTTCTCATGTTTTCATTTTATGATATTGTCTACAAAGACAATAATGTTGCACCAGTTTCCATTCCTCATCAAAATGTATCAATGCTATGTTGATATCTTTCCATACAAGATGACAGGTATTAAGAATCTTCTCTTGCTGCCTTCAACTTCCTCTTTCTCAATTAATCTTACCAGTTGTTACCATAAACCCCAACTCTTATAGGATGGTTGAACAAGTTAGTTGCAAATACTTTACAGGATGTCGCAGCCACCCTTAGCATTTTTAGCAGGTTATTTCTTCGCAAGTTTATGTTCAGTAGTTTACCATTGCTTTTTGAATGACTTATGTCATTGTATGAAAACCTGCACAAGGCTGTCTGCTTCAAAATTTCCCCCAACTGTGTTTCAAACATGGCATGCGGGATTATAAATTACATTTGTAACCCCTTCAAAACAGCGCGGCTGGTTGAACAAGCTAACATTTATTTCAGTGATGTTAATTGGTTTCTTCATTTATGTTTCCTCAACTCTCTTATATAAGGGTTACCAGCAAGCTAAAACTTATTTTAATTATACTTGTGATATTAACTATTTTCTTGATTTATATTTTGATCTTTAATTAGTGTAATATAGCGTGGATGTTTGCTTTCAGATCAACTTACATGATGAATTTTCTGAGTGCAGGAGTTCTGAACATGAGGATCTGCCGTCACCACCTGTCAAACTGAAGGAAGAGGTTTGTAACTTCTCTATACATGCTTGTCTTAGACTGCAAGAAAATGGTGCACACGGAATTATTTTCTTTGAGCGTAATATCTTGTTAAACCCTTGTGAGGTATAATTTGGATATAATGTCTGTTCTTATTTGAGATGGGAGCTATGGCTGCAAGGTTACAGTGTCTGTTCTTATTTGAGGTGGGAGCTATGGCTGGGAGGTTACAGTGGCTGTTCTTATTTGAGATGGGAGGTTACAGTGTCTGTTCTTATTTGAGATGGGAGCTATGGCTGAGAGGTTACGGTGTCTGTTGTTATTTGAGATGGGAGCTATGGCTGGGAGGATACAGTGTCTGTTCTTAATTGAGATGGGAGCTATGGCTGGGAGGTTACAGTGTCTGTTCTTATTTGAGATGGGAGCTATGGCTGAGAGGTTACAGTGTCTGTTCTTATTTGAGATGGGAGCCATGGCCGGGAGGTTACAGTGTCTGTTCTTATTTGAGATGGGAGCTATGGCTGAGTGGTTACAGTGTCTGTTCTTATTTGAGATGGGAGCTATGGCTGAGAGGTTACAGTGTCTGTTCTTAATTGAGATGGGAGCTATGGCTGGGAGGTTACAGTGTCTGTTGTTATTTGAAGTGGGAGCTATGGCTGAGAGGTTACAGTGTCTGTTCTTATTTGAGATGGGAGCTATGGCTGGGAGGTTACAGTGTCTGTTGTTATTTGAAGTGGGAGCTATGGCTGAGAGGTTACAGTGTCTGTTCTTATTTGAGATGGGAGCCATGGCTGGGAGGTTACAGTGTCTGTTGTTATTTGAGATGGGAGGTTACAGTGTCTGTTCTTATTTGAGATGGGAGCTATGGCTGGGAGGTTACAGTGTCTGTTCTTATTTGAGATGGGAGCTATGGCTGAGAGGTTACAGTGTCTGTTCTTATTTGAGATGGGAGCTATGGCTGAGAGGTTACAGTGTCTGTTCTTAATTGAGATGGGAGCTATGGCTGAGAGGTTACAGTGTCTGTTCTTATTTGAGATGGGAGCTATGGCTGGGAGGTTACAGTGTCTGTTCTTATTTGAGATGGGAGCTATGGCTGGGAGGTTACAGTGTCTGTTCTTATTTGAGATGGGAGCTATGGCTGAGAGGTTACAGTGTCTGTTCTTATTTGAGATGGGAGCCATGGCTGGGAGGTTACAGTGTCTGTACTTAATTGAGATGGGAGCTATGGCTGGGAGGTTACAGTGTCTGTTCTTATTTGAGATGGGAGATATGGCTGGGAGGTTACAGTGTCTGTTCTTATTTGAAATGGGAGCTATGGCTGAGAGGTTACAGTGTCTGTTCTTATTTGAGATGGGAGCTATGGCTGCAAGGTTACAGTGTCTGTTCTTATTTGAGGTGGGAGCTATAGCTGAGAGGTTACAGTGTCTGTTCTTATTTGAGATGGGAGCTATGGCTGAGAGGTTACAGTGTCTGTTATTTGAGATGGGAGCTAAAGCTGAGAGGTTACAGTGTCTGTTATTTGAGATGGGAGCTAAAGCTGAGAGGTTAGTGTCTGTTCTTATTTGAAATGGGAGCTATGGCTGGGAGGTTACAGTGTCTGTTCTTATTTGAGATGGGAGCTAAAGCTGAGAGGTTAGTGTCTGTTCTTAATTGAGATGGGAGCTATAGGTGAGAGGTTACAGAGTCTGTTCTTATTTGAAATGGGAGCTATAGCTGAGAGGTTACAGTGTCTGTTATTTGAGATGGGAGCTAAAGCTGAGAGGTTACAGTGTCTGTTCTTATTTGAAATGGGAGCTATGGCTGAGAGGTTACAGTGTCTGTTCTTATTTGAGGTGGGAGCTATGGCTGGGAGGTTACAGTGTCTGTTCTTATTTGAAATGGGAGCTATGGCTGGGAGGTTACAGTGTCTGTTCTTATTTGAAATGGGAGCTATGGCTGGGAGGTTACAGTGTCTGTTCTTATTTTAAATGGGAGCTATGGCTGCGAGGTTACAGTGTCTGTTCTTATTTGAGATGGGAGCTATGGCTGAGAGGTTACAGTGTCTGTTCTTATTTGAAATGGGAGCTATGGCTGGGAGGTTACAGTGTCTGTTCTTATTTTAAATGGGAGCTATGGCTGGGAGGTTACAGTGTCTGTTCTTATTTGAAATGGGAGCTATGGCTGGGGGGTTACAGTGTCTGTTCTTATTTGAAATGGGAGCTATGGCTGAGAGGTTACAGTGTCTGTTCTTATTTGAAATGGGAGCTATGGCTGGGAGGTTACAGTGTCTGTTCTTATTTGAGGTGGGAGCTATGGCTGAGAGGTTACAGTGTCTGTTCTTATTTGAAATGGGAGTTATGGCTGGGAGGTTACAGTGTCTGTTCTTATTTGAAATGGGAGCTATGGCTGGGAGGTTACAGTGTCTGTTCTTATTTGAGATGGGAGCTATAGCTGAGAGGTTACAGTGTCTGTTCTTATTTGAAATGAGAGCTATGGCTGGGAGGTTACAGTGTCCGTTCTTATTAGAAATGGGAGCTATGGCTGGGAGGTTACAGTGTCTGTTGTTATTTGAGATGGGAGCTATGACTGGGAGGTTACAGTGTCTGTTCTTATTAGAAATGGGAGCTATGGCTGCGAGGTTACAGTGTCTGTTCTTATTTGAGATGGGAGCTATGGCTGGGAGGTTACAGTGTCTGTTCTTATTTTAAATGGGAGCTATGGCTGCGAGGTTACAGTGTCTGTTCTTATTTGAGATGGGAGCTATGGCTGGGAGGTTACAGTGTCTGTTCTTATTTTAAATGGGAGCTATGGCTGGGAGGTTACAGTGTCTGTTCTTATTTTAAATGGGAGCTATGGCTGGGAGGTTACAGTGTCTGTTCTTATTTGAGATGGGAGCTATAGCTGAGAGGTTACAGTGTCTGTTCTTATTTGAGATGGGAGCCATGGCTGGGAGGTTACAGTGTCTGTTCTTAATTGAGATGGGAGCTATGGCTGGGAGGTTACAGTGTCTGTTCTTATTTGAGATGGGAGCTATGGCTGGGAGGTTACAGTGTCTGTTCTTATTTGAAATGGGAGATATGGCTGAGAGGTTACAGTGTCTGTTCTTATTTGAGATGGGAGCTATGGCTGCAAGGTTACAGTGTCTGTTCTTATTTGAGGTGGGAGCTATAGCTGAGAGGTTACAGTGTCTGTTCTTATTTGAGATGGGAGCTATGGCTGAGAGGTTACAGTGTCTGTTATTTGAGATGGGAGCTAAAGCTGAGAGGTTACAGTGTCTGTTATTTGAGATGGGAGCTAAAGCTGAGAGGTTAGTGTCTATTCTTATTTGAAATGGGAGCTATGGCTGGGAGGTTACAGTGTCTGTTCTTATTTGAGATGGGAGCTAAAGCTGAGAGGTTAGTGTCTGTTCTTAATTTAGATGGGAGCTATAGGTGAGAGGTTACATAGTCTGTTCTTATTTGAAATGGGAGCTATAGCTGAGAGGTTACAGTGTCTGTTATTTGAGATGGGAGCTAAAGCTGAGAGGTTACAGTGTCTGTTCTTATTTGAGGTGGGAGCTATGGCTGGGAGGTTACAGTGTCTGTTCTTATTTGAAATGGGAGCTATGGCTGGGAGGTTACAGTGTCTGTTCTTATTTGAAATGGGAGCTATGGCTGAGAGGTTACAGTGTCTGTTCTTTTTGAAATAAGAGCTATGGCTGGGAGGTTACAGTGTCTGTTCTTATTTGAAATGGGAGCTATGGCTGAGAGGTTACAGTGTCTGTTCTTATTTGAAATGGGAGCTATGGCTGAGAGGTTACAGTGTCTGTTCTTATTTGAAATGGTAGCTATGGCTGGGAGGTTACAGTGTCTGTTCTTAATTGAGATGGGAGCTATGGCTGGGAGGTTACAGTGTCTGTTCTTATTTGAAATGGAAGCTATGGCTGAGAGGTTACAGTGTCTGTTCTTATTTGAAATGGGAGCTTTGGCTGAGAGGTTACAGTGTCTGTTCTTATTTGAAATGGGAGCTATGGCTGAGAGGTTACAGTGTCTGTTCTTAATTGAGATGGGAGCTATGGCTGGGAGGTTACAGTGTCTGTTCTTATTTGAAATGGGAGCTATGGCTGAGAGGTTACAGTGTCTGTTCTTATTTGAAATGGGAGCTATGGCTGAGAGGTTACAGTGTCTGTTCTTATTTGAAATGGGAGCTATGGCTGAGAGGTTACAGTGTCTGTTCTTATTTGAAATAAGAGCTATGGCTGTGAGGTTACAGTGTCTGTTCTTATTTGAAATGGGAGCTATGGCTGGGAGGTTACAGTGTCTGTTCTTATTTGAGATGGGAGCTATGGCTGGGAGGTTACAGTGTCTGTTCTTATTAAAAATGGGAGCTATGGCTGAGAGATTACAGTGTCTGTTCTTATTTGAAATGGGAGCTATGGCTGAGAGGTTACAGTGTCTGTTCTTATTTGAAATGGGAGCTATGGCTGAGAGGTTACAGTGTCTGTTCTTATTTGAAATAAGAGCTATGGCTGAGAGGTTACAGTGTCTGTTCTTATTTTAAATGGGAGCTATGGCTGAGAGGTTACAGTGTCTGTTCTTATTTGAAATGGGAGCTATGGCTGGGGGGGGGGGGGGTTACAGTGTCTGTTCTTATTTGAAATGGGAGCTATGGCTGAGAGGTTACAGTGTCTGTTCTTATTTGAAATGGGAGCTATGGCTGGGAGGTTACAGTGTCTGTTCTTATTTGAGGTGGGAACTATGGCTGAGAGGTTACAGTGTCTGTTCTTATTTGAAATGGGAGCTATGGCTGGGGGGTTACAGTGTCTGTTCTTATTTGAAATGGGAGCTATGGCTGGGAGGTTACAGTGTCTGCTCTTATTTGAGATGGGAGCTATAGCTGAGAGGTTACAGTGTCTGTTCTTATTTGAAATGGGAGCTATGGCTGGGAGGTTACAGTGTCCGTTCTTATTAGAAATGGGAGCTATGGCTGGGAGGTTACAGTGTCTGTTGTTATTTGAGATGGGAGCTATGACTGGGAGGTTACAGTGTCTGTTCTTATTAGAAATGGGAGCTATGGCTGTGAGGTTACAGTGTCTGTTCTTATTTGAGATGGGAGCTATGGCTGGGAGGTTACAGTGTCTGTTCTTATTTTAAATGGGAGCTATGGCTGGGAGGTTACAGTGTCTGTTGTTATTTGAGATGAGAGCTATGGCTGGGAGGTTACAGTGTCTGTTCTTATTTTAAATGGGAGCTATGGCTGCGAGGTTACAGTGTCTGTTCTTATTTGAAATGGGAGCTATGGCTGGGAGGTTACAGTGTCTGTTCTTATTTGAAATGGGAGCTATGGCTGGGAGGTTACAGTGTCTGTTCTTATTTTAAATGGGAGCTATGGCTGAGAGGTTACAGTGTCTGTTCTTATTTGAAATGGGAGCTATGGCTGGGAGGTTACAGAGTCTGTTCTTATTTGAAATGGGAGCTATGGCTGAGAGATTACAGTGTCTGTTCTTATTTGAAATGGGAGCTATGGCTGGGAGGTTACAGAGTCTGTTCTTATTTGAAATGGGAGCTATGGCTGAGAGGTTACAGTGTCTGTTCTTATTTTAAATGGGAGCTATGGCTGAGAGGTTACAGTGTCTGTTCTTATTTGAAATGGGAGCTATGGCTGGGAGGTTACAGAGTCTGTTCTTATTTGAAATGGGAGCTATGGCTGGGAGGTTACAGTGTCTGTTCTTATTTGAGGTGGGAGCTATGCCTGGGAGGTTACAGTGTCTGTTCTTATTTAAAATAAGAGCTATGGCTCGGAGGTTACAGTGTCTGTTCTTATTTGAAATGGGAGCTATGGCTGAGAGGTTACAGTGTCTGTTCTTATTTGAAATGGGAGCTATGGCTGAGAGGTTACAGTGTCTGTTCTTATTTGAAATAAGAGCTATGGCTGGGAGGTTACAGTGTCTGTTCTTATTTGAAATGGGAGCTATGGCTGGGAGGTTACAGTGTCTGTTCTTATTTGAAATAAGAGCTATGGCTGGGAGGTTACAGTGTCTGTTTTTATTTGAAATGGGAGCTATGGCTGGGAGGTTACAGTGTCTGTTCTTTTTTGAAATGGGAGCTATGGCTGGGAGGTTACAGTGTATGTTCTTATTTGAGGTGGGAGCTATGGCTGGGAGGTTACAGTGTCTGTTCTTATTTGAAATGGGAGCTATGGCTGGGAGGTTACAGTGTCTGTTCTTATTTGAAATGGGAGCTATGGCTGGGAGGTTACAGTGTCTGTTCTTATTAGAAATGGGAGCTATGGC
Organism: Cepaea hortensis; assembly: GCA_963921405.1. Classification (NCBI taxonomy): domain Eukaryota; kingdom Metazoa; phylum Mollusca; class Gastropoda; order Stylommatophora; family Helicidae; genus Cepaea; species Cepaea hortensis. The sequence continues at coordinate 28,474,698 of OY992894.1, read as the reverse complement.
TGGGAGGTTACAGGGTCTGCCTCAGGCTCGGAAAGTACAGGGCTCAATCCCTGCTAGGGCTGGACATTTTTCTGAGAACCATAGGTATCTAATGATATCACAATTCCCCTGATCTCTTGGGTAGTGAGATCGGATGCCTAGCCTTATTGGATAAGGACAAAAAACAGGAGGCGCAGTGTGCAAGCTATGGGCATTACAAACCCCTCGGCAATTGAAAATTGCAAAGAGAAGGCCACTGGCCTGTCAAACTGTTTAGGAAAGAAAACCAACCAACAAGTAGATAGAGCTGGTTACATTGGATGGAATCTGTCTATAGGAAGCAAGTGTGACATATGTATATATGGACCTTTTTGCAATCACTAAAGATGTAAATCGGGGCTTTTGAGTATAAATGTTACAGAAAAGTCCTTAGAATACTGTAGACCAAGAAAAATAAAACATTTTACAAGATCTAAACCGAAGAAAACTGGTTCATAAACAACACGACTTCTCGGAAACCAAAATACTTCGGCCATTGGTAAATGTCTCAGTGGCTTGGAAATAATAGTGATGGAAGTCATGGTTATTTGAAGGAGAAGCAGGGGTTTCCCAGCATGAAGATGGACACAAGACATTGCAGACACCTTGGGCATGCAGGAGCAGGAGAAATAGGAAGGGATTCTTCTCTTCTTTTCGTTCATCCGGAGTGTTTTTTCAGATGTGATTGCGGTGTGTCTGTTATGCGCCCTTGGGCCAAAACCCGTAGGCCAACACATCGACTTTAGCGTGCTTTTTTGACCAGGTAGCATTCCTGGGAGACTCTCACTTTTGCGGTGCCATCTGCTACACCGCTGGCCAAGTTGGAACGGTCGAAGACAACGGTCATCCCTCAAAGGAAGGCAGGGACAGTCCATAGCATTTTCCGCCATCCAAGGTTGCTTCCATGGTTGCAGGGCCGACACATAGCGCCCTGATGCTGGGCTTACCGAGGGAATCGTCACGTCCTGCTCATGGCTGCTTTGATTCCTCACTTCAATATATTGGGCATTTCGTTCGCCCCGGGCCATTCCTGCACAAACCAGAAAAGTCTGCAGATGGTATCCACTCAGCGAGTTTTCGGACATGTGCTTGTCCTTGTGCCCTTCAGAGCTGTTCCAGGCACGGCGGACATTAGGAAAACTACCTAGTCAGAACTGTTCCGAGCAAGAGCGGCATTCGGAAACTAGGTAGTCAGAGCTGTTCCTAGCACGAGAGACATTCGGACGAGACATTTCACTCGGACGTAAATGCGTAGTGCCAGTTTTTATTTTGCCACCCGTAGGCCAGCACTTCCGGCTTCGGCGGGCATTTTTTTATGAGGTTAGCCTTCCTCGGGTTTCGAGGCACGTTAGACTTATTGTTGTGATGCCACCCGCATCTCAGCTGGTCAGGATAGGACGGTCAACGACATCATGGTCAACCCTCAAGGGAAGGCAGGGGCAGATCATGGGCATTCTCTTGCTATCCAAGGAGGCTTCCATACTTGCAGAGCCGGCACATATTGCTCTGAGACTGGGCTCACCCGAGGAGTTGCCACGTCCTGCTCATGGCTGCTTTAGTTCCTCACTTCCATGTGTTGGGCATCTCGATTGCCACTGGCCGCTCAAGCACACACCAGGATCGGTCAGACTGTGGGCGTAATCCACTCGGTAAGCTTTGCTTTTGACTTCGGACCACGCAATGGGTTCGCTAGCCTTGCGTTCCATTTCGTGTTATTGAGACGTTTTTTCCACTTTTGTCTACTCTCTATGAGTTAGATACAGACAGTTTTCGTAACCATTCCATTCAACTGGGGCACTTCTCTGACTTTTTTGTACTCGCTCAAGAGGTAGGCTACATGTGCTGCCGGCTCAGCACCTCCGTGCAGCAGTGAACGAGAAACGGCCAGGCCCTCTCTTCCGGGAATCCCTCATATCCCCCAGCTGAGAGCCTTCGAACAAGTATCAAAACTGGGCATGTAGCTTGCACAGTATCTCACCTCTATTTTTCGGAGGGTGGGTATGGGCCCGGCTCTCAGATCCGAGGGTTTGTGGCTTAGAGGCGTTCAGCCTCAACCCTCGACAGAGAGCCTTAGGGTATTGTCCGGACCAGATCTTTTGCCTTCGTGCGCCTGATTTAAATTTTTGACTGCTATCCTCAGTCTAACCTGCAGAGCAGCAGGTTGTGTCTCTCTTGGTCTGGTCCCTATCCCATAAGCTGTCCGATATGTAGTTTTTCATCCATCGGCAAGCGAATGGGGTCGATGGGACACGCAAGCTCCCCCACCACGTCAAGGTGGAGACACATCGGGGGAGATAGGAAGGGATTGAGAAACTTTGGCTGGCCATGATGGGAGCGATGTTCTGCCAAGGATCTGCTACATGATGATTGTGTGCTCTTCACCTTCTGCAAAGGGATATGTAGTGTCACAGTTTTGTTGAATCATACTGTGTATGTTTTATGACCCTCTGTTTCCAATGTTATACTTCCAGTATTTGATTTAGTGATTAGTTATTAGTATTTTACTTTACAACAGTGCTCTCCAATATAGAGATGTGTGTTCTTTTGGTATGTTGCTTAATTCTTTGATCATCATCATCATCAAGTGCCCTGCCAGGTGGCGTAGGAGTTCATGGCTCTCCACAGATCTCGGTCTTTGGTGTTCTGGATCAACTTGTTCTTTGATCATCAGCTGACTTTATTGATATTTAGTTTTTGGCTCTGAAGATGTGTCAGTAATTCAGTACTGAAGACATGTTCAGAGAAAGGGAGTGTGTGTGTATGTTTTTTTTTTTTGGAGAGAGGTGTGGTGTTTCTCCGCCACTTAAACCACGTAAATAATCAATGCTGATTGGCCTAAAATTATTGGGCTAGCACTGTCAAGAGGTAACGTTGGTTTCTCTCTAAGATATGAGTTCATGCACTATAATGCAGTAACGTTCACCTCGAGATCTGTGTGGCTCTGGGGTATGATCTCAGTGAAGCTGAATGGCCTGCGCCAACGTGACTGCACACACACGTACAGGACAGCATAACTATCTGAACTCCAAAAAACGACTCAACGCACATGCTAGTAGAGTGAACTGCGATGTAATTTACCACAGATGATCTTGGATAACGGCTATGAGCGTGTGTGCCGATCCAGGCTTGAGTCTTTCTTGCACAACATTCACTCCCGCTCTTCAATCATATATCATCTCCCTAGACCAGTGAGAGTGTTGGGAACAAAGCTTGCCGCCTGCTACCCTGGTAATGCTAATCAACTACGCTTGCCTACCTTCAACCGGAGCTCACCCTGATCGAGCTCCAACAGCCAATGTCGCCAGGCTGCCCGTAACTGGAACTATGCTCACCATCGTGAGAATAACATATATACATTCAGGTGATCGTGGTGTCAGTGAAGCTGAGTGTAGCAACTGTCAACCGCTGGATGTAGAACGTAACGATTCCATGCGGAGACTGTTGACTTATGAATCAGTAACGGCTTGTAGTCTGCGAGTGTTGGTGAAGGACATCCTACCTCTGTGTTAGCTGGCTCACAACTCTTAACTAACCGTTACGTTGTCAGGCTACGCACTGCAATGAAGTTTACACTTTGTTTATTACAAGTGCCACCGTGTGCGACATTTGTGACATTCTATTAATATCTCTTGATGCACTAACTCATCAAATTAATTCTATGCTACTGTCATTTGCTATATGACAAGCACCAAGTACTCAGTATGCCTACTACCAACAAAAGAGACCCTTTACAACTTACTGTGGAATTGAGAGACTCCCAGGGAGGCTAGCTTGGTCAACAAATGCCCAGAAAAAGTTGGATATGTTGGCTGAGAAGAAGTTGGATGTGTCGACTGAGAAGAAGTTGGATGTGTCGGCCGAGAAGAAGTTGGATGTGTTGGCTGAAAGGCACAAATATTGCAGCTCTGCTGTAAACATGCACAGTGCAATTAGTTTAAAACAAACAATATTGGACAAATGAAAAAGAAGTAGAAAATGAATTTAAATGACCATTGCTTTCATCTTTATCTGTGTATGTCAGTGTGTTTTTCTTATCTGTTATAGACTGCCAGTTTTTCAAACATCAATCAAGCAAAAACAGTCTTTACAGGTAAGCTGAAATGTTAGCTTTTCACATTGTTTTGTCAATAGTGTAACCTTGGTTGTTGTATGTTCAGTTTACATGTGTGACATTCCTGTCTTGTTTCTACACTTATTTCATGATATTGGTTGATGAGCTTGTCTCCTGTCACCCTCTATCCTCCATTCTGGCATGAGCCCTCCACCAACTCACTCCAAGCTGTCTTGTCCTTTGCTGTCTCGTGCATTGCCATCCATGACATCCCCTTGTTATTCATTACCATTTCTAAATCACTTCTGTGTGTTTTTAGGTCTTCCTCTTCTTTCTTTTTTTGCCCTTCCTGAAAAGGACTTACTAGTTGTACTATTCACTTGTTTTCTCTTTGTATGTCCTATCCAGCGCTATTGTCGTTTCCTCACCTGTTGATTGATTGGTATTTGTTTAGTTCTGTCCATGATTCCACATTGGTAATTCTGCCGTACAGTTTTAATCCTATTCTGCATAGACACCAATTAGTCCTTATTTTAGAAATTCTGAATGTTTCGTATCCATGCAGTAGTACTGATGTAACATTAGAGCTAAATATTGTAAGTTTGGTGCTAAGTTTAATTTCTTTTGACTTCTGGAAATGTCATAGTGCTCCTATGAAAGTTCCTCTTAGCTTTTGTATTCATATTTTCATATCTTTATCTGTGTGTACATTGCTACCTACATAGATATATGATTCGACTTCTTGAAGTTGATAAGGTTCACTGTGATAGAATTATTAGCAGTAATTTTAAATTATAATATTGCAAGTTGTATAAATAAAGTAATTCTTCTTCTTTTCGTTCATCCGGAGTGTTTTTTCAGATGTGATTGCGGTGTGTCTGTTATGCGCCCTTGGGCCGAAACCCGTAGGCCAACAAATCGACTTTAGCGTGCTTTTTTGACCAGGTAGCATTCCTGGGAGACTCTCACTTTTGTGGTGCCATCTACAACTATGCTGGCCAAGTTAGAACGGTCGAAGACAACGGTCATCCCTCAACGGAAGGCAGGGACAGTCCATAGCATTTTCCGCCATCCAAGGTTGCTTCCATAGTTGCAGGGCCGACACATAACGCCCTGGTTCTGGGCTAGCCGAGGGAATCGTCACGTCCTGCTCATGGCTGCTTTAAATCCTCACTTCAATATATTGGTCATTTCGTTTGCCCCGGGCCATTCCCGCACAAACCAGACAGGTTTGCAGACGGTATCCACTCAGCGAGTTTTCGGACATGTGCTTGTCGTTGCGCCCGTCAGAGCTGTTCCAGGCACAACAGACATTCGGAAAACTACCTAGTCAGAGCTGTTCCGAACAAGAGCGGCATTCGGAAACTAGGTAGTCAGAGCTGTTCCTAGCACGAGAGACATTCGGACGAGACATTTCACTCGGACGTAAATGCGTAGTGTCAATTTTTAGTTTGCCACCCGTAGGACGACACTTCCGGCTTCAGCGGGCATTTTTTAATGAGGTTAGCCTTCTTCGGGTTTCGAGACTCTTGTTTCGGCTTCCACACAGCAAGCTTTCGCTTCGGGCTGCCACGTAATGGATTCGCAAGACAGGCGTTCCATTTCGTGTCAACGAGACAATTTTCCACCTTTGACTACACTCACTCCATGAGTGTAGTTACAGACTATCGGACGTCTGCGAGACGTGCGACCGAGGTGTTTTTCCACCTTTTGTACTCACTCACGAGGTAGGCTACATGTGCTGCCGGCTCAGCACCTTACCTCCGTGCGTCTGTGGGCGAATAACGGTCAGGCCCTTTCATCCGGGGATACCTCATATCCCCCAGCTAAGAGCCATCAAACGAATCTGCGCCGAGCATGTAGCGTTCTCAGCACATCATCACAATTTTGATGTAGGTCTGTGTCGGCCAGGCTCTCACTTCCGAGAGTTTATGGCTTAGAGACGTTCAGCCATACACCTCGGATGGGAGCCTTATGCCCGGACTGAGATTTAGGGATCGTTTGCCTGATTTTGACTGTATCCTCAGTCTTACCTGCAGAGCAGCAGGTTGTGTCTCTCTTAGTCTGGTCCCTATCCCACGAGCCGTCCGATATGTAGTTTTCACCCATCGGCAAGCACATGGGGTCGATGGGACACGCAAGCTCCCCCACCACGGCAAGGTGGAGACACATCGGGGGAGAATAAAGTAATTGAGAATCTCTTAAAAGATACGGCAGAGATACTGGAATTAAATACATAATCTTCTAACTAGAGATAACATTCTTTTGCATACACAAAGAACCAAACTCAGCAGAAAAGGAATTTTATTTATGTACATCATTCACATTGTGACAACTGGAAAGATTGAGGGGAAAAGAGGAAGAGGCAGACCAAGAGAAATGATGCTGGATGGATTGAGACAGTGGCAATGAGGAATATCATCAGCAGAGTTGATCCAGAAAACCAAAGACCAGATCTGTGGAACATCATGAACGCCTATGCCAGCTGGCATGGCACTTAATGATGATGATGGAATTATTCAACCAAAGTTGTATCTATAATTTCAGCTGTTGTATGTTAGTTCCCAACACGTTATTGTGATTTTTAATCAGTATAGACGAACTACTTCTTGCCTAATGTAGCAAAGACTTTCAACCATCTCACACCAGGTACTGCTTTCTCTTTACATCTCCAGCATCTCCCGCCATCTCCTCCCCATATTATTCATGTGTTTATCATTCTCTTATCTATATGTATTTAGGTCTCCTATTCCTTTATCCCTGTGGGGTTCCAGAGAAAGGATTGTCTAGTTATACTATTAACAGGTTTTCTCAGCGGCTGTCCTTTCATCATCTTTTCCTCATTTGCTGGAATTTATTCAGTTCTCTCCATAATCTTCACATTAGTGGTTCTGGCATATCATTTTAGTCCCTCTATTCTGCGCAAGCACCAGAAAATGAATGTTTGTAGTTTATTGGAGTATGTTTCTGTTGTTCTGCATGTTTCTGATCCACATAACAGAACTGACTTGAAAAGTTAAATCTGTCTCCTGCACATTAAGTTTGGCGATGTGAGAGCTTATTACAGTTAATGAATTACATCTTCAGACTCAGTGGCTGTCCTTTCCGTGGCAAAGAAGTTACGGACGCAGTTCATAATCCCGCATACCACGTTCGAAACACAGCTGTGGGCTATTTGGAAGCAGACCGCCTTATGCTGGATTTTTTAATGAAATGATATGGGGTGCGGTTGCTCAGAAAGCAATGGCAAACTACTGAGCATAAACTTGCCCAGGAATCACGAAAAAAAAAAATGCTGGGGTTGACTGCTACATCCTGTAAAGGATATGCAACTAACTTTTAACTTCAGACTCAATATTTGTACTAAGCATCCTATTATGCATTATTCTTACACTTACTTTTTCTTTTATAAAGGAAATATTTTAGTGTATCATTCCCTTAATGTCATCAATAATTCCTACTTATTTAATCTTAGTATATAATTTTTATCTTAGTGTATAATGTTGATATATCATTTTTATCTAAGTGTACCACAGAAGTTTATTTTTTAAATTATTTTCCTGTAACGTATTAACATTCTTGTTTAATGCTGCTTTGCAAATATTGTGTATCTCTATTTTAGCTTAGTTTAAAAGATATTAAATTTGGATTGTTTGTTTTCAGAGTTGGGACAAAATGCTGGCAGAACTGACTTAATGGACGTGTTATTTCAACAAAAGCGTAATCAATCCATACTGAATACGTCTAAGGATGTTGTTTCAAATGACTCTGCAGGAAGAGTTGGTAAAGAAAAAGAAAGGAAAAGAATCCCTCAGGAGAATGAACTCTATGGCAGCACATCTGTAAGGCATTTTGCTGCAGAACTTGCAACAGAAGCTGAACCATCACATTATAAACCTGCTTACAGTTCACCTACTAAAGGTAGCTTGAAGAGAGGTGCAAGTTTAGAATCTAACATTGTAACTCCAAAATCTCTATCGGATCTCGATAAAAAGGTCCAACAACCAGAGAGACTGTCGAAAACAAGGCTAGGAGTTTGTCCTTCAGCACGAAAAGGATTGTTAAATGTGGACGTCAATGAAAGTGAAGAAGCTGAAACACCTCAAACGTTAATGGACTTCACGTCTTTGTGTGATCACAACCTTCTCTCTAGTCTGTCCCAGAGTGTTCTAGATGCAAGCAATGCTGAAGTGAGTTTGGATAACAGCTATAGGTTATCTAACTCATCCAGATCAATGGCAGGTAGTGAAAGATCTGCAAGAGGACTTTCCCTAAGTCTCAAAGATAAGCATATGATGTCCTCAGTTCCATATTTGGCATCTCAGGTGTCATCTCCACCAAGGGTGCTTCCTTCTACTACATTATTCCAAAAGGAAAATGATGTTGAAGAGTTTCAGTCGCCAGATTTCAAAACACCAACTTCTGAAATTGCATTAATGCAGCCTTTTCCATGTTTAACATCCCACGTGTCATGCTCACAGAGAGTATATCCTTCATCATTATTCCAGTATGAAAATGGTGAAGATTTTCAGACAGATTTCATGACACCGACCTCTGACATGGTATTAGACCAGACTACACTTTCAGATAAATTAAGAAATGATGGTAGCAGCTGTGATTTAAGGGACCATATTTCTTTTGCAAACACATCAAAGAAAATGCCAAATCAATCAGTAGAACATGAACAAATTGAAAACGTTACAGAGGAAACTGAGCATGCTTTTCATCTCCTGCATCATCAACCTTACAAGCCAACAAGCTTAGGCCGGACTGCTTATGGGTGTGCAGATTCCCAGCTCACACACCCAGAGGCTAATCATCTTGATCTGTCAGAAAGAGACCAGCCAAGTGGAAGACCACCACCACCATCTTCTATACCACTTGAGCATTCACACCACAGCCTCAATTTTCTTGTACCATGCCATCAGACTACATCCTCACAAACTTTGGCAAATCTAGCTTCTGGTGAAGGCACATGTGAAGATACAGGTACTGTACACTGCCACAAAGAAACACACTGGGACACATCTCACTTAAGAGACAACCTAACAGCACATCATCCAGAGATTAGAGCAAATCGAGCATCAACAAATAGTGTATTTTCTCATGTTCTTCCAAATTCTTGCGATATGGAAGTAACTTGCGAGAGTCATTCTGATACTGGGGTGGGTTCTGAGTCATCTGACACTGACTTATCACCCATGAACTTTGACATTTCCACGTCTGGGACCAAGAACAAGTCAGGGTAAGTGAAAAAGGAAGTAGATATTTTCTGGTGAAAAGTGGTTTTGGAATAAAATTTGCAGGATTTTTTTTACATTGTTTTTTGGGTGGTCATTGCCTGAATTATCACATATATTGGAAAATCTAGTGTATATCAGTCACACTGTGAAGTAAAATATTACACATAGCAAGGAACTGGTGGCCAAGTGATTATAACATGATCTTATATTTCAGATAACCATAATGTTTAAACATATAGTTACCTATATCAAAATTTTAAAGACAGTGGCCAAGTGATTATTCCACTGAACTTATACTCCAGATAACCATAATTTCTAAACATATAATTCATATGAAAGTTTCACTGAAGCAAAAGCACTCTTTAACAAATCTATAATTGACAATTATGATCCAGTTAATGATTGAATAACAAATCTACGTTGAAATTGGCAGATAAGATATATAAGATGTGAACTCAGAGTACATCTTCATTGAATGGCTGTCGGAGATTCTGTCACCTACAGCTGTGGAACATTTGGTACCTACAGCTGCGGAACATTTGGTACCTACAGCTGCGGAACATTTTGTACCTACAGCTGTGGAACATTTGGTACCTACAGCTGCGGAACATTTGGTACTTACAGCTGCAGAACATTTGGTACCTACAGCTGCGGAACATTTGGTACCTACAGCTGTGGAACATTTGGTACCTACAGCTGCGGAACATTTGGTACCTACAGCTGCAGAACATTTGGTACCTACAGCTGCGGAACATTTGGTACCTACAGCTGCGGATCATTTGGTACCTACAGCTGTGGAACATTTGGTACCTACAGCTGCGGAACATTTGGTACCTACAGCTGCGGAACATTTGGTACCTACAGCTGCGGAACATTTGGTACCTACAGCTGCAGAACATTTGGTACCTACAGCTGCGGAACATTTGGTACCTACAGCTGCGGAACATTTGGTACCTACAGCTGCGGAACATTTGGTACCTACAGCTGCAGAACATTTGGTACCTACAGCTGCAGAACATTTGGTACCTACAGCTGTGGAACATTTTGTACCTACAGCTGCGGAACATTTGGTACCTACAGCTGCGGAACATTTGGTACCTACAGCTGCGGAACATTTGGTACCTACAGCTGCGGATCATTTGGTACCTACAGCTGCGGAACATTTGGTACCTACAGCTGCGGAACATTTGGTACCTACAGCTGCGGAACATTTGGTACCTACAGCTGCGGAACATTTGGTACCTACAGCTGCGGAACATTTGGTACCTACAGCTGCGGAACATTTGGTATCTACAGCTGCAGAACATTTGGTACCTACAGCTGCGGAACATTCACATCTTCATCAAATTATGTATGTGTGGCGCTTGCTTGCTTTGAACTCAAGCGTAGTCCATACACGCGCTACTACTTCTAGTTCACTGGACTGATTTGTGCGTGTGGATCAGCTTTCCCTATTACCAGTGTCCCTTGCTATCTGGCGACCCCACTCCAACTTCTACTTGTAATTTACATCCCCAAGACGAGAAGTCAACATTTTAGTCCAACCTGCTGGTGTAAGGGTTTACCCGCTACCTCATCATCAGCACACCAGATGTTTTAAGAACAAGCACTATCATCCATTCAGCTATGCTGATGTCCATCTTCATCAAATGAATCTCAGAGATTCTGCCTACCTACAACTGTGAAATACTGTGACAAACACCTACAACTGTGAAATACTGTAACACATACCTACAAGTGTGAAATACTGTGACAAATACCAGAGCTCATCCTGTTAGGCTGCCCAGAATCTGTCTGTCAGAGGATGGACATCTGGACCACAGGAGCAACCCTACAAGACAATGTCCTGCTCGTGATCCGTGCTGAAGTAGACTCATAGCTAGAGCTGACAGCTTTAGAAGATGAAGAGAAGAAGAGGTATTGCGATCATGACTTTATATTAACGGCGAGAAAAAAAGCAAAGGACATTTTTCTCACCTTAAGGGGCATAGGGCATACGATGCTGACCTATATTTGTATAGACCAATCAGCACTCAGTGGGTCATGAGGTCAGGTCAGTAGGACACCAACTGCCTTTAATTCCCCCTACATTCTTGGTACCCATGTTGGGCTGGGTCGGCCTGGGAGCCCCTGTCAGTGTTGAAAAATCTTAATTTGCCCAACTGCAGATCGACCCCATGCTGTGAGTCAGCAGGCTAGTGTCTAGCCACGACGCTACCAAAGCTCCCATATAATGGCTGTAGCCATTCCTAAATATTACAAGCAATCGAATGTACACTCTCAAGATTGTTAGTTTGATTGTCTTGAATAACTTGTTCTAATTATTTTTGAGGTTTTGTTGTTGTTTTTTTTTTTTAATTTAAATAAAACTCAGGTGCCGTCTTCACATTGAAGGTTGGCTGCAATAGACCTCCAACACTGTCTGTCTTTCGTCTTGATTATACATTCTGTCATACTGTTGTTCATCCATCTCTTGATGTTATCTTCCCACTTGTATCATTGTCTACCTCTTGCTCGCTTGCCTTCAATCTTTTCCTCCAGTGTGGTTTTTATAAGAGTGTTATGTCTTTTAACGTGACAGCACTATTTCTCCTGCCTCTTTTTTTTTTTTATTTCTCTCATCAACTGACTTTTCATTCGCAGTTTTTCTAGAGCCTCTGTATTTGATTGTTTATGTGTCCGTGAAATATGACATATTCTTCTGTATATCCACATCTCCAGGGTCTCTATTCCACTTTCTAATCTCTCATTCATTGCCCAGGTGAATAATAGTGAATGCATCTCAAATTCTTTTGAAATAAAATTAGAACCATCTTAATTTACTTGGGGGGGGGGGGGGGGGGGGGGGTTCGAATTACAGACACAGTAAATTATTATCTCAGATGTAATGAGCAGTCATACATTTTTACCTTCTACATTGCATTGTAATGAAAAAGACAGTGAAATTTAAATAAAAACAAAAAAACAATCTGTTAATTCAAATGTCTAGAAAAATTAATTGACCAACTAGTGATTCCTCCCAATCAACAATAAAGCAATTGAAAATGTCATAAACTGTGAATATCTTGGTTCCACAATCAACAACACAGGGGACTTCTAAAGAAATCAGACATAGGCTGGTCATAGCAATGCTGATTTTAAATAATAAACAGTCTGCCAAATCCTGCCGTCATATTTTTAGTTAGACAAGTCTTAGAACACCGGTGTTTTTTTTAGGCCCATTAGCTACCTTCACTTGATTTAGCTGGAAATGTCCAGGCCATTATGTGACATGTGGCAGCTGCCACATTCTGGCATATTCTGAAAAAGCCATAATTATAGAGCTGATTACCAAACAACCAATGGTGGTTGGAAAGTTAGAATATGATAGAGTGGATAGTAATCCCACAATAGGTTGTTGTTTCTGTCTTCCACTTAATGCTGTTCTGTGTCATGGGGAGGGGTTATTGAAGTCCCCGCGCCTGTGACTAGCACCTTTCCTCCAATTTCCTCCATTATTCATGAGCTGAATTTTTCTTAGATCAAGTAAATTCCCAACTGTTTTGCTAGACCTGTCATAGGTTCCATACCTACTTAACCCTTTCATATTAGCTCCTACCACCATGCACAGTCACAAATGTGTTCTGCAGTTCACATTAATTCACATTATGAGTATAATTCTTCGGTGGATCAAATAGGTAAGTGGCACCTTGCCGTCTTTACAGACTAAAGTATGTGGATTGAAACTTGAGCTAGAATTCCATCGCACAGTGCCTGGACATGGATTCAGAGAACATGTGTTGCCCATGCAGCATGATCCCTCTCTCGGCCTTGCCTTGTTTTCTCCAGAAGAATGGGTGACCAGAACATGTCTGGAACAAGGTAGGCTTCAGATGCTGGCGGCTCAGCATCAAACCTCCAAGAGCAGGAGGTGAGTAGCAGCCAGACCCTCACATCTGGAGGATTTGACTTAGAGGCATTCAGCCATATCCCTCAGCTGAGTGCCTCAAATCAGGTGTCTGGACCTACGGTAATAAATGTTAGACCTTCATATAAACTAAATTATTAGATGATGAGGTGAGCTGATCAGCTCTCTTCTCATATACTGCTTCCCAGAGAAGTCCATGTTAGTCCCATTTCACTAACCACCAAGTTCCTGCTGCAGTTCCAATGAAGCTAAAAGATTCATTAATTTTGTTTTCTTACTTCTCCTGTATTTGACAGTGTTCTCTTTGGCCTTCATACCCATGGTAAGTTTTATCATTATTATACTTGTTATTTTCAGAGATATTGTTGGCAGCAAGAGTCATGGAGGATCATTTCAACACGGCGACTCATCCAGGAATTCTTTCCAGTTAACCTTACCATTACCTGTGTCACCTGCATGCTGTAAGCACTTTCCATGTGATATAGAAGAGTAATTATATGTTAGTTTTAGAAAACAATAGACATGTGCTTTTCAAATTATTTGTCCTATTATTTTCCTGTCGTTACTTATATATTTTGACTCACTCCCAACATACACACTTACAAACTATTTTGCACCAAAAGCAACATTTTAGAAAAAAGACATGAGTACATTGTGTAAAGTATTTACTCATTCATCAGTTAAAAAAACAAGTGTAAGATACATTTCTACTTCTGCCTTGTTTGCACTCTGACCTCCATGTAAATTACTCCAGTAAAGTTAGTAGTTAGCTTCAGGTTGATGACATTTCCTTACAGCTCTTAGTGGGATGAAGTTGGTTAATGCTATGTTTGTTTATTTTCATTGTACGCTGGGTAGGACTGCAGAGGGTCTTGCCACGGATACAGAGATTTATGATCATATGGTGAAATCCATTGCACTGTTTCATCAAGCCTGTGACTCATTGAATCCAACTGCAACTAGCATTTGTCCGGTTTTGCTTTGCCTAGCCTTTGACTGTCCCCAATCTACCTACAAGACAGTATCATCGGGTCCCTACCCTTTGACCTGTCCAACATGAGGGACGCTACCAACAGCTGTGCTATCATTGGCATAGATAGCTCTTGGGGTCACTGGAACATGCAAGCCACTCTACCGCGACAAGGTGGATACACAGCAGGGGTAGGTGGGACAGAGAACAAGTCTAAATATTTGACTAGATGACATTTCAGTCTCTTATCTTCTGTTTGCAATCTAAAAATTATCATTTGATCTTGCCTTGAAAGGTGATCATTAGCTTCATGGTTCATGTTGTGAGAGTGGGTTTTGTCCATTTACATTGAAAGAAGCCTTTGTAGAAGTGTTTGTCATTTGCGTCTAAATAGTTTTTCTGTTGAAATTCGCCCAGCATTGCAAATTGATCTGTTTCTTGTTGCTCAGAACATTGCAGTTGCCTGGTATTCATTGAATCAAATATTTGTCAAAATATGTAGTCAGGTTTTCAAGGGAGAGTACCATAGCATCTAGCCCTTTAGCACAAGTTTTGTGCAGAGTAATTATTACTGAAAGCACATCAGTAAAATATAACCATTTATTCTCTATTTGTTTGTCTGATTTATTTATTTTTTTAAATTTTGGGCATCATGCCTGTTTACAGCAGAGCTGGAATATTTGCACCTTTCAACCAACACATTTGACTTATTCCTGGCATTTGTTATCTGAAAAATCACTATTTGTTTTTGAGCTTTTGTTTTGTTCTAGATAAGTGTTTCTGTGACTTATTTCATACCTTCTGTTCAGGATTGGAGTTGTTGTAAAATTTGCCTCTTGAAATTGATACAGAGTGGATACCAGTTTTTAATTGATTTAAACTTACCTCTTATGTCGGAGCGACTTCGCCTGATTGCGAGGGACACTGGTAATAAGGAAAGCTAATCCATACGCACAAGTCAGTTCAGTGCACTAGAAGTAGTAGCACATGTATGGACTACGCTTGAGTTCAAAGCGAGCAAACATAACAAAATAAAAAATTGATTTGAACATAACCCCAACATTTTCAGTATCATCTATGGCCGAGTCATCATTTCAAGGAATCATCTTTAGCACAGTGGCTAGCTTGCTTGCCTGTCAGTCTGGTAGTCATGTGTGTACATCTCTATTGAAGTCGATTTTTTTAAATTGTCCTGGGCTCCCAGCTGGACCCACTGATATATGGGTATCAGAACATGTCCTGGGTTGCCAGGTGACCCAGTGTTATATGGGTATCAGAACATGTCCTGGGAGGTAAAGGTGACCAGCTTGGCATTGCCCTCGTCACCTGCTATCATGTACCATTTGTTTATAACAGTATGGGCCCAGCACCATATACCCAGTATCCTCAAGGCTTGTAAGAGGATTTTTTTACTTGTATATCTCTGGAAGTCAACGGAGCCTTAAAAAGATTTCCAAATAATGGGGGATTTTCTGGGCTGAAAATTCCAGTGGGTAAGGATAATGAAAAGTAAAACATACCACATAAAGAATATAAATTGTTTGAGGATTTGGGGAGGTGTGTTTGAGGTTGTGGTGTCTGCCACATGCTTACAAGGTATCACGTTCAAGTACCTGCCTAGAGCTGGGTATTTGTACAAGAACCATTGTGTCATGATATCACAGGTTTCCTGCCTAGAGCTGGGTATTTGTACAAGAACCATTGTTGTGTCATGATATCACAGCTTCCCTGACCCCTTAGGTAGTGAGATTGGGCACACAGCCTCAGATAAGAGCAAAAAAAACAGGAGGTCCTGTATGCAAGTTTAAATTTCACGGCCGCTGGATATTGCCAAAGGCAGACCACTGCCCTGGAAAAATGTTTAAGAAGTACCCACAGATAGAAAGAGTCCATTACCTGGAATGGAATCTAGAGCAGTGGTTCTCAACCTTTTTTTGCCCATGCACCCTTTCACCATATGTTCAGGAATGTCACTCCCCCCTGTCCCAAATGGTCATTGCCCTCATTGCCAAAATGTCATTGCCCCGACCCCTTTACACACTGACTTACACTATATACTCCTAATATATATATATTGAGATAGTGTAGTGATATATAGATATAGATATATCTCACACTGCTACAGGCACACACCACACTCATATCACACTAATAACTCACTATATATACTCTCTAATATACTAAATTAGGATGTGTGTATGTATCTCTGTATGTATTTCTGTATCTCTGTCCGTATGTCCTTTATGCGCTCGCGAACGGCCCATCCGATTGAGATGAAATTTTCTACACGCCTTCCTTTCATTCCAGAGATGCCAACTGTCGTAGTTTTTTTTTCTTCTTCCTCCTCCTCCCTCCTCCCTCCTCCCCCTCCCAAAATACGTACGTCCAGGAAATGGTCTTCTACATAGACACTTCTCTCTGAGGTCCGCGATAACATATTAACCTGTTGGGATGGCAATCAATCATCCTACTACCTCCTCCCTCCTCCTCCTCCTCCTCTCCCCTCCTCCTCTCCCCTCCTCCT